>JAWLRI010000144.1:6516543-6649881 GCA_034781795.1 Crypturellus tataupa
CCCCCCCCCCCCCCCGCGCGGCCACGCGCCGCGGCTGTGAGGCAGCCCCAAGCTGACGGAGATCAGGCTCGGGTCCCCGTCGCCTGCCCGATAACAGACTTATTTCAGTCTTAATAAGCTCCTTGAGCAGATGGATTCTGTCGGACAGATGGATTTAATCTGGAAAAATGATTACCCGGCTTTCGGCCTCATTAGTGAGTTTGGTGGTTGCGTCTATGTGTGAATGTTCTTCTGGCGGGTTGGGGAAGACACGGTGCTGTAAAGTGCAAAGTTTACACGGTGATGTGAGGGCTTTCTGCGCGCAGCACCGGGCCAATATTCCCTTATTTTGCTTCTGCTCCCCCGGGATACAAACTGAACACATGTCTTCGTCTCTGTGGACTTGATAGGTTCATGTGATTTCTAACTGAGTTAAGTGCGAGCTTTTGTTTCAATGCAGCTGGGAAATCTCCCATCCTGATGGTGCAGCCGCAAATGGTTTTCCGAGCAGGAATATTTTGCCTGCAGCTCACGTGCGGCCACCTTGGAGGTTTGGAAGGAGGCCTGGCAGCTCTTCCCGATAGACACGGAGACCAAAGCTGGGGCTGTTGGGTTGCACTTGGGTAGCGCAGAGGGTTGCTAAATGTGGGTGTGCACAAGGAGATGGTTTGCGAATGGTTGGTATCGGACAGAGGATAATAATAAGCACCATCTCTCCCTACGGTTCTGTGAAAATAAGAAGTTTTAAAAGCTCTGCATGAGAAAGTCCATGTGCCGCCTTTTGTGCTCAGGCTTCTTATAGACCTGAGTGAGGACAACTTAGTTCTAAGCACTTAATTTTGCAGTTATGGACGGGTATCGTTTGCAGCACTGGAATGGCTGGGGATGCCTGAAATAGGCTGAACCTGCTGAAATTTTAAACGAAGTCAGAAATCGAAACTTCCAGTGGAAACTCCCTTCATATATTTAGTTTGCTAGCTCTATATTAGCGGAAAACTGGGGGTGAGGAAGCGGGCAGTGGGGGAGCAGTGTTCACGTGTTGTTCCCTGAATGTGCCAGTGGATGTTTTAACGGTGAAAAAAACAAGAAACAAAAAAGCTGACATCACTGGGGCTGTAAAGCTGTCCTCCATACAAACGGAGGTAGCATTTTCCAGCTGCTCATTTTATTTCCGCCCAGGACCCCGTTTTTAAGCGCTGCCCTAACGCTGCCTCCCGCAGAGGTTCCAGGCGGGAGCAGCGGCCGCTGGGACGCGCCGTGGGCAGAGCTGGGGTGCCAGCCGGGGGCTGCATCCCTGATGCTCCGTGGAAGCTCTTGGGTGCCGTGAGGGAGCCCCCCTTTCCCGTGCTGGCTGCAGGCCCCGCGCTGCTGCTTTCTGTGCGCGGCTGCGTTGGTGGCCAGCCGGTGACCATGCTGCGTCGAGTGCGATTCTCGTCCATCCCCACAAGCGAACAGCGACATGTGCGCTGCTCTCTGCTTTCTGTCAGCCCGGGAACACCACGCACGAGCGTCGAGGTTTTCTCATTCAGCCTTCCCTTGTATCCCATGCAATTCCCTGGGCAAGATGCGTCACAGAAAAGCGCGTTCCCGTGCGCGCTGCCGGGACGGCTGGGCACTCTCTGCAGCTGGATGGCACCCTATGGCACGGGGCCGCGTTTCGCAGCCCACCTCTCCCCTCCTTGCCTGCAAAAGGAGAGTGTTTGGCCTATCCCACCCTCCCAAAGCTTTATACAACTGCGTAGAAACCAGAGGGTGGGCTCAGCCCACTGGCAAAACTCCGTGCTCCGCGTATGCCGTGCAGTGTGTTGTGTGAAGAAGGTGCCCCTTGGATAAATCGCTTTTAAAGGAGCTGTCCTCTGCCTTCTTCGTAAGGGCGGTTTCACCCGGGTTTCTCCCTCGCACCGTGACGCGTGTGGCTGCTCGTGTCTCTGCCGAGGCCTGTTGGCCTGCGGGCTTCGCAGGAGGCCGGGAGGGCTTAGGTGCAGAACTGCAGCAGCCCTGTCACGTCTAGCCTTTCAAGCCCTGCAATTATGAGGCCATTTTTCTGTGAGAGAAGGTGACGAAGAGGCTCTAGGAAGGCAAGCCTGGCTTGACGGACTCCTCCAGTCCTTCCAGTCTCGCCCAGCTGCGTGAAGGAGGGCGAAAGACACTGGCTGGTACCTCCAAGCTATCGATATCGTGCCATCCAGGCTGCCTTGGGGACCAGCAACCCTCACCTGCAACTCGGCTCCTCAGCCAGAGCTGGGCGACACAGTGACATTTCTGCCGCAGTTTCCTTTAAATTCAAAACACCCTCCTTTTAATTGAATGAATAATGTGGCGGGGAGCCTCTGTTTCAATATGTGAATTAATTTGCTTCCAGTTTTGAGCTGCTTTGGCTCAAAACCAGCTTTTGCACCCAGGCGGCTGTGGTGCCGTGTGAGGGGGAGCTGCTCGCAGGGCCCTGGTGCTCGGCCACGATCGACCTTGGGGCTCCTGCGTAAACTCCTGCACCGTCTGGCAAAATACCTGGCCGAGAAGCTGTGAAATGGGAGACGCGCAGCTGTTCTTGCAGCAACTTCTGGATTTTATTTTTTTCCTGCATCCTGCCTTTGTGTTGCCTAAAACAAGGAAGAGTGGAGAGCGGCTGCTTCATCGCAGCGCCGGTTTGCAGACAGCCTAGATGGCAGCTTACGTGGATAACGTGAATGTCTGTCACCCAGCTGAATTTGGATAGATCCATCACAAAGAAAAAAATATTTCTGTATTAGATTTGAGGGCAGCAGTGTTGATTTTTTTTTTTCAGTTTTCAAGCTTTTTTTTTTCATTTTTTGGAGATTATTGTAAGACCCTATGCTTTGGAATTTCCCAGAATACGCCGTCCTTCCTCACCACCGCTGCCACGCGTTTGTATTTTCTTCTGGCCTTTTCTGCAATAACAACTCTGTAGGTTAATCTTGCAATGACAGGGTAGGTATGCATTAAATATCTAAGTCAGCCCTTGGCCGTGCTGGCCAAATCCCAAGTAATTCCCAGCTTTAGCGGGATGAGCGCCCACCCCAGCGCCGGGAGCCGGCGGAGGGTCACGGGCGGCCGTGCCGCGCGTTGGATGGGGCTGGATGGGGGCTGCTCTTTTGAGACGCTGCTGCTTAACCCGCCTAAGCGCTTTGCCCCGCGACCCCTCTTTGCTGTGGCGGGGCCAGCTGTACATTATAGCTCTCCTTGCAGATTATTTACAGTGATTTAAGCCGCGCTGATTGCTGCAAGTTGAGGCTGTTGGCAAAGTGCATTGTTTGCACTCTGTAGCTTAAAAATGAAAAAAAACAAGTGTTTTTATAATGCTGCGTTCGTCGGAACTGGGTTCCGAACATTAGCCAGCCCTTGAAAGTACCTTCCCGTGGCTGACACTGCTAGCTAAATGCCATAATTCCTGTTAAAAGTGGCAATTTTAGTCTCTTTCCTATTTCTCCTTGCAATATGTGTTCAGCGTGATTACTCTGCAGCACGCCCCTTCTATATGCACGAAGCTTCTATATGCACTTCGTGCATATAGAAGATGGCAACATGATGGATGCAGAGCTATTGCACAGGTCTGGGTGGGTATTATTGCAGCGAGGGAAATACAGGCATGCCCAATGGTTTGCATTCCCAAGTGATTTTATTGTCTAGGGGGGACCTAAAGGGACAAATTACTCCAATTTATTCATCGCACTTTTGTAATCCTAGATTTGAGGAGTTTCCTGTTGGGATTTCGTGCATCGCGAATGGAAGAAACCTGTCTATGGTTTATTTTGTGCACCAAACTACGAGAAGCATTTGGGCGCAGATTAATTAGAGTTAGCAGTAGTAAATATTTTTGCCCATAGCTTTCATATTTCTTCTTGAACAGCAAAATTGATTGCTTGGATTGAAGGTGACATGAGAATTGAGTCACAGGCCTAGCCCCATCTGACATTTGCATAGAATACATTTCAATTATTTTTAAATTTGAAAGAAAAAAACACAGCTCATGAAGACCTTTAGTTTTATAATAAGAGCCTGTTTTGCAGTTTTATAGGAAGATTATATTTTGGGTGTTTGTTCTATGGTATTTTTGGGATGAGGATTTTTTCTAAAAAAAATTTGATTTATAGTTTTATATGCATTTTTAAAGAAAGTCTGTTATTGGCTTGGTTTTCCATAGACTAACCTAAGAAATTTTAAACTGAGATACTTTTTTTTTTTTTTTTTTTTTTTAACGTAGCATTTTTTACTGTGTATCAGTTTTGAACAACGTTATCTTCAGGTAAATGATGGAAGTTGAGGCTAGGTTGATGGAGTAGGATGACGAAGGCTTGTATTTGGTGAACTTTCTACTCAGAAGGTTCTGTAAGTTCATTTACAGGCTGATTTAAATGCATCTGTGCATTCCTTAAATTGTTTGAAGTGAAAGAAGATACTTCTTATAGGGGCAGGACATATAATAATGGAAAGTGAGTAACAGTTTGTGATTCTGAAACTGAAACTACTGGTGAGCATTTGCAGTTTGTATAACTAACCAATTTAAAATTTAACCATATGTGAGTATCTTTCCCCTTGTGAAATATATTAGGGGAAAAAAAAGAAAAAAAAAGAAAATGCAAAAGGGATTCAGCAATCACCACTTACTATATTAGATTTGTATTACATCCAAACCCACTATTTTCTTGATTGCATTTTAAAATATGAATTATATCTTAATAAGTGCCTATTTTTCTCCTATTTCCACTGTTTTGATTTGGACAATGACAGTAGACTAGTAACCAGGGCCCGTGGTTATCAATATCTGGTTCCACATACGATACGGCACTGCGGTGTCCACGCTGACAGCTCCCCAGGGGAAGGTTTTTACATTCAGGGAAACGTAGAGGAAACTTTATCAACCCGGCGCTGAGGGCGTGCTCAGAAGCTGCTCGCTGGGTTGTGTCCGGGTGTGCACAGGTGTGCACCGTCTCGGAGGGGAAGGGCAGTCGGCGTTACCTGTGCGCTGCTTTGCAGTGGTCCTTCTGCACAGGGGAAGGTAACAGCCCGCTTTTGTGCTAAGCTATACGGCTCCATTTAGCCAACTCAGTGTTAAATCCTGCTAAAGAAAGAACACCAGAACTTTCTCCTTTGCCTGCCTGCTTGATAGCACCCTTTTGCTCACACTTAGTACTAGGACCTGCTTTTTAAGGTACCGGTGAGCTGCCGTTCTTGACATAAAAGAATGACACCTTTGCCTGACACAACGTTAAGTGTCTTCTACACAAAAATCTAAATATATTTTAACTAGCTGAAGGACTTCCATACCCTTTGTATACCAATTGGGTCATATAAGAGCTCTATAACCTTGGCTGCTTTTTCTAATTATTGGCACTAAAGAAGAAAATAGTTATATATATATTATATATAGTATATGTATATATTATATATAACATATATAATATATATTTTATTTATAACCGATCTGTGTATATTTTATAGCATATAATCATCATAATATACTCTAATGTATAATGCATGCTCTCTCCATTTATACAGATTATATAGAGAGATCCCTCACATGGCATATACCTTCCTTCCTTTGACAGCTGTTGGTTCGTGTGGGTAGTTTTAATTTCTTATTTTGTCTTTCTGAGCCTGTGGTTGGCTCCCATTCGCTACGCTCCGTAGCCATTAAACCGTGTTTGTACCTTTGGCTTCAGTGGCAGCCCGTGTCAGTGGGTAGAGACCCGCGGGCTGCGTTGCAGGTGCGCGCTCGGTCCCTGTTTCCTTCTGACACGCTCCTCGTGTCGCTCACCCCGTTAGTGACTTGGTGGTGTCCGTCCCTTGCAGTTTAAAGCTAGTGCGAACAGTCGCTTTTCCATGGGGAACACGGCTGCTCAGAAGCACGCAGTCACCCAGATGGCGTTTGCTTTAATCTGCAAGTTGGAAAGAGACGTTTTTTCTGATTAACTGGGCTGTCACAGGGATGCTGTAGGGAAGGCGCGAAGCTTGCGGGCTTCTGCAGTCTCTCTCGTGACTGCCCTCCAAAACTGTTCTTGCTGCAACATTTAGATGTGATCTCTAGTCAGCGGAGTACATCTCCGATTAAAACTTTTCTACAGTAAATTTTGGTTCTCAGCAAAACAGCCATTTCAGCTTTAGAAATGTTCTTTTTGGCTGTGAAAGTAGTCTCGTTCTAAAATTCTTACAGTTACTTTCACGCTTCTGAATGAAGTGTAGGTTTAGTTTTTTGAAGAACTAAAGAAAGTTTTAGACATTACTTGGCACATGCTGTCTGATGGCTGATGCTGAATATAGTTTTTTCTGTAGATCAACTTTAGGGCGATCTGCAGTAGTTTTCTGATAGGATTCTTTTTTCTAAGATTATGGATTTGTTTGTACATCTGCTCCCAAAGCTTCATGTATGGGGTTCTGTACTTCCACATGTTTTTACATGTTTGTGTTACATATATGTGTGTAGAGAGAGAGAGGAAGAACAAAGCAAAATTTTCATAAATAAAACATTTCACAGTTTATTCTTATGTGTGCAAACTTAGATGTTTATTGGATCAATTTGGAGTAGGACTTTTTCTAATAATCTTTTTCACCAAGAGAAAGCTCATCAGATTTGAATTACCCAGGAGGACAAGAGCAAAAGGATGTGACTCAGGCAGCTGATGTCTTCCAAGGAAACCCACTGGAAATGTGAAAAAAAAAAAACGAAGTGAAATTTTGTTATGTTGTTTTTGGCATCTGTTTGGCTCTGCAAAAAGAAAAAAAAAGTCTTTTGCAATTGGGAAAATGCTCAAAAATACTTTCAGGTATTTGCTTCTGTCTTCAAAATATTTTAAACATCTTCAGACACCAGTATTTTACTAGGAAAAAAAATCCACTTTGTTAGTGAAGACTGAGAATGATTACTATTGAATAGTCGCAAACATTTTGAGACTATCATATTCTGAAATGAAATATGGGATGCATCGAAAGTTTGCCAAACATGAAATATGTTTTTCATGTTTTTTTGGAGAATCCTTAGAATAATCTTGTGTTTTTTTCCAGAGTAGGCTTTATTGTCATTTAAAAAAGGCTTTTCTCCCCGCTCCAGCAGCCGTTGGCGACAGGGTTTGCAGCGCCCGCAGAATGCAAACAGACGAAAGCTATTTTTGATGTGTCATTGTCTCAGCAAGATGGGAATTGGCAGCCCCGATGACATGACAAGCACTTGGCTCTGCTGAATTTACCGCATGGTTGTCAGAAAGGAACTGGCAGGAGGGGGTTACCGTGGTCAGGCAGAGGGCTGGTTTCCCGCTTCAGAGCCCGATTCTGCAGTTTCTTTGCTCCTTCCTTCGCGGTGGGCACCGGCACGGGGTGCTGGCGCCGTGCCCCTCGGCCTCCCAGCCTCGGGATCAGGTTGTACCCGCTTTCCCAAGCGTTGTTTCTTGTTAGACTGAGGAAATTGCTGTTTTCTTGATACTGGTGATGTTGCATAGAAGAGCTTTTGCATATTTATTTATTTTTATTCTTATTTTATGTTATGGTGGCAGTTTAAAGGCTCACTGGAAGGGTATTCGTGTACTGGGCAGGAATTCCTGCGGGGCTCCGCGCGGGCTCCCTAGCAAAGGGCTTTTGTTCTGCTCCCTCCACGTGACGCTGCGCGGGGATAAATAGCTGCAAGGCCTGTGCAAAGCCAAGGATTTGCTTATCTTTGCTGCTCCCTCCGAGCCCGACTCCTCCACCCTCACCCCCCTGTGCTCCCGTGGCTATTTTTTTATTATTATTAAGCATGATCCGGTCTTCTGCAGCTAAATTCAGCTTTTGGCAGAGGATGGAGCAGGAGGGAAGACGGGGAAATCTCCGCTGGAGTTGAGATAAAGTTTCCCATGACTTAATGCTGCAGAAAGTGCACTTCTCCAGGCACCTACGGTGTTTTAAAAACCACTCGCGGTCGCTCCGTGCTCGCCCTGCGCTGGCGGCTGCGCCGTGCTCTGCGCAAGGCCCCGGGCGGCAGGAGCCATCTGTCTTTAATGACCTCTCCAGCACTTTTTCTTTTTTTTTTTTTTTTTTTCCCTCTCAGCAGACAGGAAAATTCTCAGCATTGTGCCTATCGGTTTCGCGTTACAAATCCTCTCAGCTGGCTTCTAATTTTATTGGCCTCTTCTCCGCCCCCGCCGCGCTCGCTGTGGGGATGGCAGCGCTCCGGGCTGGGGCTCGCGCTGCTGCCTGGCACGGGCAGCGCGGCGGGTTTGCCCTGTCGGTCTCCTCCCGTGTTTTAAATCAGGCCTATTCAGGCTGGGACTGACTCCCTCTGATATTTTCACAGAAGGGTTGAGGTTGGAAGGGACCTCTAGAGATCATTTAGTCCAACTCCCCTGCTCCAGCAGGGACACCCAGAGCACGTGGCACAGGGTGGCATCCGGGCGGGTTTGGAAGATCTCCAGAGAAGGAGACTCCACAACCTCCCTGGGCAGCCTGTGCCAGGGCTCTGTCACCCTCACAGGAAAGAAGTTCTTCCTCACATGGAGATGGAACTGCCTGTGTTTCAACTGATCCCCATTACCCCTTGTCCTGTCTCTGGCTGCCATGGAGAAGAGTTTGGCCCAATCTTAGCCCCATCCAGTTTAGCCATTCTCCTCTCAGGTGTATTTTCACCTTAGCACATCTGAAATGCTTGGAAGTGGAGTGGCCCTTCCAGAAGGGCATCAGATGTTAGTGCCTCCGAGCCCGACTGTTAATCTCGATGGAGGGAGCGAGGCTGCAGTGTGGTCTTGACCTACATGGGCAGAAGGTAGAGGAATTCAAACACAACCTACCACTACTTTGGTGCAGGACTTTTTTTGGGGAGGAAAGGGAGCTGGGCATGGTAGCCTAGTAAATGCCTGAAATCCTTGGAGGGCTGCGGGTATGTGAACAAAGTGTGAATTCTTGGCATCACTCGTCTCAGACTTTGGCCTCAAATCAGCAGAGCTTACAGCATCTTGCAAGCGATGCAAGTCTCTGAAGAATACATGCTTTTAGATTGTGCATTTTTAATCCTTTTTCCTTTTTTCCTAAGCGTTAGGACACATCTTTGCTGTGTTTTGATTATGGAAAGAGGGTAGACCCAGCTACTGATCGTTAGCCTTTCCCGTGTCATTTAAGGAGACACACTTAAACGGGTATTACATAAAGCTCCCATTTACTGTCCTCCTGTTACAATGGGCCTTTCTTCCCCCTGCCTTCCCGCGCAGCCTCCAAGTCTTGGAGGAACTGCTAAGGCAGAGCCAAATATTCTGCAGAGCCTCAAGTACAGCTCTGACAAGCTCCATTCAGTGCTCTGGAGCAGAGGGTCTCTCCACTTTAGGTCAGTCTTCTCTCCAGGTTGCTGGATTTGCAGGAGTTTTAAGGAAAACAAGCATCTTTCAGAGCTTTGTGCACTAGTTTAGACAAAGTTTAGCCAAAGCTTCTTTCAACTTTTTGCTTTCAGAGTTTTCAATTCTTAGATGAAGCTTTACGATTTTTGGGGGGGAAGGAGAGGAAAGCAGCCTGCTAAGCTTGAATGTTTTTTAACAGCGCGGTAAGGAGAGAAAATCTTATATATAATTGTTCACCTTAGATAGTGCCTGGAGCCAGCTCTCCACGTTATTACCTCTCTCTTCTTGTGCTCTGTAATTGCTGCTGAGATGGCAAGTGTCCTATCAGTGGCTCTGTGCTGGGGCTTGAAATGGCTCTTTTTTTCCCTCTCCTTTTTTTGCTGCTATCGCCCATATGGCAGAGCACTGCAGAGTTCAGCAGTCTGGGGCATGTGCGGTTATCTGTGTCCCCAGGATGCTTTGAAAAGCACGTGTGTAGGGGACAGGACAGAGAGAGGTAGGACTGTTTTCTAGTCCTATGGCTGGCCCAAGCTGGCGTTTTGGAGACCTTTGCTTTCATTATGGTTAAATTCGGTTGCACACACTCTGCTCCCTGCTCTCTCTCTGTTATTAAGCCCTTTTGGACTTTACTCCAGAGGTGGTCACAGCCGCCGCTCCGGGACAAGGAAGTATCGTGCCTGCAATCCCTCCCTCCTGCTGTGGAGAAGCTGTGCAAGGACTGAGTTGAGTTTTGGGTGTTGCTGAGGAAAAGGAAACCCAGTAGGGTGGGCAGTGCAGAGCCAGAGCTTGGCTTTTGCCACCGGGACATCCCGTCAGTCCAAATGCCTTGGAGCTTGTGAGGTTTCCGATAGCGCCGTGGCATCGATGCGTCTTCGTCAGTCTTGGCCAGCTGCAGGGCTTCAGTCATGTTTGGCTGCACTTCGGTGGATCTTTCTAAGTGTGGTTAGCAGGCGTGCTTAAGCATGGCTTTAAATTCCTCCAGATGAGCAAAATTATAACACGCTCCCGCCAGCAGTGTGGTGGGAACCAACTGATGCAACAGCCCTCTGAAAAAACACGCTCCAGGTCCAGGTAGTTCCTGCGCAAAGACGGGAGGGCTCTGCAAGGCTGGGCCCCGAGTCCTCCGAGCCTCCTTCCAGCATGTGGCTTTGGTGGCCACAGGGAGCTGCCGCGTTTTCTGCTAAGAAGGAAGTTTTGCAGATGAGACCGACCGCAGTTACTTAACAACTTGCGGATTAACCTTAGGCCGATTTCCTTGGGCTCGAGCTGGGAGCTCTTCCCTTCTCGCTGAAAGTGGGACTCAGGCGCCTTACGTAACAGGGCAAAGTTTTTAGCTGCAGTCCGTACATGTAGGACATACGGCACTGACTTTGGTTGCTGTTCTTTTTTCCGATTTTTTTAGTAAGTATGCGTAATCGGAAGGCTGAGTAGTGTGGGTTGTGTATGTGTATCTGCATTTATGTATTTATGTGAGTACATTTGTCCACACCTGTGCATACTCATATGCAAGTCAGGGCTGGAAGGGCTCTCAGGAGATGATCCAGTCCTTCCCTTGCCCCAAGACTGACATGCTTTTATGTGCCATCCCATTCCTTGCAGTATCGCATGTTATCCCTGGAGCGGCAGCCCGTGCTGGTGTCTCACTGCTGGAGGTGGCAGTACCCCATGTCTCCTGTGGCTAACCCCATCGTGGCTAACGAAAGCCTTTTTTCAGGCCACCGTCCTCAGCAGCAGGCCCCAGACTCCCAGCTGATAGATTAAACCCAGCAGGGTTTGTGACCTGTTCTCAGAACGGGCATGTTTTTAGTGCGTGTGCTTGGCTCATCCCTTTCCAAAGCCCTGACCCTTCCTACTTGTGCACTGACACAGGTGCCTGGTGTGGCTGAGGAGCAGCACCGCTCTTGCTTCTGAGCAGGGAGTGCTGATTTTCTGGTGGTTGGTGCTGGAAATAAAAAGCGATTCAGTTTGCTGCCAGCTTTGCTCCTGAGCAGACTCCTGCTCGGGTGGCCATTTCTTGGAGCAAGCAGCGGGAGGAAGTGCGGGCTGGGGGCTGCAGCTCCCTGCCAGATCCCTTCCTGCAGGTGCAGTGTGGACATGTCTGAGAGATGTGTGCGCTGCTGGCAGTGAGGGAAGCACAGGAATAAGCTGTGATGTGCAGCAGTACCAAGTACTCAGGACAGATGGAATCGCCACATCTGACTCGCGTGGGGACTCGCTGTTTTTTTTTTGTGCACAGACTTGGACTTGCAGTCACTGCTGAATCCATATCCTGCTCGTTACTTATGCTCTCAAATGCCTTTGCCCATTTTCTGCCTGTTCCTTCTTGCCCACGCAGTGGCTTCCCTGCTTTGCCTCCTTTACCTCCAAACAAGGACAGGAACTAACTTCACGCCGCTTGGCTGAAGCTACAAACGAAGAAGCCTTCTGCTAAACCCATGTTTCTTTTGAGGGCGAGGCAGCACACGTCTTTGGAAGTGTGTTTTCACCACCCTTGCTTTCCTCTCTGGAGACTTCTCAATATTTCTTTTTTCTTTTTATTTTTTTGAATCTGCTCTTTATAATTACTGAGGCCAAGTTAACCACGATGTTCAGCAAGTGCTCTTCTGCACCCAGAGGAATAACTCTGGGCGAACTAGGACTTTCAGTTCCCCATGTGTGAAAAGGATGCTCTTGCCCTGAGAAGCACGGGCCGTCCTACTTCCACAGCTTTGTCTGAAAGGGTGAGGTCAGGCTAGGAATAAAAAACCGTGTCGCTCTCTCTTGGGTGAGTGAGGCTGCTTTCACAGAGCTGTGTTTGCAAAAGGTTTAAGTTAGTCTTACGTTATCCTCAAAAAACATAGTTTGTTTTCCTAGCAGAGAACAAAATAAATGCCTATCTTTAAACAACAGTATTCTTAGTAATAAGTAAATTGTTTGCAGCTGAAATAACAAAATTTTATTTTATTTACTTGTCTTTTGTTACTGTCAGTAGTGGGCACAGAGTGTTGTTACTGCCTGAGCACAGGGATAAGGTGAGGAGCTACTTCTTGCTCCCCTAGAAAGGGACAAAGCTGGGGACCTTCCACATTGCTGCCGAGCTCCTGATTGCTATCAGGCCTCTGTGCAGCCTGTCATACAATCTGCTCGCTCCTCTTGATGGCCAGGGTTCATCTCTGTGCCCTGCAACATGAGGTCAGCCATCCATCCCCTTTCGAAGTCAATAAAAGTGGGAGCAGATGCTGAAGTCGTGGAGTTGGGCTCTGCCTCAGCCTTACCAAATTACCTCTCAGTTCCATGGTGCCCTCTCAAACACGCCGGGGGAGAGGTAGGTATTATTTATCTCCTCCTGCCGGGGTTCATCACAGACCCCATCATGCTGAACGGCAGTAGTTAATTGGGGAGCCGCACTGAAAGTGGTGGCTTTGGCAGCAGGAAGTTTTTCTTGTTGAACTCCTTGGCATGGAAGTGGCTTTAAGCAACCCTGTACTCATGATCGTACTACCTTAATTTATAAATATTAAGTTAGAAGAATTAAATGTCTTCTGATTTCAGTCTTTAAGCTAATGAAAGTGAAGTAAATCGTAGTTACGGATGAACTGCAAAGTAAACTTGCTGCTGTAAAATAGCCTGGCAAGTGGGATGCTACAACAAAGTAAATCCTATAAGCCCAAAGCTTAATTGTTAATTTGATTTAGGCACATATACAAATGCTAAGAAAATACTACAAATTCAGATTCTAGTTCAAGTTGTAACTCAAGTAGCAAAATAATTTTTGTTATGAGTCTCTTGATTGTACACTCTTAAACTACTTTAACTCCTCTTAAACTACTCCCTTTTTTCTGTTTTGGCCAAAATTTGTGTTTGGCTCTTTCTCCTAAGAGCTTTCTTTGAAAGTGTGTCCTAGGTGGTTTTGTGTGGGCCTTTTGAAATGGGAGGGTGCTGGGAGGAATTAGTTCCCCTTGTCCGATTAAGTGCTATCCTTTCTTTTATAGTGGGCTATACTAAACGCTTTATACTAAAGGGAGAAATTGGCATTAACAAAACTTAAACTGTTGCGGAGACATGGAAATATTTCTGTGTTCAGAGCAGTCCTGCAGCAGAAGAATGCCTGGAGGAACTGCCCCCATTGGAGTCTCCCAAGATTTTCTTAAATCTATATACATTAGGAGTATAAATAGCAGCACAGATCCTGTAGTTTAGAACTTTGACAGTTTGGAGGAAACTGTGTTTATGGCGAGGTGTAGCACTGCTGATAAAGATGATAAAATTTTGGGTATAGGAGCCTTTTAGGAGGAGTACACTTAATGCTAAGTAGAGGTTGGATTGTTTCAAGCTTCCAAGGGGTATTTTTAATTTTTATGTTTTAGCACTATGCTCTCTTTTTGAGTTGCATACTGACTGTACGTTGGAAATCTTTTTATTGATGCTAAACAACACCATAGGGTTTTCCCATTCAACTTAGCAGTTGGCCGTCAGAGTCTGACGATTTGCAGGGCTGAGCGTTGGAGGCAGTGACAGCAAGGTGAGAGAGCAGAGTTTGCTGCAACTTGTGCAAGGAAGACTGGGAGTTCGTCCTTAGGCAACCGGGATTTAACTCTGCTGTTTTGGGCTTCTGGCATGCAAACGCTCTCCTGGATTCGGGCATCAGCATGTAAGCAGCTTGGGCTGAGCAGCTGGGGTATGTGGGGGACTGAACAGCATCTAACAGAACGCCGCTTTGGTCGTGATTCGAGGCCTCCGAGCGCTACTGCAGTATAATAAGAACGGAATTGTCGCGGAGCCGCGCTCCCACGCCGAGCCTGTGGAAATCTGTCCAGCCCCAGCAGGCTGGGGCTCCGACTTGAATGAGCGCCCAGCCAGCCTGAGCTTTCCCCAGGAAGCAGGGTGCTTCGGTAGCGGGTGGAGGGGCCGCAGCCTTGTCTCGTCCCAGTATCTGTGCAGAACGAGTCCTTCCGCTCCTAGCTAGAGAATTCCCGCTGCGTTGGGCCTTTCCGTGTCTCTCTCCTGTGCATCCGTCTGCGCCTCCGTCTGCGCAGGCTCTGGGGAAGCAGATCCGCACTGCCTCCGTCGGCACAGCGCTGCCGCAAGCTGTGCTCGGCTGCCCTTTCCTCTCCTCTCGCCGGGGGCTCCCGCTTCCTGGGGCGCCCTGCTCCGGGGGGCAGTCTCGGGACATGCTGGGCAGGGAAGGTGCGTGGGCTGCAGGCTTCCTCCTCTGCCGCTGTCCTAGTGACACGCTCCCTGCCGGCTCTGGGCCGCTTCCCTCTGGGAGCTGCCGACATCGCCTGTGTTTCCAGGGCTGCGCGAAGAGCGCCTGGGAGCCCCGTTCCCTTATTCCGCTAGCTGCTTCGAACCTTGGTAATGACCTGTACTGCATCCGCGCGAGGGATGTATTCACTCGTGCCTCGCGCTTTCCTTACCAGCCATAAAGTCTCACCTCTTCATGCCTGCCTCTGATGGCTAAATTCAATTTCTGGCTTGCTGCTGCAGCACCTGCGGGCCGGGGAGTCTTGTCAGGTCCATCCATAGAGCCAGGGAAGGCGCTCCCTCAACTGCTCCTTTTTTTTCCAGTGTTTTTTTGAGGTTTAGGATCCTCTTTGATCCTTGAGTCGCCTAGGGAAGAGTGAACTGTATAAACCTGAAAGTTGCTGATTGCTTTACTCAACAAAAAAGCTCTCTGCTTTTTTTAAAAAAAACTTTAGTTTTTGCCATGAGTTTTCCTGCTTTAATTGTTGGCGTTTGGGCACACTAATATCAAACAGATAACCTGAGGGGTATACAACAGTTATTTATAAATATTCCACGTGTAACTTCCGCGTTCTCCAATGCGTCTCACTGTAACCTTGGAACGGTCTCGTCTTCTTTGAACATGCAGAAAACATAATTGTGGAGGAGAAATGGGGTAAAGCAGATTCTTGGTGTCAAAGCCAGCTGTGGAATGACATGGAAGGAGGCAACTGCCCTTAGACTTTACATTTAAGTGCAACGTGAGGTCAGGTAGACATTTGTGCTTGCTGGTGCTTTGGTGACCTTAATCGTTGTGTTGAATGACTAATCAAATAGATAGTTAAATGCCTCCCAGGCCAAGTTCTTAGTCTTCCTTCATGAACAAAGAGAAGAAAAAGAGAATTTTAGCCTACTGTGCCGCTCCCCGCTGTGCTATAGTGCCAGCCTTGCGAAGGGTTTTATTTGAAACGGGGCCTACGGAGAAGATAATTGCAACCTTGCTCTTTTACGGTTCTATTAAATCCGTGATGCACTTGTGTACATCCCCTTTGACCGATGCTCATTACACGTAATCTTGTAAGTGGCCCTGCTAACGGCAGGATTATCTTGAACTGCACCTCACTCATATTCTAATGAACCAGAGGCTCACACAGCGGAGGGGAGCTTAGGACCTAATTAATGATGGGCTGAAAGTCTCCGAGGGTGGTGGCAAGTCCTCCGCGTTGGATGTTGGGCGCGTGGGGCTGTTTTCTTTAAACTGTAACTCTGAGAGCTGGGCAGGGGAAGAACAGCAGCTCTGGCCACTGAGAGGTCCCAAGGGTGGTCGAGCACCTCTGGTGGTGCTCCGTCATAACGCTGCAGAAATGCTGACACGCGCGTGTGAATCGTTAACCTCAGGAGTTCCTTGTGAGTCCACCTCGTTCTGCAAAAACTGTCATTCAGGATCAGGGCTAACGGAGGGTCTAAGATGGTGGCCAAGCTTGTGTTGCCCGCGGGGCGCTCGCGATGGTGCCCGTGGACTGGCAGGACCCCACCGTGGGGCAGCGCGGCCCATTGCGGGGCTTGCTCTGCGTTTCTAGAATCTTCTTTGGTGGATTTGCAGGATTTTCAAAGCAACTTGGCATAGAGTGAGCCATCGGTTGAGGGGTGTGGGAGGAGTTGGCCTGTGTTAAAGGCAGCCTTTTCTCACCACCTCTGAAACAGGGAATCTTTGGAGGATTGAGTGATTTTTTTTTTTCTTAATTTGGAATCAAGAACACCTTAGACTTGAAAGTATATCAACAGCTCCAGCACCGAACAGGGCAAGGTGCAGAAATGATGGCCTTAAAGTAGTGGGGTCTTAATCCTGAAGGATAAAACAGCCCTTCAGAGAGGTATTTTAGAAATCATTTCATTTTGCTTTGCTTTCAGGCTTGTAGATAAAGATCTGCATTTCCTCTATATCAGCAAATCTTGGATTTACAGGCTCTTGAAGACTTCCAAATGATGTTGTTAATGTTTATTCAACAGATCTTTCTTTAATAACCAGATCTACTTGCTCTGGAGATGGTCTTAACCTGCTAATTCTGTTTTGCTTTACTGAAGAGCATTGAGCAAATTTATGATAATTCTTCCGGTAACCCCTTTCTGCCATTTCACATTTAACATGGAAAGCGTTTGATATGTGGAAGCTGAAAGTTGGAGTGAATGCATCCTGTGAACAAGTCGGACCATCCTTTCCAAGAAAAGGAGAATTCTTTTTTCATGTATTGAAGAAAAAGGGAGATATTTAAAAAGCTGGAAGGTTCTCTTCTCGCATGAACAAATAGTGGACAGCAGCCTTTTAAAAAGGAGACTCCTCTTTTTTTTCAGACTCTTTGCCAGACTGTCACGTTGCTTGTGTCTTTTTATGAAGGCTGGAAAGTCGTGTCTATTGTTAAAAATGGACTGCCTGCACCTGGCTCCATCTCTGTGAAGGCATTTCCTCAAAATCAAAGGAATTTCGCCCACTTCCAAGGGCCAGTGCAGCTTCTGCTCATCCCGGCGGCTGCTGGAGGGAGCGGAGCACTTGAGGGGAGCAAGACTTGGTTTGCAGGAAGACGCCACGGGCACCTCTGTGCTTGGTTTAGGTGTGCGCGGTGCAGAGCTGTGGGGCTGATGCATCCAGCTTGCTGGGTGCGTGGCCAGAATGAGTTCCCCAGTGGTGGGAGTAGGGCCTAGGGAGGCTTCTTGAGGTAGACGCTTCAGAGCCATATCGCAAGAGGCCACAGGGAGTGATACCTGTGCGATGTCTCACAAAGTGTCAGCCACCCACGTTTAGACCCGATGGACTGAACTAAAGGATTTAGACCCAGTGGACTGAACCAAAGGACACCGACAGTTGTGGCTCGGCAGCTCACTGGAGGAAAGGGAAGTCAGATTCTGCTTCCTCAGTTTTCTCTCAGCACCCTTTGCTGCTCTCCTCTGGGGCAGCAGCCGCTCTCCTCCAGATCTTCCAAGGCACCATCTACAACTAATCCTCCCGCCTGCAGTATCCACTGTGTTTTTCTGGTCTCAGATGGCAGCTCGGTGCAGAGTAGAACTTTAAACCCTTGTATAAGGCTTGGTAATATTTAGCTTTTCCTTAATATGTGATCTATCTGTGATGGCTGTTGCCCAAGAACATCAAAGCACTTTCTTTAATAAACATTAATGAATTATGCCCGACAACACAACTTTAAAGATAGTTAGTATTTTTGTAGATAAAAAAAAAAGGCAGAGGAAATTGAGTTGCTTGTTCAAAATTACACAGGAAGTCTACAGCTGGTGTGGAAATGTGTCATCTCCTTTCAACCCTCTCTTCTTTACAGGCATTCTCCTGCCTGACAATATTTTGTGGTGACAAATATCCCAAATATGTGCGTATTTGTGTGTATCCTTCATTGTACCTCAGATTGCTCAGGACAGTAATTTCCTTGTGAGCTTTTCTTTCTTTAGTGTTTTTTGAGTTTCTGGTAATTTTCATGGCAAAAGCTGGAGATTTTGAGGCAAGAGGGAGGGGAACAATGAGTGGAGCTTCTCTTGGGAAGAAGCTCTCTCTTGGGGCCTGGAAGTGTCCCAGTTTCTGTTGTCCCTTGGTCACAGAAGGACCTTTTTTTGGTGTATATTTTTGTAGGTAGAGCATTAGAGGTGCCCTACCAATTTTAATTGGAAAAAAAAAAAGATGTAGTTGGTATGCTTTATCTGTTGGAACATAGACAAAATGCAACTACATTTTGTAAATAACAAAATGCTATTTACCTATACAGCATTCGGATGTTTGCTCTGAGGAAGTGCAAAGTGGTAACAAAAATCTGTCACTTGGTTTTTGCAATAGCAACCCTTGCAAGATCTGACTCGAAAAGAGCAGGAGGGAACATCTGCAAAAGGAAAAAGAAAAGATTTTCAGGGGGTGCTTGTAAGAGTGGAAAATAAAGGTGCTGTGTGGGTCAGACTGTCACTGGGTGTATGAATTGAAGGAAAAATGCGGGAAATGCCAACTCCTTTAATGATAAATGCATATTCATTTTTTTCCACAAATGATTTATATGTATGGAGGTCTTCTGGCACAGCTTTTAGTTTTAATAGTACTTTGGCTGACAGCTTAAAGTCTGCTATAGAGCTTTGCAAAAGTATATAATAGTTTTTTTTGTTCATTAATAATAATAATAATAAAAGAGTTATTGTACCTTGCCAGTTCAAGGGGGCTTAACTATCTCCCTTTGGAAGATTTCCAAAGCGCCTTACACGTTTTGGATATTGCAGCAGGCAAACAAGACAGAATTTTGTTTGCTACCTATCAGACCTTTCTATTTTTTTTTCCAAAAATAAAATATTTACTGAAACTTATTCAATTTGAGATAGCTGTATTTGAGCATTGGCTTTTTAGTCATGGCCAAAGTGATGGGAAGCACGGGAAGAAAGCAGATCAGAAAATGCCAGTGTGGAGCCTTTGTGTAAAGAAACACAGTTACTTGCCCCTAATGACATCATTAAATGGATGAGTTGTCCTTAAATCTGGCATGGAGGAACTGAATTCAGTTAATCTCATATTGGCTGTAAATCATGGACATTGTTCAGACAACTTTTTTTTTTTTTTTTCCCAAGTATGAGTGAAACTTGGCACTCCAAAGAGAGTCTTCTGTGTGAAGAGCAAATGCACGAGTTGTGGTGGTAGCTAGGATTACTAAATGCTGGAATTCCCTCACCGTTTTAATCTCTTCCGCACACACGTGTTTCCCGAACCTCTCTGTGGTAATGGTCACCCGTGGGCTCTCCAGCCGGCGCTACAGGGATTCTATGTGAGGCTAGTGGCACTGAAGCAATCATCTGCTTTATTTTCTTTTTTTTCCGCCTCTCTTTTTTTTTTTTTTTCTTTCTGTGTCTGTTTCCTTCCAGCTTTCTGGAACACGCACCCATTCCTTACTCCATGGTGTATCCATTAGGTAGGAGCTATTTGAATACTCCACTGTTATCAACTCACTATCAGGTATCCTTGATTGAAGAAAGAAACTCTTTGCTCGTCGTTCATGAGGTGATTCCAGCCACGGGAAATGAAATGCTATCAACACTGGAATTTCTTAGGTATTCTCCCTTGAGATCTGTTTTCTGAGCAGAATGAAGGAGTCACTGGAACTGCTGAAAACTCCATGTGGAGGAAGAGAGAAAGATAGGGCTTCTATATGTCTTTTCTTCAAGTGTTGCCATCAACCCATCCACCACAGACTCCTTGACACTGTTTGCCTTGCGTGGGTCTGTGCTCAGCCCTGGGTCAGGGTAGTTCCCGGGACGGTAGCTCTGAGCGGGGCAAGAGCTTCGTCTTTGGGCATCGCCTGTCCTCTCTGATGTGTTTCTGTGTTTCTGACTTGCTGCCTATCAGGGATCTGCCTAGGGCAGCTGGGAAAAATCAAGCCTGAAGGCCTACTTCGGCCTTCACGGAAGCTAATTTCCGTGAAGAAATAAGACTCGTTCTCAAGTGCATGGTGTCTCTTTTAGTTTGTTTACTTGGAATATATTGGCATAGGGTTGTCTAAGCTTTCAGAAGTCTCAGTCTTGAGACAGAGGAAGTGAAAGCTTGTCATTAGTAAGTATATACTTATAGTTGAGTGTATGTGTATACACATTCACAGGAGAGCCATATAACATAAAATAAATTGATTTCTGCCTGCAGTGAACACAGAGGGGGGGATGTTTGGAGACCTGGAACGAGCTGCTTTTGAATTCATACATGTTGGCTTTCATGGTTGTTTTAATAGCTTTTCTGTAGCTAAGGTAGTTCTCAAATGTTTTCAAATCGTCTGCTTTTTCTCACTTGCCACTTCTTGAATTTTCACCCTCTGATTTCAATGTTAACTATAAATTCAAGTGGTAAATGGTATAATTAAGTAGATTAAATCTCTCTTACCTACTGGTTCATTCACATAATGGAGAAATGTTTCCCTTTTTTCCTTTTTCTTTTTGTTTTGAAGCAGTCTCTCCAGAAATTCTGAATTGAAGTTGTGCGTTATCAGTTTTTAAGTGTGTCTATAAGATGGCTTATAATCTGCCAGCGCATTAATGAAAAAAATGAAAATAAATAGCCAGCCATGAAAATTAATTAAAAAGAAATTAAGCACTTGCTAATTTAGCTAAAATGGAGTGGTAGCAGTTGCCAGTAATTTGCATTTGGTTATTTTTGCTGCCCCAGCCCTTTTGTTACATCCTTAAGAGCACTTGCTCCGTGCTCCCTTCTGCAGCGCGGTTGTTACAGCGACACAGTTTGGATCTTGCACGGGAGTCTGGAGTGTTTTTACCTTCGGTCTCCTTAACCTTGTTCCTTGCTTGGCTGGATTGGGGTTTGTGGCAAAAAAAAAAAAAAAGATGAGCTTTCCACTGTGGAAAAAATGAGCTCCTTCCCTTGCTCCTTCACTACTGGGCAATCTGAATGCATCTGGATTTGAATTCTCATGTTTATTTGAACTCCAGCCCAGTGTAATGTCAAATAACCTTTTGAGGTTTTCTTGATGTTTCAGATGGAAATTCACTGGAGGCTTTGGGCCTACTTGTGTTTGTTGATTTTTGTCCCCAGCACCTCTATGGGAGGTGTTTTCTAACCGGACAAGGAGTAAGCAGCCCTGGGACCGTGCTGTGTTTACCGAATTTGTCCTCACCCCTCTTGCAGCCCTGATCTACACCAGGGCTTCCAGGACAGACACGAGTGTCTGCGCGGAGCTGGTGGCTGCTGCAGGGTACCCAAAGCTGCAGGGGGCTCCTCTTCGGAGGGCCAGGAAGCCAAAAACCTCGGTTGGGAAGAGGCAGTTGTTAGGAGCCTGCCTTCCTGCCCTTTAAAGGGGTTGGTGGGAGGTGAGGTGATGGAAAGCGTGTTTGGGATGTGTGTGTGCCCGGGTGCGTGCCAGGCGTCCCTACAGCACCTCCGTGAAGCTGGCGCAGAAGAACCTCGTGGTCATGGCGGGTGTCGGCGGTGACACGGCGGTGTCCGGGGCCCGGCTTTGGGGCCCACCCCACACTTGGCGGAAGGTCTGTATGCGCACAAGGCACTGCAGATGTGGCCCGGGTTGGTGACTCCTCGAGACGAGTCTTCCACGTGCCTCTCTCAGCAGCCCGTGGGCTCAGCTGGGCTGCCGAAATACCCGGTGCTCCGCTCCTTCGGGTTTTGAAAGAGGAGCCCTCGGACTCGCTGTGAATTCTCCTTTGACAGCAGTCGCGATGGCTGTGCTTTGTGTAACTGAGCAATCAATTCCGGCGTGTTATATTGATGTTTTCAGTGCAGACACATGATTATAATAAACTGTAAGCTCTCTCAGTAATTAGACGAGTGGCTGCAGATTTGAAAGGCAGACTTTTAAGCGCAGCGGAACTTTCGGAAATCCCATTTTATTATGGTTTAAAAAAGCAACGACTCGGTGTTAGCCGTGCTTTGGGGCGGGCAGCCCCCTCGCCGGGGCGGCCGGTGCCCGCGCCTGCTGCTGGTGCAGCTGCCGGCCGCGCAGCTCGCAGGCATGAAGGGGGTTTTGTTCGCCTTCCCGGCGGGGAGCGGGGCAGCGCCACAGCTGATCTAATTCAGCTTGCTGGGCCTGACGCCTAATTGGAAGATTGCTTAATTCTAGGAACCGCTGCTCCGCACCCCCGTGCCACCTGATGTATCTAGGTCACCACCGCTGTAGCGCTCGGCCGGAGCGCCCGATGGCGTTGAACGTGACCGCTCCCCCTTGGAAGCGGTGATTTCCGTAAGTGCTGGGGATAGGTAGCTTTTAAGGCAGATTCTGCACCCGTTCCTTGTTAGCGACAGGTCTGTCTTCCGCGGTGACCACAGACCTGAAGAGCAGGTTGCCACTACACCATATTTACCCGGGATGCCACTGCACTATATTTACCCAGGATGCCATTGCTGCGGTGTCGGAACAACTTTTCAGACTCCTTTCTGTGGTTCGTCTTTGAGCTGCGAGGAAAATGCTCTTTTTTTTTTTCCCCTTTGTTTCCTCTTCTGTGAACATGGAGACCTACTGAGCCTTAAGGAGTCCAGGGCAATATGGAATTGTCTCCTGTGTTCTGGTTTACTAAGTGATTTACAACCATAAGTTGGGCCTTCCTGACTGGGAGCTTTTTATTATATCTAATGACTGCTCTGCTCCAGGGTAGTGATTTGTGGTCTGCAAGACTATATGGTATTGCATCATGACACATATAATACTCTCTGTGCGGAAGAGATTTAGTTTTTTTCCCAAGAAATGCCCTTGTGATTGGAAATGCTAAAAAGTCCACACAGTACACAGTGCCTGCAGTTACAGAAGGCTCTGAAGTATTTGGAACTGAAATCTCACAAATCCTTTTGCAGGGAAATAGTTCTTGTTTAATCTGTGCTATCATCATTCCGTGAGTGTGTAGAAGGCAGAGGGGGTCCCGCTTCCAATGGCAGAAGCACAGGGTGGTTGTTCTACAGGCTTTCCCTAGAAATTTCTTTTCCTTTTTGTTTGCCATAGGCTTGGCCTGTTAAGGCCCACAGTGTGTTATTTAAGAGCAGTGAACGTGTTTTGACTGGTTTCTGTGAGGCACTAGGTATGTTCTTGAGTAGCTGGCAAAAAGTAATAATCGGTGAAGGCGCAGGCTCAATTTACTTAATGAATACTCTTCTTTTCCATGGATTAACCTGTAATCTGGATACATTGCATAATGGCTTTTCAGTCGTGTGGCCCTTTCAAAGAGTAAGCAGGGTGGCCACAGGGCTTTGGGAGTGCAACCCAAGTGCTATTCGGGTAGCAACCGAAAGGAAATTGTGCTCACTGTGGTCCTTTCCTCCAGCCTCCCTCTTTGGCTAAATAAATAAATAATGGGATGGGAGAATAAATAACAGGATTGGAGGCCTCTGAGGTTAGGACTTTGCTGTTTGTGAGCCTGGTAAAGAAAGGTTTGTTCGTACAGGCTGGCTTTCTGAGTCAGGCTCTGGTGCTGACAAAGCAGAGATAATTTGAGGGCTGCAGATGCCGTGTGGGTGTTTGAACCCGGCTCACGTGGACACAAAGCCGGTTACGGACGGCGCTGGCTCCTGGCCGCGTCTCGGGGACAAGGTGTTTTTTGCTTCAGAATCGCAGATGGACTTGGCAGGATGTCAGGAGATGAAAAGAAACTCTAGAAGTCTCGAGTCCTATGATGCAGGCCCTGTTTAATTAAAATACATACAACTTGAGGCTAAACGTGTGTTTTGCATCTTGCAGACAAGTTGGGAAAATGTTTCTTAGGTTGCTCCTGCGTGCAGGATCCAGGTATAAAACACAGTCCTGTTTGTGTGGCTTCTACACTAGCCCGTTTCATCGTTCTTGGTGCCTCCTCTTACAATAAATTCCCTGTGCATCTGCAGCCCTGAGAACTGGGCAGCTGGCTTTAAACTCTGCATTTTGGTTTAAACCGTGCGTTTTGGTTTCGGCGTTTGCTGTCTAGAGAGTTTCCTCTAAGCTCCCTACTCTGAAATGACCGGAGGATGTGACTAACGAGAAGTAGCTCCGATTGTGTTTGCAATGACTGGCTAAGTGCAAGAAAGATCAGCCAGGCTCTGCTCTTCCCAAAGAGAAGCAAAAAGCCCTAAAATACAATTCCAGCCCTTCTTTATTGTGTGTCGAAGTACCGGAGGAGTATTGACAGTTGGACTCGAATTTCATTATATATATGTTATGTATTTTAGAGTTCATTAACTGTTCTCATTTAATGCTCGTGTTCTGGATTTTTTTTTTGTTGAAGGTCATGGATGTGAAGTCTTTTTATTTTAACCATGCTGAAATAAAACTCATTATGCAGCCTAACTTTCCTGCTCTGTTCAGCCGTATTGTTCCACTGGGATGGTATAAATGAAAATAGTTCTCCTTTCCCTTGCCCCTCATTAATATTAAGCTGTCCAATTACAACTCCAAATCCTGTCCATAAAACATGCTGGTTAGCATCTCGTGCTGCAGCCAGACGGAGGGCTGGCCTCTCCCGGCGGGCAGAGCCAAAAGTGGCAGTACGTTGGTCACCGTCCAGTCTTGGTCACAGCCCAAGGAAATACTGAAATGGGAAATAAAGGCAGTAGAACTACTCCTCCTCCCTTTTCCCATCCCCTCTTGCCCTTTCTTTCAAGGCAGAGCTTGCATGTGTAATCCTTTGCAGAATAATTCCCTGGTGTGGTTAGTGTTCGTAGGGACCAGGTCCCTGTGCAGGCGAGGACAGGGCGCTGCTGGGTGATTTGGCTTCGGTCTTTCCTCTCTTCCTCGGAGAAAACTTTGGTGGCCCTTCTGCGTACCTGATGCTTAGTTTTTGAGCTTTTTTTTCCCGCTTGCTCCTATCATTTCGGATCCATACTCACACATTAAATCATTTTGATCCGAATTCTGCTTTCCGTCCTCTTCATAAGCGTTTTCTTCTTTCTTCTTCTCCCCTTTTTTTTTTTTTAATTAGAGTTGCCAGAAATAAATTACCCTGCCTGAAGGAGACTGTTGCAGGGGGGTCGCAAGAAACAAATCAATGTTAAGAGTGGTGGATGTAATGAATGGTTAAGCCTTTAAGACAGGGTAAAGAAGTGATTTGAATGAAAGCCGGAAGCGGCCAATTTTAACTGGTGTTTTCAGAGGAAGCCAAGTGTGCTCTGAGCCAACTGTGTCTGTGTGGGAGGTATTCCTCTGCTGTTATTTCATTCTTTTTATTATTATTATTTTTTTTTCTTCCTCTGGTGTCTTTCAGTAATGTCCTAACTCAATTATCTAGGTGCTCTTGAAAAAAAAAAGAGGAATAAAGGCACAAGCAATAATAAGGTTAGAGGCAGACAGGCAGATGGCAGCTGCTCTCCTTTTGGAGAAGGCTGAGGGAAGGGATCCACACTTAGAGCAGAAAATGGGTGATGCTGCCTTGGGGAAGGTCAGTAAATCTGAACAGCACCTTGGGATGGCTGGAAGGAGGGGGTGAAATTCAGCTCTAGGGACTGCACTGGAAGAGAGTGTTTCCAGGCCTGGGTAGCTCAAGGGTCCTTGAAGGAGGAACATTACAGTCGGAAAAGGGGGAGCTCTGGCAGCTGCCCCTGGAGCAGTGGGAATCCAGAGTGAGCCCAGCTCCTCGGCTGCAGCATCAGTCACGGATGGCCCCTGTGGCTTGTGGAGGGCCTGGCCGCAGCGCTGCCTCAGGAATGGTGTCCAAAAACACCCCAGGAGGGATGCGTCCCGAAGGTCTTGTGGAAAGCGCCTCGTAGCCTTGCTGCACGCGTTGCCAATGGACCCAACTTCTCTGGCGTTTCCCGCGGGGCGGTCGAGAAGGAGGAGGGAGGAGGCAAAGCTGTGACTCCGCTTGCACAAGGGACATTTGGTGCTACGTTAGCCAGGAAAAGGGAAGCCTTCAAACATCACCAGGGTAGCCAGGCTGGCCAGGTTGGTGTGGCTGGCCAAGAAACTGCCACCACAGTCTGGCTGCGTGGCTGCCAGGCTCCTTCCCTCTGCTCCCCTCCAGCCTCTTTCCTTAGCTGGTGTCATGTTTTTGTCGTGTGTTGCTCCGTCCCTCGTAGTTTTCTCGGTGGCTCTCGTCCGAGACGCCTGAGGCTTTGCTTGGGCAAATCTGTCACGGGTATTACAGGGAATTGGTCCTGTGTTCCTGGTGTTCCTGGGTTACACTTCCATGGGTTCCCCTCGCCTTGGCAGAAACATTCCCCGCTGATCCGCAGGACGAGGAGGACGGCAGGACAAGGCGCTGCGAGATGTGTGCTCTAGTTCTGGGCTCTGCCACTGACCTCCTGTGATGCGGGGAAAGTCAGAGTGTGGCGCGCTGCCCTGCTTCCCACCAGCTTTTCTCTGCTTTGCCTACTCAGGCAGCGAGCTCTTTGGGAGAGGGAACTGCCCCTGGCTATGCGTGTCCAGCATCCTTCAGAACAGCAAGACTACCATCAAACTGGTAGTAGGAACATCGAATCTGTGCATAAAGACTCTGTTTTTCTTCCATGGTTTAACAGGCTGCATCTTTTTTTGCTCTGTGCTATGTATGAGTAAATTGTTGTTATTTCATCGTAAACTGTCATTATTGTTATCTGCCGCAGGATAGAGACTATATGTTCCACTTTGCTTTCTAGGCACTTGATGTCAAGAGTTAGAGGAAAAACACAGAAACCCCATCCTGTTTTTGTGACTTGAACAATGGGAGTCTTTAGTAGCTGCTGGTTGATTTTGGTTTATAATTCATCTAAAAGGGAAAAAAGAGCACTGGTTTGAGCCCTTTTATTTTTTCCCCTGTGTTTTTGGGGCGGTTTTCTAGACCTTCCATTGTCCTGAAGTTTGGTTTTTGACAATTTTTATTTTAGAAAGGATTTCTGTGCCAGAGAAACATTATCCTCTTCCTGCAGATTTTGTTTAGGTTACAGAACACTTTATCAGTAGGAATAGCATCATTTTGACTGAGAACACAACTAGACAGACTTCTTGCTTGAGAACTTTTTTTTTAACGTGAAAGTTGCTTTTGCTACGTGCTAAATTCTTGCTGTCTACCAAAATACACGTTCCATTTCCCCCACCAGCGTTGCTGTTGTTGTTTCCTACAGGGTATATCTGGTCTTTCTGGGTGCAGTGGGAAGAAGCATCTCACGGAGCCGGGCTCTTGGGCTGATCTCAAAGCCTCTGTGTTGGTGAGCAACAACACGGGCTGGTCATCGACACGACCCTCAGTAATGTGTTACCAGTCACTGCGAGGGCGCAGCCCAGCAGCAGAGTGTTGCTGCATGGGCTGCTGCCTTGGGCTGGGAGGAGTTTAGCATCTCCTAAATGAGAAGCAAATTGAAAAGTTAATTTTGGCACTGGGGCATCGTGCAGTCCTCGAAGGTGGTACCGCGGTAAGTTAGCACTTGATAGCACGATTAAAGCCAGACTGCCGTTCGTGCAGACATTGCAGCAACTGAAATGTGAATTAGGAGGTTGTTCCTTACAACTCGGTTGCTCTTTCTTGGCGGCAGTGACACTGAGGGTAAGACAAGGGGAGGCTGGTGAGGTCTCCCAAAGACTTGATGGTGAGCAGGGAGCAGGAAAAGCCCAGCCTGCAAGTTAGGGCTCGTACATGCTACCTTCCTGGCTCAGTTTGTGGTGTTACCCCCATATTCCTCTTTCTTGCTGTTTAGCTGGGGAGTAAACTTCTAGGAACAGTCCTCCCAAAGACACACAATTACATAGGATGGAAACACTGTGGTAGTAGGAGTTTACATTGCTGTGGAATACATAACTTGGGTCAGTAGTGGGGCAAGAAAGTATATGAGCTTATCAGCTAATAGGATTTTCTTTTAGTTTAATTTGCTTATTTCTTTAATATTAAGACATCTCAGGGAAAAGAAAAAAAATAAAAGTTGGTACATATAGTACTTGCTTTTGAACCTTTCCAAAACCAAAAAATTGATAATACTGTATGGAGAGGAAGAAAGCGGCAAGAAGTAGGCCTGTTTGTTAACTGAAGTCTGTAACATTCTGCAGATCCTGGCAACCTGCACGGGTTCCCCCTGTCCCCAGCCTGCCAGAGGGCCCCTGAGGTGGGAAATAAACAGCGTGCTGCCCTCAGATGCGATCGGCAATACGTTTAATAGCACTGCTAGTTGAGATGCGCCTAAATGTTGCTCAGAGTTTAGCACTCCATGGAGTGTTTTTTGATGAGAAGCGCTGCACTTTACTACCCTGCACATGTGAATGACTATTTTTTTTTTTGTCATCCTTATGAGAAGGAACAGATTTGGCATTCCAAGACTTGGGATGCGCGGGCTCAGTTCCACCGACCTCATCCCAGTGCTGTTTTGGGCTAGTTTAAAATTAGAACTGTGCAGTAGTTGCCTCAGAAATATTCCTGCATTCCTTCCCGGGGTGAGCAAACACGCGCTTCAGTATAAATAGATTCACAAAAGAGAGAGGGGAGGGAGCGTGCCAGGAGCACCCCTCGCTGCGGAGGCGACGCAGCCCCCGCTGCCGCCCGTGGTACCCGGGGTGAACAGTGCCGCTGCCTCCGGTGCTGCCCGTCCTGTGCTGAGCAGGGTCCCCATCCCTGTCCTCAGTGCGCCCCGCGTGTCTGTGCTTCTCTCTCCGGCCGCGGGATGGCTACCTGGCCGTCTCCTGCCCCCCACATTAGGTGTTTTCAGAACCTGGTGTTTGCAGAGGGTCGTGTTTTGCAACCTCGCCCCGTTTTGGGTGCTTGCGCGGTAATTAGAGGCGGTTAGGGGCAGTCCTGCGAGGCTCCACGTGCCCCATGTCGTGGCCAGGAGGGAGCCTGGGAGGCTCCGCGTGGTGCCAATGCAGGGGAATCGACCTGCACGAGAAGCGCTGCCCTGCCTTGATGCTCACCACGTTTGGGAAGCGCCCTGGGACTTGGATGCGAATATGTCTCAATCCAACTAGTTTGAGTTTGAAGAGTTTCTTCCACCTACAGCTCTTACAGCGCTCTCGTAGCGCCCAGCCGCTTCTGGTTTTATTTCTGTGTTTCAAGTGGGACCAATCTTCACGGATTGGCTTAGCTGGCCAGGGAAGCCTGAGGAGCAGTTGCCCCAGAGCAGGAGCGCTCAGCTCCTCCACGTCGCAAGCGGCGTTGTGCCGGCATGCTGATCGCTTGCAAGTCTGTTCTTGAGCAGAGCTCTGAAGCAGGCAAACAAACAAACAAACGCTCCGCTCATGCCTGCGTGCCCTGCTCGTGATGTTTACCTTCTCTCCTCCCTCCTAGAAGTGTTTTTAGTGAGATGAACGTGGCTTCAGACTGTCCTTTTCCTTCTCGCATGTAAATCGATTTGTCCTGCCAGCTGCGGATGCTGGACGCGTGGAGCGCTCCGTACGTCGTGAGAATATCTGGAGCCGCTTTTTTAACAGTGTTCTGAGGATGCCCACGGTTTAAATTTGGCCTGGGATGCTGGGAATGCCACGTTTCCCACAGTCCGCGATTCCCGTGCTTCGCCGTCCCTCAGGAGGGCTGCGGAGGAGCCTTCCCCCTCCCGGCGGCGCTGGCAGGAGCCGCCGGGCCCCGCGCTCCACGCGGAGGAGCAGAGGCCTCGGCTCTCGGCGGAGGGACGCGGAGGCCTCCGCAGGAGCCGGGGAGCTGTGGGGAGGGCGCGCGGGGGCGGCGCGTTGGTCACGCTCAGCGCGGGCGGGCGGGAGCGTCGCCTCCAGCCGAGCCGTGGAGCCGGCCCGGGGACGCTCGCCGCCTCCCTCCGGAAAGAGCGAGCCCAGCCGTAGCGCCGGGCCTTAGAAATGACAAGCAGGGGCACCCGGTGGGTTTCTCGCTGCTTTCCTTGCTCTTCGGTGTGATGTGTTTTATGTGGGGAGGTGTTCGGCCGCCATTTTAGCACCCTGGTTCTCTGCAGAATCGGCGCCGAGTGATATCTCGCTGTATTTTTTTTTAAAGTTTCCTTTTCCCTGTGCTCCTCAGTGTTGTGGGCTCTTTTTTCCCCTTTCACCGAGGACCGCGTTCCCCTCCTATCTCGAGCATGTGCTTTCTGCACTTCAATCCGTCTCCCTGGGGCCTGCTAATTCCTTCCACGGAGCAGAAGAGAAGCGAGGCAGAGCTAAGGGCAGAGATGTTTTCCCACCAGGCTGTGAGATATTTCTTCCTCCTGCCTTAGTGGAGGTAGCTCTTTGACAGGGGACCACAGGCCTTTGCCACCAGGCCGAGGTCCGAGGATGGAAACGCGAGCGGTCCCTCTCCTGGGCTGGCCAAAGGGCTTTGGATCCAGAAGGCGGGAGGGGACGGCAAGGCCGGCCATGGGGACCCTCGCTTCCTTTCGAAATCCAGGCCGGCTTGGGACCAAACTATAAAAAGAAATGCATGTAATGAAGAGACTTTACAGAAAAGGCAGAAGCCTGAGTAATTTATTTATAGAAAGCAGGCGGGTTGGTTAATAAGGGGAGAGTGCAGCCCTTACAGGCTCTAAAAGAAAATGGAGGCTGCGGTTCCTGCAGCCCGTGGTAACACATGGGCAATACGGGGACCATGAATGGGCCTGTTACTCCGAATAAACCCGTGGTTCGGGGTGCTCTGCTTCTTGGGGCAGCCTTGAGGCGACTAGGTAAAGATATGAAGAAGTTACCCAGGAAAAAGAGTAGCACTGATGTCCAGTAGCACAAACATATATGTCCATGTAGACTTCTGCCTGGGAAACTCAGAAATCAGTGAGAAGAAAGACTGTAAAGAGAAACTATAACTTTGGTGGAATGTGGTGTTGTGGGGATCTTTTTTATATTGTGCCTTATTTGTGGGAGAGGAGGAATCCAGCAGTGTAGGTGGCGTGTCTCTTCCTGGATGGAAACCTGGCGGGTTCAGAGGAGGGCCCTTGGAGATGAGGTTTGGGAAGAACATTGGGAGAGCAGAGTCTTTGACGGGAAGCCTGTGTGGACTGTGGTGCGTAAGGGGAAGCAGGGAAAATATGAATACTAGGACCATTGCTAAGTGCCTATTAAAAAAAAAAAGGCTAATATTTACCCCCCTGTAAAATTATACTGGAGAAACGGTTTTACGGGATGGTTTCACGAGTCAGCGGAGTTGAATTAACCTTGGAAGTGCTGGAAGGAGGCCGGGAGCCACCCTGGCTCTGCTCTGGCTGCAGAGCCAGCCAGCTCCGTTCGCTCTTCCACATCCACCCTCCTCCCCCTGCAGTTCGATTTTTTTGTTGTTGTTCGTGCCATTTTAGTGATCTAAACCAGCTTATCATATGATCAGAGGAGTCCCAGAATGAGCCTGATGCTCCTCAGAGAAATTTGTGACGGGGAAGGGAGGGAGATGGTGGAGAAGGGTGAGCACTCCCCCTCGCAGCAGCTGGATCCCTTAATGCAGCTCCGGGTACACGTGCCCTTGCTCTGGGGTGGTCGAGGAGAGGCCCTGCCGCCTTCTTGCGTCGTGAACACCAGGGGGAACTGGTCTTTCTCAGCCACCTCAGCACCGCTCCGTTTGCCCAGTGAGGTATCGCCCAGGTGCCAAGCACCGGTGCCTGGAAGTAAAACCTGCAGTTCCTGAATGCTAAGGAACCATCAGGGTTGAGTTTCAGGCTTGCAGAAGTAGAGGGGAAGGCAGCTGCACAAGCCTCCTCTTTGCGTTTCATCTTTGTAATCACCCTTGCAGTGTGGAGACAAAGAACAACTTCTGAGATTTTGTGCAAGAACAGTTTCGAAAGAAGTTTTCTTCCTTTACCTATCTGGAGTGATAGCCGTTTTTAAGGGTCTGGGGATGGGGAAAGCCCCCTGTTGCAGCCCCCATCTGAACATTTTGCTCTGCGTGTGTCGGGGGTGGTGGTGTGGGGTGAGATACCAGTGCTGACGCTTCTCTCTGTTTTGCAGGGCCGGCATGTCAAAACGGGCCAGCTGGCAGCCATCAAGGTCATGGACGTCACGGAGGTGAGTAGAGAAACACTCTGCTACATAAGCAGTAAACAGCAAAACTCACTGGCATGGGCTGGTGTATGGCTTAACTCATATTTATTTTCAAGGACATGGTTCTCGCATTCAAACGCTGGCTTGTTGTTGGCAGGACCTGACCCCTCAAGCCTGTCTGCCTTTCATGAGATTTCTGTGTGCTCACGAGGCCCAGAAGCCCCTGTGCACAAACTGCTTGGTTAGTCCCAGGGCGCAGGAGCACAGGCAATGCTTCCTTCTCAGGAAGCTCTCCGAAGAAGGGACACAGAAAGGGACAAACTGCCCCCTCTTCTTTTTTTCTCCTTGCATCTGCCTTGCAGAAGATGAGGAGGCTGCTTGAAGTGGAGCACAGTAGTTTCCCTGGTACATTTGCAGCCTAAAAAGGGTATACAGTTATTCAAAGGAAATGGGTCCAATAAAGTTCCCAGAAGCCTGAAAGCAGAAACATCTGCTGGAATGATGAGCAGATTGCTGGCAGAATTCAACAGTGTAAAGCAGTAGTTGTAACTGACCCAGAGGGATTTAGCATGGAGCTTGAGATGGGAAAGACGGGAAATTAACCCACTCAAAGAAATAAAAGATATATGCCTGTATTTGAAGCGTTAGATGTCCTGTAAGTGTAGGCTACACTGTTCAAAAACCAGTGAGTTTAAGTTTTTAAAACAGATGAGAAAAGAAATGAATCGTTCCATGTTGATTCTAGTTGTGCTACATAGATTTGCATCTGCAAGTTAACACAGCAGCTTCAGATTTGAAATCAGATGAGCTCGCTTTGTGTGATATGCACTATGTTTAAGTGACAGGGCACTTCTGAAAAGAGGTTATGCATCTTGGAACTAAGCATCTCACTAAACTCCTCAATCTTATATCATAGGAACATACTTTTCTGCTATATTAGAAAATTTATGATAATGCTCTGAGTGCATTGCAGAAAGCAGAGGTTCTTTGGCAAGCTGGTTATATAAAACAGGACCAGGGATATCGCTGCAGAATGTTTTATGTTTTGATGGTGTATGAATAGGTCCCCACAAGCGAAAATGGACTTGGACACAGGCTCCTAAGAGCTCAGGTGGGGAGTAAGGGGTGAACAGGCAGGAGCAGGAGGGCAGCCAGGCAGCAGGGACAGGGCAGCACCCAGGACCTCTGTGTCGCCTTGTGATAGATGCATGAGGTGGTTGCCAGTCTCTAGCATAAGCTGTCGTGTCTGCCAAGAGCGGGATGTTCTTTGTAAGGTGGCCTGATAAAAAACAATTTGCAGCTGAAGGTTTTCAAAGAGCGCCTTCATGAAGAGGCAGTGCCATTTTGCTGTGGTTAACATGTAGGCAGAACTGAGAAGAGTGAAGGTGCCCTGACTTAAAGGCTCTTTGCACAGCAAAAATTCCCCTTGTGCTGCAAGCAGCTTTAAATAAAGCAGTTTGCTGCACTGTGCGGAACGAAAGCTTCTTGCCTAGCATTAAGTTTGGCTGTGCTGCACACTCTCCCTGTTTTTAATAGCTTATGTTAATCACAAACAGTTGCAACTGAGAGGTTGCAGGGTAAAAAGAAAACAATTTGAAAATGCTGTATAGAGTGTGGCTGAGCTCATGTTGCAGGAGATGCCTTATGTTTTGAACCTTTCTGTATTTTTTGGCTGATTCTGAAACACTCATTTTGTATTGGCACTGTCTCTCTCTCATTCGTTTATCTCATAGCCCTCCTTCCCCCTCGCTTTTTTTTTTTAGAGGATGAAGGGCAGAGTTTTGACACGTTAGCCCCGTGCAACTAAAAATCGTCATCATTCTTTACCAATATGTTTGAAGTGTTTCCCTTCAAAGCAATGAGCATGTGGGGGCTAAAAACATGGCATAAATGTTTCTGAGTTGTGCTAAGTCAGCTCTACCTTTTGGCGGCGGGCACGGCTGTTCCATGTGCCCTTTTCACAGGGACAGATGCGGCCCTGGGATATTCCCATGGGCTCTCGCTGCCCGTGGCCGCGCGCTCCCCATCCGCCTCCCAGCGCTCGTGCAGCCTCCCAGCACGAGGGCCCCTGCGGCCAGATGGAGAACTGGATCAGACAGCGGGCCCGGCTTCCAGGTTAAAAATACCCTCGCGCTTCTCTTCCCCCCGGTTATTTATAACCGGGATTGGTTCACGGATCTAGTTTAGCACACGACGCGGCAAACAGTTGTGCTGTCGCTAGGAAGAAGGTGGCATGAGACGGGAAGAGGGGTGCCAGCGGCAGCGGGGCGGGAATAGCTCGGGCTGGCGTTGCTGCCAGGGATGGTGCTGATTGTCAAGCTGTGGCTATTGCGCCCGTGTGCCCCGGGCTGGCAGGGGACAGAACAGCCTCGTTTCCAGCTGCCCCAGCCCCATTCTAGTTTACTGCAACTTTGAGAGAAATGAGGAGGAGGGAATGAGGGGGTGGATGGGCAGGCTGGGAGGGGAAGGGACTGCCGCAGCCAGCCCCATCCCGAGGGAAGTGCTGCAGGAGTCACGGCCTCGCGCTGGCCGTCGCGCGCTGCTTCCACAGCCCCGTCAGCGGGGGCTACGCTATGCACTGGGGATGGGCGTGCACGTGCAGAGGGGCAAACACTGCCGCGAGCTGAAGCCAGGAGTGTGACGAGCAGCTACCAGTGCCCGGGGTGACTGTGCCTCTGCTCAGGTTCTCCTGGCAATGTTATGTCTTCCTGCTTAAACGCAACTGCTGCAGGGGTAATATCTGGCTGTTTAGTCTGACCGGCGCTGAGAACAGGCAGAAGGCTCTCTCCCGTCTCAGCGCCGCTTGCCTTGCCAACACCCAGCTCGTGCCAGTATCTAATGCCGTGGCCAGCCCTGCGTTTCCAGTTATCACAGCCCAATCCTGCAAGTCCTGCATCACCAAGGCTGCATTGGTCTGGGCTGCAAAGCTTTGATTACCCAAAATGTTGAAGCCAAGGTGAATGCTCTTCCAGAGAAGCTCTGGTTGGCATGAAGAAATTGAGGTATTAGAGGAGCTGGAAGAAATACCGTGTCTCAAACTGTGCATGGCACTGTTGAAATGTTCTTTGCTGTTCTCTGCTTTTCTCGTGGTTTTCTCTTCTGATTTTAATTTTGAAAAGAATGGTGGTAAGGATGAGAAAAAGAGGAGGTGGGCTGAAGATATCAGCTTGATCTTTGAATATATTATGACTAGTTAGCGCTGCTGCCTCTTAACGTTTGGGGGGGTGGTTGACGTGCATAAAACTTCTCTGTCTCTTCGCCATCCCTCCTCTCTGAGCAAATTAGGAAAAAAATCTACAAGTATTCTTACAGAACTGAGTTTCTAGATCAAAATTTCATTTTCTGAAGGTGAAGCTGATGCAATATGTAGGACGAAAATTTTCAGCATAGAACAAATAAAAGCAAACACCAGCCTTCATCAATTGAAAGCTATTCAGTGGTTGGAATGAATTCAATGACCTTAAAAGGGGAATAACACGAACCATCAGCATATACATGCTTTAAAAATGACTTTCTGACATGTGCATGTGCAGGATTAATCCAAGGCTGCGTGCATGTAATGCGGGGAGGCCTTATTTGAGAGATTCTTGCAGGTCGTCTTTAAGCTTTCTGCTCTAGACTCCCTATGGGACTCTGTTTTGGAAAAGACTGTTCTGAGCTGGGGCGACCCCTTTCCAGAGGGCGCTTGCTGCCTGAACAGCCAGGGGTCCAGCCTGGAGTGGGGAGCTAAGGTTTTCCGAGCGAACGGTGGCCGATGCCATTGGATACGGCATAGGCACGCCAGCACATTCAGCAGGCAGCACTTAGTTGGAAGAGCTGCTTTTCTTGTGAAGCAAAAAGAAAAGAAAAGGGGGAAAAATAAAACTTTGCCAGGCTTTCTGGCAGTGTGTGTGCATCTAGGCTGTTAACTCGCATGGCTCCCTGAACAGACAGCTTCACGCTGCTTAACTCTTGGAGGCTTCCTCTGCAGCTGCAGAGCCGTTTCCAGTGTCAATCCTGTGTTCCACTTCCAGAGAGGTTTGTGTTTGAAATGTTTAGTAGCTAATTTTGAGGGAAAAACGCAATCCTGTCTTCTCTTTCTGTTTGTTAGAACCCCTGACGCTGCTGCTTCTTCCTCCTACCTCTTCCCACACACACTCTTGGCATCCTCTGGGAAAGTTTTCCGCATGCCTTTTTAACAGCGGCATTTCTCAGCTCTTGTGCCCAGTGTTTCATGACTTGTCCAGTCTAGTCTGTGTAAAATTGTACTAAGTAAACAACTGGGTACTGTATCCTGCTGATTTATGAAAGAAGTTGGATTGCTTTTAGTGCTTGCCTGTCTTGCCCTTTCTGCACGTTATGCAGCAAAACTAACAACCCCAACCCAAAACCTCCACATCTGCACCGCAACGTGGCACATCTCCTCTACCCAGGCAGTCAAGCTTTGCCATCTCCCTGGCTCTGCAGGTTGCTTTCTGTCTGTTGCAGCAGGCAAATCGCTGTCTTTTGAGCCTGTATCTAACGGCCTGCATGGAGCTGTGGGTTCATGATCTTTGTATGGTCTGTAAGAAGTCCCGAAAACGGAGAGATTGCAGGTGAATGAAAATCCCTGTGTTCGGTACACAGCAGGGGCCCTTAGTCTCTGGACAAAGTGAATGCATCCAACACCTGGCCTGAACCGCTCTTGAGATTTTGGACGTAACCCAAGAGACTTTCCTGGAGTTTTCCTGGAACTGGTTCCGAGGCTGGCACGGGTTTGTACAAAGGGCGAGTTTCCTCTCTGTTGCTCAGGGTCCTGGGGCAGTTAGCAAGGCTGTGGGGCTGGGGAAGATGCTACGATCTGGAAGGAGGAAGAGGGTGCCAAGCTTCTCTTGGTAGCGGCCAGACGAGCAGGAGGCTGGAGAGAGGGAACATACTTATACTGCAACGTGCTTTGCTTTGCTTCACGACTGGGAGAAACAGATACTCTCCTTTAGCTATAAAGCTCCCTGAGGGCACCCCTGCTGCCTCACCAGTATCAATTACCTGCCAGCAGCAAAAGAGCTTTGGCTGTGCAGCCTTCGTGCGGCTCTGGGAGCCCTGTTCCTGTTGGCTGCTGATGTCAGGAGCTGGCCTCGTGCTTGAGGCTGCTCGCGAATCACCGCGTTGGGAAGGTGCAAAGGGAGCTGCGTCGCCTCTGCCTTCCCCTCAGCCATGTGCCCACAGCAGTGCGATGTGCAAGGCTCCTCTGCTGTCCGCCAGGAAAGGTTTCACCGCTGCCCTGTGAATCATAATGTGGCTTGGACTCTGCTCCCTGATCTTGCAGCCGCATCGAGGAGCTCTGCTGGTCCAGAGTACAGTCTGATGCCCTTGTTTCAGGGAGACAGCTTTTACGTTTTGCCCATGTTGGCCATAGGAGAACTGGGTGACATCCTTGTGTAGCACAAGACAGGCTGGTCAGGATACTCTGATGTACCTGGAGCTTATTGCAAGATGTCCTGCTCTGCAGGCCCCCCCGGCCTCCGTGGGGGAAGGGTGAGAGGCCTACCTGTGTTAAGGTTTGCAGGCAAGTTTTGAGCTCTTAGGCCAAGTGTGGACTTTTTTTTTTCTTAAAAATTGGATTTCCCTTGGTCTGGTAATCGAACTGCACTGACACACTCCGAAGCAAAGGGTAAATCACGTAGACCAGTGAATGATGACTATCACTGTTGTTTAACGAGTAGGACAGGCGCTTGAATCACAGCTTTTGAGTTCTGTCTGCAGTTCCCAAGAGGGCAGTCCTCATGTATTCAAATGTAATCCTCCCCATATATTCCTGGCTTGGTACCTGTAGTAGCCTGGAGACCTCCGCTGTTGGGAAACTAGTGACTGTTTTTTCAAAGGATCGTGTGCGGGTACCTGTGCTGGGGAGCCCAGGGCCCTGCTAGGAGCCTTGGGGCACAGCCAGAGTACGGGTGCTCGCACAGTCGTGGTGTTTGACCCATGGGCCGTGCATGCACCAACACGGAGCCAAGCAGTGCCCTGCTCCAGGCCTGGCGGCGGGGCCGCTGGCCACGTGCGTGTGGGCAGCCTCCCCGTGCGTGTGCCACTGCGGCACTGTTGAGCTGCCGGAGCTGCCTGGAGACGGTGGAGGTTTGATGGGAAACAAGTGTTTGGTGTGCAGGTAACAGCAGAAGGCACGGGGCTGCGTTTGGTGTAATTTCCGTCGACTGCGGAGCGCGGCTCTGTTTACCAGTGCCGAACCAGACATACCGTCTGCTCAGGGAAAACAAGACAGCCCTGTCAATACAGTGCTAGAACATGTGTGCTCTTGTCAGTTTGGGCAGAAGGAAAACAGAGCAAATTGTGGCAGAGTGCTTTAATTTTAGCAAGCATCTAGGCTGGGCTGGGGTGCTGGGGCATATTCCTGCTATCTGAATAGGCAAGTGAGAAATCACAGTTTCAGGGTCAGCTTCTCTTCTGCAGAGGTGCGCTCTGAGTTTAGGCTTAGGCATTAAGATCAAAGGTTGGGGAATTAATTTGTTGTTTAGGTTAGAGGGGTTATATCTGCTTGAAACATAATCTTTCCTGACTGTTCATAAACTCCACCTGCCTCTGGGTTCCTCCTGCTTTTACTGTGGCATTCCATATTTTTATCTTAACTTCCTAAGGAAACGAGGCTTCTCGGTGATAATGACTTTGTGTCCTGCCCTCTTTTCCAGCAAGTGCCTTCTGAATCTACTTGGCAGCTTCAGCTAATCTTAGTGAGAGAGGAATTCCAAAGATAGGAGCTATGGGAGTTCCTGGTAGGCTGTGTAGAGGAGAGAGGGTGCAATTTATTGCCTCTCTGCCTCTGCAAATGACAGAATTTAGCCACTCTCCTTTAGCAGTCAGCTGGCTGCTGTGCTGCAATAAGTCAGCAGGCGGATGTAGATAAGTTTTTTTTTTTTCCTCTTTTTTCTCTTTTTTTTTTAAGAAAAAGAGTTTTAGTGCTTGATTTCCGTGTGGACGCTGCAGCTATGAAAACTCATGCAGGTCAATCTCCCTCTGGTTCTTCCTTTAGGTTATGGGCTTACAGAAAGGGTTGTGCGTTTGAGTTTATCTCATCATATACACATGTGTATGTATATATATATATATATATATATAAAACAAAATAGCTGTGTTTTTCTCTAATGTTTAACAAGAGAAAAATACTTGCAGCAAGTCCCTCTGCGGTGCTGCTTCTGCAACATGCAGCGGTTTTGTGGGGAGTTGTTGGCTAAAACACAGCCTGAAAACCCCACTCCTAAAATGAGGGAGGCTGATGGAAGTGCTAATGCAGAGGGGTATGGAGGTGCAGTGCTTGCTTTCCCACTGGAAACAGTGGGACACAGGCTGGGAGGCATGAAGTGGAAGTGCTGGCGTGGGCCAGGGGCGCCCTCCAGGCAGCAGCACTTGCCTTGGACGGAGCATGGGAGCAGGAAGGGAAAACCCTGTGTGGTGTCTGGAAACACATCCCGGCTGTGGGATATTTTAGCAAGCGGAGGCTTAATTGGGAAAACAGGCCAGAGGCAGAAGGGGAAGCGGCAGGAGCACGGGCTCTGAGGGGGTTTTACTTGTCTCTTGCTGCGCCACCTCCACAGCCTTTCCTTGAGCGCAGGTTTGTGTGCTTAGGGTTTTTTCTCCCTTCCCCTCTGTGAGGCAAACACCTTTTTTTGAACAGCAGATGAGTTACTTTTTCTCCTTTCTCCCCTCTCCTGCCGTAGCAGTTGGAAGCAACTTGGTGAAATACAAAGGTGTTATGTAGAGCCTGGGGTCATCTATGAGGTGCCGGCGCTGCGCTGGGTTATGTAGCTCAGCAAGGACTGCGCTCTCAAACAAGTTTCCACCAAAACCAAGTTTCTGGGCGTGAAGCTGGTTCCTGTCTCAGAGCTGCTGCTGCTCCTCCGCTCTGGTTCAGACAATTTGGCAAATGCACACAGTGAATCCCCCATTTGCAACACAAATCATTCGCGTGCCGCCATGTGCACCGACCGCTTGGGCAGGAACGGAGGGATCAGCATGCAAGGGCCCTCTTGGCCCTTCCCCTAGCACACAGATGTAGATGTCAACCACCAACCAACCCGTGTGAATTAATCCGAGACTCCCTCTCCCTCGCGCAGGAAAGCGGGAGCCACAGTTGCCTTGCACTTACAGATATTCCCATGGCTGCGCCGTGGTGGCAGAGGCTCCTGCTACCCTGGCCCGGCGCCGCTCCCGGGAGGTTCTGCCCGTGTCCCATCTGCTCCTCGCTCAGGGCTGAGGTTTTGCAGGGCAGCAGAGCCTGTCCGAGGCCTGGCCCTAGCCGAGGGAGCAGCCTGGCCTCTCTCCTGCCCCTTTCCCAGCTGCAGTGCTCCTGCCCTCTCTCTTGCACCACCACTGGCATTTGCCTCATCCCAGGCTTCAAAAAGTTCAAACAGTAGAGAAGCATTGGCTGCTTTTCCCTTTTTCCTGCGGGAAGCAGCATCTGTAGCATCTCCCCTCGCAGCCTGGAGGAGCCCTGGCTGTGACCCCCTCCCTCTCGGCACCTGGAGGCCGAGGAACCCAGGAGCGTGTCCAAAGCTCCCAGGCCGGGATTCCCCCACCCTCCAGTGCTTCCCAGTGTGCAGCAGGCTATTTTTAGCCCGCTTCCTTGCCTCAGAAATGACTTCATTCCTTGCACTGGAGCATTTCCACAGCACTTACTGTGATTCTGGATCCCAGCACTGAGGATCGTGCGGGAAGCAGAGAGTTGCTGAATGGCTCGGTGCTAGTGGTGGAGCTGGCAAGACTGCCCATCCCTGGGCCCCTACAGCAGGCCGGCCTGGGTGCAGCACAGTGGGGACCCTGCCCTGTGTTTGCAGGCATGCACACCGCATCAGCCGTGCGCTTCGGCTCGGGAAAGGCAAAAGAAACCAAGTTAGCAGGTCAGCGCAGGCACGGGGAGGTGGTTTACCTGAGAAAGGCATCTGCTTGCTTTAAGTGAATTAATAAATCCAAAGGCCAGCCCTTGCTTTGTACATGCCCCATCGCTAATGCAGAGGATATTGCTTTTTCTTCCCCCAGATACTAATTAGATAAGACTTAAATCACCAGCTTCTTTGGCAGTAGTTTCAAAGTGGTCTAAGATACCTTAGCAGACTTCACTGTGGGAAAGAGCGCTCATTTTAATGTTGTTGTGTATGAGGCCCCAAATGGTTTATCACTTGCAGATAAAGAAAAGATAAAGGAAAAAGCAAGTTCTGTAAGAGGTGCATTTCAAAAAGCTGCTTGTCAAAGCAGGAGAGCATAAGTTGGTGGATTTGGGCAGAAGGTTACAAACGTTGATGGGAAAGACCTGACACAGCAGCGTCCCTGAGGCAGTGCTGGATCTAGAGTGGGGCTCTCATGGGCAGGCATTTGACTGCGGTAGTTTTTCTTAAGACGGGATCAAGGTGTTTTCCTTACTGATCTCCTCTGCAGCATGGAATGAAAGTCGGGAATGCTCAGGAGTTGTGTAACTGGTGGACAGCAGCGACTGTGCTGTTGTCAAAGCACAGTGCAGACCAAATGTTTTGAGGTTTTGAGAACCTCAGTTTTTGAGATTAAAAAAGAATTACATTCAGTATCACACCTGCTGCCATGTGAGTTTCCCACCTTCTTTCCTTTGCACGAGGCTTAATTAAGGCCTGTTACTCGTGATGGATTGCTGCTTGCCTTGGATTAGGGGCCTGATCCATGCTCATTCACAAGCTGCCCCTGCATGGTCAGCCTTTGGAGGACAAGCAGCTGCCCAGGGCGTGGGCCGACGGTTGTGAACGAGGTTTCGTGACCTGTTACCTGCTTTGGCCTTGACCTGCCTTGGCCCATGAGCAATAATTTATTGTGCGGACTGTCTCTTGACTTAAGTTTTTCTCTTTGTTCCCTAAAAACGAGTACCTGCGAGACTGCTGAACGTTGGCCGTGGCTAGAGGGCCCAGTGAGGTACCTACTCACCACCCACACGGTGTGAAGAACCAGATGTTCCTCCAGAGATTGGCACAGCAGTGCAACGCGGACTTTGAGGGACGCTAGTAGCAGCTTGTAGGTGGTCGGTGCTCCTTGCATATTCAGATAACTTGTTTCTTCACATTTATTTTGTACCCCCTCCCGTGGCTTTTACTGTCTTTGCAACGAAAGGTCCTGTGGGTGTGAGGTGAGCAGGACGCCGGGGTGGCCAACAGCAGACCCGTGACTTTGTGGCCTCCCGCGCCTCGCTGTGGCCTCCCGCACCTCGCTGTCTGGAGGGAGCGCGATGAGTGATGCCGGAGCACTGCGCTCGGAGCGGAGCAGCTGCTGCTGCAGCACATCCTCCCGCCCTGCTGAGCCCTGCACACAGGCGCCTTCCTGGTGTGGGGTTAGACGGAAAACTCCTTCCCCCGGCCCCGGCCCCTCTCCCCTTTGGCTGGGCCGATGTCTCTTTGTCTGGTTTCAAATCAGAGCGATTAAAGACAGATTTTTCAGAACGTCACTTTGTCATGTTTCAGCACTAGCAGAGCAAAAAGTCGTAATATCGTTTAGGTCGAGTAGCTCGAGCGTAGAGTTACAGTCCTTTTCCTGCTTATGAATCATCTTCCCAAGGGACTCTGCAGTGATAGCATTACTTTTGTTTTAAAGGAAAAGTCCCTGTGAAGGGGACTATTTATTTATGCAGACAACAGCTCTCCGTTTCTTTTTTTTTTAAATAAGCATGTGACTTTTGCATTTATTCTTAACTTAGGCAGTGCTCCAGAGGCAGATGCGAGTGGGCTGGCGTTGCAGAGCAGGCTGGGCTGTGCTTGGCACAAGAGACGCCGTGGCCACTGGAACCTGAGATGATGCTCTTTCCAAGGGAGATCAGTTTTGGGTTATTTTTTTTTTTATGTAGAGGAGGATTTCAATGAAATACAGCACAAGTAGAATTGTTTTGCTCTCAAGATGTTGTGCCTTGCTTTTTAGCCGTGGATGCGAGGAGGAGGACTAACTTGCAACTTCATTTGAAAAATAGGAATTTCGTGCTAGAAACGAAAGCATAAAGGAGTCTACTTGGAAAGCAGCCATATAGAGATAGGCACATGGGTTTCTATACATGGAAGGGCATCCTGAGGAGCTGTAAGTGCCATGTAGAGGTACGTGCATGGGGTGCTATATGAGGAACGGCATCCTGAGGAGCTCTTAAGTGATCCCGCTCTGGCACTTGTTGCTGCTCAGGTCTGGTAGATCAGAGATGAGGAGAAGAAGAAGAGATCGAAACAGATTCCAGTAGACTCAAAACTTACGCTTTGTTTTTCTGGACTTCTGTTTTGTTCACGTACGATGCCTAAGAAGTCAGACAGCCCCCTGCCACGAAACCAACCCCTGCCCATGGCCGCAGAGTGTGTAAGGAGTTGTCGGTGCCTTCACCTCGGTTCGTTCCTGGTGCAGTTAGTTCTGTGTGTTTTAGTCTGTACTGTGCTCCTTGATTGATGGAGAGAGACGCTCTCAAGAAACATGACCATTTCTCTGCTTTTTGGGCTGAGTGAAGCTCCTTTTGCTCTCACCAGCACACGGGTGTTCCTCCCTTCTTCACTGCTCGCTGCTCTCCCTACGCAAGCCGGCAGTTCCAGGCACCCCGTTTGTTACTCCTGCCCTCGTGCACCCGCAGGTGCCTGCGCTGGTCACGGCGCAGTGCTCAGAGGCCCTGGGGCTGGCAGAGGCAGGCGGGAGCCCCTGCACTCTCGCGGCTCCGCTCGGCTCGGAGCCTTCCCGGCGGCCTTGGCAGCAGCGGCAGCCAAAACATCTGCTCCGGGAACACAGTTCCCTTCTGCTGGCAGCTGCGGGAAAGGGATTGTGTGCGGCGCAGCGCCAAGCGCGCGTACTCGGGCACCGAAGTGCGCGGCCTCCCGAGGGCTTTGGCAATGCAGGGCGCTTTGCAGCGCTGCAGGTAAGTCAGCATAAATCTTACCGAAGAAAATAACAATGAAAAAGAGCACCTCAGCAGCTGCTTCGATAAGGAACTCACTTATCTTGTATGCACAGGCACGGACGTACCTTTGTACCTGCCTAACAACTGCTCTCCTCCGAATGTAAGGGAAAAGTGTCACAGCCCTGTTGGTTATCCGTGTCAAGGGTTTGGCACGAATGCAGAGTGAAATTTGCCCCTTGCAAATGTCTCCAGGTTCCTTTTCTTGAGGAACCTTCTACATTTATTTGTTACTGATAGAGATTATCTGTCTCCTCTTTTGTTTTAGGAAGAACCTACTATATGCTGATGAAAATGCTAGCTGTGAATCAAGTAGTTGTGTGTCTGCTGGTAAATTGTAATTTGAGTGTCTGGACCTAATAATTACAGAGTCTTCATCATCATCTTGTCAATCAGTTGTAAATCATTCTGGAATGAATTTTCTTTAAAAAAAAAAGAAAGTTGAATTTCTGAGCACAGATGTATTCCAGAGGTAAAATGTAGTATCAGAACACCAGTATTCTTTCCTGCTTTGAAGACCTGTAGGGTTATAAATGTGGATCGCTCTCTTATGTGAAAAAGCAAGGTGGAGAGAGCCTGTTGCTCCATGAAATTGCTTTCAGGACATACTTTTCCAGTTATTTCTCTTCTCTCTCGGAGTTCATTCCCACAGACTGGCTTATCTTTCTTACTCACGGATCTTGGGTCCCTTTTGACATGAGTCACTGGCCTGTGTTTGTCTTTTGCAGAAGGAGACTTTTCTTCTCTGTGCCACAGACCTGTGGCCAAAAATGCACCCTACAACAGTAGCACTGATAAAAAACCTAGTGAACCATTTCTTACTTCGTGCAAATTGAGAAGTTTTAGTCAGTTTTTCCTAGGGCAGAGGGTGGTGTATTTCTGGGTGTATTTATAGAGGTGTCTGTCTCACAGCTAGAAAGCAGATGCTCGTCCTCTGCTCTGTGCTTGTCTAACAGCACAGGTGAGGAGGGAGAAGTGGTGCTGGTGGGGGAGTAGAACTTCATTCTGTGGGCTTTTGCAATTAGCTGTCTTTGCAAAATGGGTGGAAAAAGTAAGGTACTTGTCTGGGTTTTTTTTTTCTAACAGCATAGAAATTGGATTTTGACATGCTTCTAAATGGGAGCAGGGGAAAAAAAGTTACTGGCAAATTTGGGGCCCAATCACCTTGACCCCATGATTGTGTCGTTCTGTGCAGTGTCTCATTTTCATCCCAGATATAAAATCTGGGTCATCTTGTCCCCCTTGTGCTTTTCCCTCTGTGTGTCACTCATGCCTTTGCCACAAGAGTGTTTTGCCAGTGTCACTTTTGACGGCTTTTCAGATTCTCTGTGTTCTTTCTTCTACTGCAGCCACCTGCAGACTCTGCATATGATGCATATTAAGCCTGTATTTTAAACAGATGATTGAGGGCTGCTGTCTTTCCAGCATGGTTTTCTTTCTGTGATCCATTCTGCCTCTCTCCTTGTGACAGAAACTGGCATTTGGACATGCCAGATCCTATCTGGTAGCAGTCGTCACTTTGCATTTTCCATGCTTTGTGCAAGGCACAGGAGCAGGGTGCTGATTACCCGCCGAGGCTGAATGGTGACTAATATTGGACTGGAGCAGCTGAAGTGTTTAACCTTTAGGCAGAGATTACCTGAGATTAAAACTTGTAAGGACTTGTGTGTTCTCACTATGTCATTCAATCATCTTTGTAAGACACATGTACAGATGGGACGATGTGTTTTATTCCCGTGTAATTTACGTATTTTGGCTAGTTCACAAAAGAAATCTTTTGTTGAAGAAGGCAGATCATGATCTCACATCAGTCCTTGCTTACAGGGAGTTTTTTTGGAGGCTGTAGTGTGGCCCAAAATTTAAAGCTTTCCTTTTGTGGGTATAAGAGAGCATGGGTTAAAGCCAGCACGTACAGCAGGCTTTGAACATGGCCATTAGCACCCAGGCCAACGTATTACTTAGATGTTTGGAGAGTTGATGGCTGTGTATTAGATCTTGTTCTGTCTAGTGTACCTCAGATCGGCTTTGTTTTAAAGAAGCATTAAATCTATTTCTTCATAGCACAGGTACTCAGTTAGGTATTTAGCTTTATATGAGTGTATTGGTTGGTGGGCTGCAAAGAAAATGTAAATGCTGTTCCCTCCCCATTTTTTTATTTTTTGTAATATGCATTCTCTGGCAAAATGCAACACTGCATTAGTGTTGCATACAGAGTTTTAAATATGTGGAAAGAAAAAAATTGCAGCCCTTGCAACATTTTAATGAGGAGGGTTTGCTTAATTAAAGCCTGAAAGACGTCGGGAATCCGGGCAGCCGAAAGCTTAGCAAGTTGTTCCGCCTCCCAGTCGAGTTAGGGGCAGAAGCGTAAGTCGATAATAAACAACATCTCGGGGCCTCCAGCGGCTGCTCGACGGCCCTCTGAGAAAGCTGCCGCCATCCGTAGTGGCCGCGGCCTGGGTTGGCTCTAATTTTAGGCCCCTAATTGGCACGCTGGAGCTTGCGACATCACACAGGGGAAGAGGCGCTGGCAGGAGGATGGGTCTCACCCCAGGGCCTGGATCCGTCCTCCGGAGGGGCGGCTGTCCCCGGGAAGGCGGTGCCGGGAAGCAGCCCGTGCTGTGTGGTGTCTTCTCCGCAGCTCTCGGGTGCCCTTCGGTACATGGCGCCGCAGAGGGGTTGTGCAGGCGCCCCTTCCCGCTCACCCAGGGCCTTGCGGCTCCCGTCGCTGCAGCCGCTCATGGCACGTGTGCCACAACGCGGCTCGTGTGTGGCCAGAACGGCCATTCCTTCACGTGTGTTTTACCTTCCTCTCCTGGATACCTGCCGGCACAGATCCCATGTGGTGGTCTGTGCGTAGAGCAGCCCTTCCAGGACATTTCTGCGTTCTCCCCTCCGTGGCAGGCTTGCCGCCTTCCCTTCCCCCGCCAAGCTTAAGCTTCGTTTCAAACCAGATTTCCAATTTCTCATCGATTCTCTTTGGCTGCGTCCTTCAAAGCCGCAGGATTCAGGAGCCTTTCTCATCTCCTCCCTAGAATCTCTCCGTCCTTTGCGCTTTTCGGCTGCCTGGACGTTTCTGGGGCGGTTTGGCTGCTCCTCTGCTGTCCTCAGAGGGTGCCCCGGGCACGTGGCCCACGAGGGGGTTGTACCAAGGGGGACACGGTGCTTCGGCTTGGAGGGCACCGGGGAGGGCGCTTCAAACCCCTGTGACAAAACCGTGAAGCGGGAGGCGTCCGAGTGCAGCCTGGCAAGGGGCAGCCCCCTTCTCCGAGCCAGCACGGACAACACCGGAGCTCTTGATCCGTGAGGGAACATCCCACCGAGTCTTGCAGTGTGTTCCTGGCGCTGTAGGCTGCTCCCCTGTATGTGAACTCCGCACCTCGGCGGGCTCCGGCAGGGAGCCGCCTCGCGTTGGCAGCCTCGCTTTTATTGTGGTTAGTTCCTCCCGAAATGGCAATCTCCTTCCCGCCTCGAAGGCAGCCCCTGCTTTAAATCCTGCTCCGTGTGCAGTGCCGCCCCGGCTCCCTTTGCCAGAGCTGCCCCTGGTGTGTGAGAACTGCTTTAATGACCGTGTATATTACGGATCCCAGTATCAGAAAAGGTCACCTATTGTGCTCGGTGCTATTCAGCCTTTCCCCGTCCTGGCCAGATCCAGTTTCGAGTGGATGTAAGCCAGAGGTTTGGGGTGTGGGAAGGAGGGAGGAGAGAGGATGTGACACACGCACGAGATGGGGCTTTGCGGGAGCTGGCGTCATGATTTATCCAGGAAAGTTTGGTTTGGTTTTTTTTTTGGTGCCTTCTAAGACTTCTGGTTTTTGGAGGGAGAGAGCAGAAATGAAAAGGGAGAGGAAGTGAGAAGGAAAACAGACTGGATTTCTTGTGGCTTTTGTGATTTTTATTTTTATTTTTCCCTGAATTTATGTGGTAGGGGACAGACGGTGAAATAAAGGGTGCATTGTGCTAATCCCGGTGCCCCCGAAGGCAAAAGCGTTTCCTCCTCGCTGTTCCGGGTGCTCCTGGTTTGGTGCTGCCCTTCCCAACCCACTGCAGAGCCGTACGGATGCTGCTGTGTCTCTCTCCATGTGTATCCGAATTCTCAAATAATTTTAAGATCCTCAGATCCCAGAAACTGCCCGGAGCTAGCGCTTCTTAGCCGGCGTAGCTTAACCCGAAATCCCAGACACAATGTAAGCGGCCCTCCTTTTCCCAGCAAGGCAATTCCCTTGGTACCGGCTGGCAGAGCGTCGTGGGCAGCATGGGAAAAGGCAAACAATAGGAGACTTGGAGACTTCCTTTTCCCACCCCTCTGCTTTTCCTGCATTTTTGGATTGCTGCTGCTGGGGCCAGTGTTGTTTGTTAGTCCTTAAAACCCTTGCTTGCAGCTTCAAACCACTGAATGTTGCTTGTATGGGGAGGGAGGAGATTTTTCACTGTCTCATTTCTTATAACAACAAGGAAGGTTGCTGAGAGGACCAGTTTGTATTCCTCTGCAGGCTGGTTTAGAGCAGCGTGTAAATTGCCTTGTAATAGATGAGGTTCTGTAATGAAGCTAAAATTCGTTTTGCTTTATCCCTGCCTGGCTGCATTTCCTCATTCATGTTGCCCGTCATCGTACTCCTAGGATAAATAAAAACATTCCATTCCTCCTCCCCTGCCTGTGCCATCCCTGAAGGGAAGAGTGGCCAAGGGCACGAGCTGCTTGTGGAGGCAGCTGGACCTGGAGAGGCACCAGTTACATGGGATGCTCCGCAGGCTCCGGACTGGTCTGGGCTGTTTTTCTTAGTCCTGAGTTCCCTAAGCAGTGACGGACAGGGAAGAATATGCGACTGGGGTGGGCATGGAGGGATTTTTTCCCCCTTCACCCTTTGGTAAGGTCCTCTCCGCTTCCGACCGCTGGTTTAGGCACTTGCTGAGCTGCAGGTTCCTTCCTCTCCCTCCCCACCAGCCCGTGCCCAGGGTGCTCATGATTCCTCATCTTCTAAAAACGTGTGCGAATGGGCAGGGTTCTCTCAGGATGATGATTCCAGAGGTCACTTTTGAGAAAGCTGCTAAAGGTGCATAGTTGACTTGTCCAGTTTAATATTCTTTATATAGAGCTGTTGTAGTTGCTTTTATTTTCCTGTTGTTTATACTCCAGTGACAGGGCATTCAGTTAGACCAGCACTTAAGTAATAGAAGTAACAAGGAGCTGATCTGTGCTCTGCGTGTCGCTGCGTCTCTGGCGAGGGCACTGTGGAGTAGGAAAGCCGGTAGTTAGCGGGGAGAGGGGAGGATTTGGGGACATTGCCGTGTGAGAGCTGGGAGCCACTAGGTGGCACGCTGCTAGGCCAGACCCGCTCCCGCTTTCATTCCCCAGGTGCTCTCCAAAACTGTGGCACGGCGCGGTGGCAAATTGGCAAATTCCTCTGCCGATGCCATGTGCATTTTTAAATTTCATTTTCATATTTTTATCTTTTGATAAAACCACAGGATTTTTAAAAATTCCTGGAGATGCTAATGCATCCGTGCAATCTCTGGAGGGGAATGCATGGAAAGCGAGGAGGAAACCCGCGCCGAGGCTGGGTTGCGTGACCCGGCCTGCAGCAGTGTGGCTTGCTGCAGAAATTCCAGGCGAGTGCAGGAGCTGTCCCCAGGAGAGAGCGCGAGTCGCTGCGTGCCCAGGCGGGGCGGCGCAGGGATAAAGCGCATCTCGGTGGCACTTGGTGCCGTGGATAATGACCTCGAGTGGTAGTTGATGCCAGCTGCGTGGAGTCCCCGGGAAGGGCCGAGCAGCTGCCCCTCTCCTCCGCGAGAAAAGGAGGTACTTTTTGTGCTCTTGTGAGGCTGACAGCTGCTACCCTCAACCAGTTTTTAGTTTTTCCAGACCCTTGTGGTTGAGGAGCCCCGTCCAAGTGTGGCTGCACAGGGAGCAGCGAGGGGGCCGCCTTCCACCAGCCCCTGGGCACACGTGCCAGGCGGGAATGCCCTTCGCCGGTGGGATTTCGTGTGGGATGCGCCTCACCTAGCTGAGGGCGTCTGTGGCGCTGGAGGCCTGTCCTGCCTCGTGGCCTCATCTTCCTCCTCAGCCTGGCGGAGAGCAGCGCGCCATTCGGACCCAGTGGGTCGCCCTTCTAAAAAAGCGGTCATTTGAATGCTTTTTGATGCAAGTAAGATAATGAAACAATATTTTGAATTGGGAAATGATGGCTCTCATTTTAGAAAAGCGTTGAAGTGGTGCTTTTTAGCACATTCAAGGATAAAGGCTGGAAGAGTCATCGAAGCAGTCCTGGAACTCGAGCAGAGCAATTTTATCCTGGATGAGCCCCCATTTTTAATGATTTGTGTAATACAGAGTCCTCTAAACTGGTTAATACTTTTGAAGGCTCATGCCACCATAAAGTCTTCAGGCTTCGGTGCCAAGGAGTTATCGATCTACATTAAGTGAAATCCCCAAAATCTGGCAAGAATTATGCACCCATCTCTAGTTTTGTAAGCTGGTGTTCAAGTTGGATTGAACCATAGGTCACCACACTCTCATGGGTGCTGGACAAATGTTCAAGCACAGCTAAAACAGCATTTTAGCACCCTTTGTAGCCCTAGTTAAGCGAGACACTTAGAGGTGCAGCAGGTCACAGAGCGGATGCCCTGATATGCTTTCCCTTGATACAAGGGAAACGGAAAGAGACTTCACTGCCTGCAGCCTGCTAGGTTGTGCAGACCTGTTATTTTCCTTTGTTCCTTTGATTTGTTTGTTAGTTTTTTTCGGAAAGAGACCCTGTCTAAGCTTGGATGTTTTGCCCATTGCTGGAGTGGATAAGCAGGAGCAGCCCTCAGGACGTCCTGCCCCTGGCAGTGTAAAGCTACTGTGTGCGCGGGCTGCGCGCGGGAAAGAATTCTGTGCATGGAGAGTTGGGACGAAAGAGCAGATTAACCAAGTTAGAGTGAATACGAAATAGCAAATCAATCACGTTACGTGTACGGAGCCTAGGAGCAAGCATGGCCCAGGCTGTTAAGGTTAGCAAAATTCCCATTACAGTCTTTTGTCTGAAGGTGAAGTTCACCAAGTTCAGCATGAATATTTCTAGTGCAAACACTTTATTTATTTATTTAACATTTGGACAAAATAAAAAAAATCTGCACAACATCAATGGCAGCAGCAACAGCTGAGGAAGCACTGGCTTCACTCTTGGCTCACTGAGCTGTTCTGGTGACCGTGCTTTCTCCCTACACACTGGGAACTCTGATTTACAGCATTATTTCACTGTTTTGTTCAGTGTTTCAGAAATGCCCAGTGCTTTCCTTTAGAGAAGCATCATGAACTGATTTAGGCATAGTTCATCCCTGGCTGCATTTGGGGAATTCTTTTATCCTCATTTGCGAGCAAGCCTTGCATCCCAGCGTTGGTCCATGTGAAATATTTGTTTTCTTTGTAGCGGACAGGGATTATTTTAACTGTCCTGGTGTCTACCAGGACATCCTGCTGACACGAACCCAATATTAACATTGTGGGGGGACACGTCCACTGGATTTCCTCCATGCTCCTCGGCACCGTGGGCACCGTGGGTGCCCAGGACACTCAGTACCCAGCCCTTCCCACGCCTCTTTCCAAACATCCAACAAGGCGTTGCACACACGGGTGGGCGTTGAGGACTTTGTGCACAGTGCTGCTCGGTGCAGCCCCGCTTGCCTGTCTGCCTGGAGCCCAGCGTGCGACCGTGGGAAGTCCTTCCCATCTGCTCTTGTGCGGTCACTTCCCAGTTACGCTCCTGGCCCCGCGTCCCGCTTCCCATTGCACTTACTCTTCTGCCACCGCTGTCCCACCTGACGGCCAAGGAGGAGGAGGAGGAAGGTGGGTCGAGGCGGCCCTTGGGTCCTGGTGGGCCCCTGTGCTCTGGGCCAGGTTGCCGCGTGGCTTTGAACTAGAGGATGTGAACTTTTAAAAAAGAGGAAAATAGAGAGGAAAAAAATGCTGACGAGCGAAATTCTACTCCTCCAACATAAATTCAGTTTTTTTTTTCCTGGTTCTGTGGGTTGCAGAAGCCTGTTGTTTAAGGCATTGGAAGCACAGGGTTTTAAACGAATCCTGTCCTGTTGCCTTACTAGATGAAGTCCAGTACATCCTTTATTTGCTTTTTCAACTGCTGAAAAGTTGGGAAGATAAATGTCTGGTTTAGAACATCATAATAAACAACAGATATTGCTGGCACAAACCATGCTGAGCATGGTGCTGGTATAAACCAAACTTTCTTAAACCTGCTTGGGTGTGAGAGAAGCAGATATTGCATGTGCTGTATTAAATGTGTATGCTTTTTGTTTTGTTCCAAAGGATGAAGAAGAAGAAATCAAACTGGAGATTAACATGCTAAAGAAATATTCTCATCACAGAAATATTGCAACCTATTACGGTGCTTTCATTAAGAAGAGTCCTCCAGGACATGATGACCAACTGTGGGTAAGCAAAGAGTTCTCAAGCATGCCTTTCCCTTTGGGATATCATTTGAGGATGACCGAAATACCATGTTACGGAAAGGCAAATCATTGGAATTTGGTACTTGTCTAAACAGAGAAGTGAATTGCATAGGCACAATATCCTGGAGTATCTGTGAGAGAAAGGCTGAACCAAGGTTTGCTGTTAGCAATTGACTTGCTCTTTAAGTAAGATTTTTTTGCTCATTTCCCAAATGGATAGTTAAGATGTTTCATGGGAGCAAGAAAGATGAGCTGAGCAGTAAGAATGTGGCTGTAAAAATAAAGCTGCACTTGAAAATTTTCCTCATGACAGCTCTCATTCCATCTATACCCCCTGGAGGATTGAAGTTTGGGTTTGAAATGGCAGCTTACAGGCACCAGTGGATGTTCTTGTCTGCTGTAAATATGTGGGGGTTGTAAATAAGATGTGTGGCAATGGTGTGAGCAGCTTGATTCGTTCAGCATCGGGTATGTTCTATATTCCCATTGCTACTAATGCACTTAGCTAAGCAAATCCGGATTCTCAGCGTTAAATTATAGTGATTAAATCAGTTCTTGAAAATGTGGTAACTAATGTGAGACATGCTCTGTATATGTCTGACACACACTGGAGACATTTGGTTGGGATCCACTTGCCAAGCAGAGAACATAAAATAGATGCTGTCGTGGGCTTCGGGAGGGCTTCGTGACGCACTGCTGCACCCGGCTTCCTCTGCTGCTCCAGGCAGCTGTGAACCCTGTGCTCTTACTTGCTTTGCAGCTTGTTATGGAGTTTTGTGGAGCAGGCTCTATCACCGACCTCGTGAAGAACACCAAGGGGAACACTCTGAAGGAAGACTGGATAGCGTATATCTCCAGAGAGATTCTCCGGGTAAGGAAAATCGATCACTGTGCTGGAAAATAACGGCAGCAGTCTTACAGGGATGTAACCTGGTTTGAGGTTCCGCAAGAAATTGTTTCAGGCCAATTCCTTTAGCCACACCATCATTTGAAGAGTGTCTAAGTAAGTGTAGGCTGCTCCATGTCATTTAACTCTGTTTCTAGCTGGCAGCGAGGACAGGAGTGGCAAATACTTGGGGTTATGTGAACTGCCCCTACCTTTTAGAGGCTGAGAAACAGCATCCATGTGTCCACGAGGCACTTGCAATCAGAGTGCCGAGGCTGCAGGAGGATCATAACAGAGCAGGACGCAGAAGGGTTTCTTTCAGACATGCTGGGCAGGTGCTTTTCTGTGCTGCCAGTGCAGAGAATGGGGACTGCTGGCCCAACCAAGGGTTAGTGCTTCTGTGCCATGAGGTGCTCGTGTGCCTGTTATTCCCGCAGCCTGCCTGAAGCATGCACGTGTCTTACATGGGCACTACTGGGCACTGCAGGATGCTCCCATATTGCGCTGGGAAAGCTGCTCAGGAAGAGGAATGCCACTTAGAGGTTGTTTTTTGAAAAACTGAAGCTTTAGCTAATTACTCTTCATATTTAATTTCCAGCTGGTACAGTCAAAGTGCTTTCTGAATTGGCATTTGTTGGCTGTGCTGAGTAAATCTGGGATGGTTTTCCTTGTGCTTCTTGGTAAATTGCCTCCTACCCGTACCATTACGCAGTGTGTCTGATTCCATTGCCTCATTATAAGTGAAGTCCTGAAGGCTTCGTGTTAAAGGAAGCCACCAGTGGCTCTGCACATCAATCAGTGCTTCTGTGGTCTGTGCTAAACATTTGTTCAGTCTCGTGATTTTTGAGATTATGAGGGAGGGAGATGCATGACTGTGGGCTCCTGCCCTCGTTCCAAATGCCCGCAGGGAGTTCTGGTGCTACTGGCGTTTGGGCTGGCACACTTGGAATTGCTGTGTGCAACAGGCAGAGAAGTTGCTGTTGTGAATTCCCACTGGTGGCTATATCTCAAATGGAGTGCGTGACGCGCTTCAGTGTTAGCAATGACAGCTGTTGCAGAGCTGCCCTCGCGCTCGGTTTGGGAGCCCCTTTGAAGCCCCCACCTGTGCCCCTTTGGATGCACTGCATGTCCTGCTGCCCTTGTCCTAAGTTTCCCTTAAGTCAGGAGGTAAAGTCATGCGGGCTGAGAAGAGGAAAAAAATCAGCTACCGTATAACAGAGTTATCGGAAAACAGCTTTCTCCTGTTTGTTGGACTTTTTTAATAAAAAAAAACAGCCTTAATTGTATGCTAGCAGGAACTGGAATATCTGGGGGGGAAAAGTAAAGGAGTGCTGAATTCACGCTGGTGTGAGGCGTTGCAAAACGTGATTTGACGCTGAGTTTGTGTCAGAGACGGACGAGGAGAGGTTGTGTAACGGAGCGGAAGGTGGAGGAGCAGGAGTGCCGGAGTTGTCTGCGGGCGGAGGCCCGGCTGGCAGCGAGTCCCAGCCTGCTGGGGAGCACCAGCGTGGGCGCTGCGCAGGACCCGGGTGCTTGACCCCCATCTCTTCCTGACTCTCCCAAGCCCAAATGGACCGTTTTTTTTCCAGTTAGATGAGATTGTTCTCTGGAGAGAACATATGAGCATATGATTATCTTCCTGGCAGGGACGGCGGAGCATAAGGCCTTAGGAAGTATCCTGTGCGAAGCTGTGGAAAAGCCTTCGTTCCTGCAAAAAAATCCGACCACACTTAGTGTTAACAGCCAGTGCATGGCACTGAGGACGTTAAGCGTTCGTTTTGCTGGCTCGTGACATGTGCAGGGAGGAGCTGCACACTCGGTTATTTGTCACGCTCATTGACTATTTTTAAAAAAAGAAAATAGCCCAATGGTTATGCAGGCAAACTGGCAAACGACTGTTTAATGGAGAACACGTGTTAGCAAATACCTCTCTGCAGCAACCACAGCTCCCTTAACCTTTTGCAGCTGTAAAGGCTCCATGTCTTTACTTTTCACAAAGCACTAAAGGTTGGGGAGGGCAATGTGCACGGGCGGACGATCAGTGCTTTCCCAGGCAGGGCTGAGCAGGGAGCGCCACCCAGGTTGCTGCTTGCTGTCCTGCCTGCTGTCCTGCCCTGGTGTCGGAGGGGGAACGGCAACACACGCGGGCCCGTCCCTCGCTCCGCATCGCTGACACCCTCGACAGAAATGCTGGCCCCTCGCCCGCTGCTTCTCAGGGCACTGGTGCCACGCAGATGCTGCATCTGCGTGCGACCCGAGGCTTCTGCCTCCGCCCGGCTCTGGGGCAAGGGGCTTCGGGGATGGGGAGCACTGCGTGGCGCTCGGCGAGGAGGCACTAACCCGCTGTCCCCCCTCCTCTCCTGTCCATGGTGCAGGGCTTGGCACATCTTCATGCCCATCACGTGATTCACAGGGACATCAAGGGGCAGAATGTGCTGCTGACGGAGAACGCAGAGGTGAAACTCGGTAAGTAGGCGAGCGCCTCTGTGTCCCGCTCTGCGGAGCCTCCTCCACTCCTCTGTCGCTCCCACACTGACTTTGTCCGGCAGGAGTGCGGCATGCCTGTGGCATGGGAACTCCTCGCAGGAGCCGCAGATGGTTTCAGCTGCCTGGTTTTAGAGCGGGAAGTGCAGGCAGCCCAAAGCGCTCACGAGTGCGGTGCCCCGCAGCGCGAGCGGGACCTTTGGGAGGAGGTGTCCCTCTGTATAGGTTAGTTTTCTTGGCTCTAGCATTCCCGTAGCCTCCAAGACAGTAGTTTTGCAGCTGTGCTGCCCCTCGGGGCGAAAAGGAAGCTGTAGGGGCAGCCAGGGGGAGGTGCAGAGAAGGTGGCCATGTGCTGCTCTGCTCCTTGACTCCGGTGGCCTGAGCATATTGCACGTGAAAGCCAGGGAAAGCCTTGATGTTAATCATCGTGTTTCTCTTAGGCGTGCTGCTCCCACAAGGAACATCAACATGGTTTTATTTCCAAATGATCTGACAGCAGTAACTGCCGCATATGTTTTTCCCCTCTTGTTTTATTTTAATCTTTTTTTCCCACCCGCAGTGGATTTCGGTGTGAGTGCTCAGCTGGACCGGACAGTTGGCCGGAGAAACACGTTCATTGGGACTCCATACTGGATGGCTCCAGAAGTTATTGCCTGTGATGAGAATCCAGATGCTACGTATGATTACAGAGTAAGAGTCCTGTTTGCAGAGTAAAACAGATTACAGTATGAATGGCTGTGCATTGCGGCAGGTTTTAAGACTTCTCATCCCTTGTAAGAATTACTGTTTTGTACAGATACATTCTTGTGCAGGAGGACAGGGTAAGGGTCACGACCAGATTTTGACCTTTCGCTCTACTTGAGTTGTCATTGCTTCCAGGCATAAGAAGGAGCACTCTAGTGTGCTGTTAAGCACTCAGAAAAGATGACAAAAAAAGGTTTTGTTTGGAAATGCAGATATTCTCAATTTGTATGAAGTTAGTACTTTAAATTGTGTGTGAATATGTCCTAGTTATTGCACTAGTTCAGAACAATACATTTTAGGTGTTGCCTTAAATAGAACTGCTGTCTGGTGAGTTAGTGAAGTGCAGAAGGAACTGTTCATACTGTGCCTGTTCCTGATATTAAGACACAGTATAAATGTTGATAAAGATTCATCCATCACAGTATTTCTTAGCAAAGATTTTTTTTTTTGCATAGTTTGCTTCAAACCAAAGACCTAATTATTGCAAAACCATAATTGGCTTGATGGTATTTGCAGTACCCCAAGAATTAATACATATATATATATGTTCAAGGCTATATTTTTCTAATAAGAGCATTCTGAAACCTTCCAAGTGCTTATTAGCTTGCTTGTATAAAAGCACAAAGGAGGAAAAAAATGTAAAAATGTGCTTTATAAAATCCTCACTTCAACTAATGCAACTATTTCAACTTTTACCCAGGCAAGGCAGTGAGGATATCAGAAAACCTCTGATTAAGCCCTTACCATAAGTGCAGTATGCACTCGTGGTAATAGTGATGTTTGCCATCAGTATGTCTGTGTAGGTTAAAATCGCCAGGTGATTGGAACTGGTGTTTTTCCACCTTTGGCTAAGATTGAGCCGTTTTCTCTAGATTTAATGGTGTTTTATATGCTGGTGCTCATTTTAAAGCTTTGCAAGATGGAGATATTAAGAAGGACTGGAGACTTATAAGGAGAGGAAAAAAAAACCATTATATTTGTTAATGCAGCAGAAAAATTCTTTCTGTCTGAACCCACCTTTTTTTGTTTCTGGGGAACCTGCAGGGATTTGAAGTAGTTGTCCTTTTCTGTATCCTTTAGCAAACTCATGTTTCTAAGCTTCTTAAGACCATGGGGCTATGCAGTTTATCTTACACAAATGGGCTGGACCCAGGGAAGTTATTGCCCTGCTGCATCTGAAAATGCAGTTGGCAATCCAATGGAAATGCTTCCCTGCTCTGAGGGCAGAAAGCTTGTTACTCAGTAGCGTTCACTTTTTAATCGTTATCCTCATTAGCTTGGCAGAAAGGAAGGCTGCTTCCCTCAAGAGCAGTTACCTTTTCTCCGCAGACTTGCCGTGCTCCTCTGGGCAGCCTCCCTCCAGCACTTGCCCCCGAGGCTGTGGGAGTCTCTTGGTTTTGCTCCTCACTTGCCTGGCTGCCCCTGAACAGCGAGTGCAGCCGGCTGACAGTCCAGGCAGGGTCCAGAGGCAAAGTCTTGGGGGAGAATCCATGGAAGGATTCTTGTTTTGCAGTGTCTCAAGCAAAGCTGAGGTGGTGGGGAAGGAGCATTTGCTTTAGCTACAAGTGTCAATGTAAAACAGTCTTACAAGTTTAGCAGTGGTGGTTATTTCCCTATAAAAAACTATTGTTTGATTTTTGGGAATAGAAAATATTCCACAGTGTAGTCCACTAATTTGTTTTTTCTCTGTATTTGCTGATTTAGGCCCTGAAAAAGGCATGCTTTGTGTGTGTGTGTGGGCACATGCATTTGTCTGTATATGTATGACATGTGAAGTATCATTTTCTGTTACTGGTAGAAGAAAAAGTAGCTTATGCTGTTTAAATAGCCATGGTATTTGGTTTCAGTCTCGCCCGCAGGGCCCCTGTAAGTACTCTTTTACTGCCCAAGTGGGGAGGGTACCTACTAACATATGGTCTCTGTCTCTCTTTGTGCAGAGTGACCTTTGGTCGTGCGGCATCACGGCCATTGAGATGGCAGAAGGAGCTCCCCGTAAGTGACACGTCTGCTTTCCCAGCGGGCTCATCAAGGCCCAAACATATACTTAAGAGATGCTGCTTGTAACCCAAGTCTAGCTTTGAGGTTTCTGGAAGTGTCCTCTGTTATTTCTGTTCTCTGTGGGTTTGCCTGCGCTATAAATATAAAATCCCATAAATAGCAATGCTTTCAATAGAGATAAGATAGTATTTAAGCATTACTATGCAATAATTTAATTTTGCTAGGCTGAATTTAGAAGCTAATAGAGCTGTAAACATCCTTCCTATAAATATACTGTGGTTTGGAATTGCGTCCCAGTCTGTCTATGGCCTGCCTGAGATGTTTACACCTCAGCTGGGGAGAGGTGCAGCAGGGTATCTAGGACTTTCATGAAAAATACTCCTGTAGCACTCTTTGCTATGCTGATTTTCCAGCAGTTTGCGTAATGGTAATGTTACTGCTCCTTTTGTTTCAACTGATCATTGCGGGTGTTGGTTTTCCCTGGGAAGGATGTAACTTAAACTGGAAATCCATCTTCAGGGCAGAGTATTGAATTTAATGGTCCCTAGTTGACAACATTCATGATATTTTTGAGAGAACCCTGAAAAGCGAAAACATGGAACTGCATAGCTTTTTCTTCCCCTCACATACTTGTTCCTTTTGAATAATGAAACTTAAGGACAGTATTTTTGAGGAGGAAAGGAGGACTTAAAAAGAAGACAAACAGAAATGATACATACATATATATATATATAAATGTTAGTGAAAATCCCTGATTAGCAAATAGGCAAATGTACTTCTGTCTACTGAGCAGCCTGAGCTACCTCCAAGTGGGTTGGGTGATGCATTTTCTTGCACATGAGCAAAATAATGCCCACCAGACAACTCAAAAGCCCATCTGGAAAACACTCTTTGAAATTGTCAAATTGAGAATGAAGTATTGACTTCTTCCTGGCTAGAAAATGGGCATTTCATTGTAGCCTCTGGCTGATTTTACTAGTTTGTTTTTAAATGCAAAATTTATAAAATGGAGCACAATGTTTTGATTCCTTTTTAAAAGGTCAGATGGTTTGATTTCTTTTTAACGTTTTTTTCCCCTCTCCTTTCTAATTTCACATTTCACCCCGGTGAGAGCTGCTCCCCAGACTCCTCACTTCGCGCTGTATTAACAGTATTTGAGCTACCACTTGGCCTCCTTTCAGTCTTACCTTCCTTGATCAGAACAGGGATCTGTTCTGATCCTGTGATCAAAACATTGTGCTGCTGGGCTGGCTCCTAGTTAAAAGCTCCATGGGTTTGCAGGCCTGGAATGGGACACTCACATTTTTTCCTCTGCAAATGGAAGCAGAGGTTCTGGCTTGGCCTCTTGTAGTGTCCAAATCACGGGAGCAGCGTCCAGGAAAGAAGCAAAGATTCACTGCACATCCTAAATTGCTCTCACCTTTTCATACGGACCCTTTTTAATGCAGAGCCTTCATTGGTGTAAATCCAGCAGGTCTTGGAATAAAGAAAAGCTCCCCGAGTTTTGGAGAGTGGAAATGAGGAGGTGTCCTGCCCCCATAGGAGGGCAGGTGGAGCGAATGAATTTGTATGAGATGGCGGCTGTGTCATTTTTCCCACCTGCCATGATCTTTTCTGGGCATCATCTTAACCAAAATCTAAGCTGGATGACTTGCAGGGAGAGGAGGGCTGCGCACAAACGTTCCCACCATGGCTGATTCCATAGCATAACCTGTGCTGCGATTTCTTTCTCTTCTGGGGCCTCACTTCCCACACGGAGCTGTGGATTTGCTGTCATTTCATTTAATCGGTTACATTCCTAGCTGTACGTGCTCTGTAAGGGGTTGGGTTTGGCGGGGATGCTTGTGGCAGCTGAGTCTCGAGAAGACAGAGCGCAATGAAGCCAATGTCTGTTTGTTTCTGTTTGGTTTTGTCTTCTTTCCTTCAGCACTTTGTGACATGCATCCCATGAGAGCGCTCTTTCTGATACCCAGAAATCCTCCCCCGCGGTTAAAATCCAAGAAATGGTATGTAATACTTGCTGCTTTCTAACCCTTTTTGTATCATGATGCTTTCTTGCATTGCACAGCATGCTGCTTTGGTATGGCTGCCACACAGCTGTGAAGTGGTTGAAGCTGGCTAAAATCAATCTGTTGTTATCTTCCGTGCCATTGAATCGAGGCATAAAATAAAAAGTGCGCATTGATTATTTTAGTTCTGTTTACCCCAGATAAATTTTATCTTTGAATCCTGGGAATATAAAAAAACAAGCTTTTTTTTTTCCTGACAGAACAGCATTAAAGAGACAAATAGTACCATATTTTTTTTTAAATAAACTCCTTCAGCATTCTTAGGATGCAGGTTTTTTTCCTCAGATGTAGCGTAATAAAGAAACCGAACAGTACTGTAGTGTTCTAGTTGTTAAGTTGAAAGGAGCTATTAAAACTAATGAAGGCTTTTACTATAATTATTGTAAATGATTGAAATTGAGTGTGTACTTCTTGCCAGCTGAGAAGAATCCATTAGTATCGGAGGGTTTCCTCCCCGTCACTGGTTATGACTGGCGGGTGTGAAACAAAACTATTCCCTAGAAAGAGGTTTCACATGGATTGATTGTGATCGCAGGATGCTGTGAACGTGTCAAAATAATGAAGTGAAGTGACTGCTTATTCAGTATCAACATAATAGAAGTTGTGGCTTGCTGCTGGGCTTGGTGCTTGTCTGGATTGGCCTATTTATGCACGAGTATCTATTGGGGCATCATTTTCCCTCTCTCACACTTGCTTTCTGCATATATTAAAGGACAGAGTTGCATGTATAGTATTTGCACGTGTCTTTCATGCATCTTTTTTCTTGGAAGTGTAACATTGGGTATGGGGAATAACACAAAATGGCAAGGCTACCTTGAGTTTAACTTTTTAGGTTCCAGTAAGAAAATGAAGCAGCAGGTGAAAAACATTTTTTTTTCACACTTCCCCATCCAGTGGTGGTGATTGCCACCCAAAGGATGGCCACAGCTGGAGGGCACCAGAATGTGAATGTGGCCAAAGCCAAAGGCGCCGCTTCAGCCGTGTTCACCGAGGGAAGGGCTTGTGAGAAAATAGGCCCAGGGAGGAAAAATACAGTTTGGAGTATCTGCAGCGCTGGGGTGCTGCTCGTTGAACGGTTTTCCGTTCTGCTCTGAGGATTCAGTCAACGCGTGTGGCGAGGAGCCGACCTGGCAGGGCCGGGCCTGCGTGAGGAGCTGTGATTGGAACTGTGGGTTTTTTTTGCTTCCTCAGGTCAAAAAAGTTCTTCAGCTTTATAGAAGGCTGTCTAGTGAAGAATTACATGCAGCGACCTTCTACGGAGCAGCTTCTGAAGCACCCGTTCATACGTGACCAACCAAACGAAAGGCAAGTCCGAATCCAGCTCAAGGACCATATAGACAGGACCAGAAAGAAGAGAGGAGAGAAAGGTACGCAGCTTCTGAAAGCCTTTTGGCTTACTAAAAATGCATGTACTTTTGTCCTGCTCTGCATTCCAAATTACCTCCCTGCAAAAACAAACAGAGTGCTCAAACACTTAAGGTTTGTTTTTTAATTCATATTTTGACTATCAGCAGGCTTTTATGTCTTGTTCTTTCTGCACAGGATATCTGAATTGCAAGTGTCTTATTTTTAGATGAGATTACTCTCTTCTAGGCCACTACCTCTTCCGGGCAACCATTAAGCCGTGTTTAGGAGGGTATTGGCATATCCCTCCCTTCTTTTTCATGCCTTGTGGTAGGTTCTTTCCTGGAGTGATGCCATCAATTAGGCTCACACACAGAAATGACCCATCACAAAGGCTGTGGAGCGAATGTCTTGGGCAGCCTGCACTCTCTATTCTGGTGGCGTGGAGATTTTCCAAGTAGCCCCTTGTCGTAGACTGAAAATGTGGTGTCATTCAGGGATCTTGCTGAAAGTCTGCTGGAAAGCACTGTGCTGCATTACTTGTCTGGGAAAGTGTGCCGGGATATGCGGGATAAACCTTAGGGTCTGCGAGGAATTTTGTCACTGTAGAGGCTGGGAAGTGATTGATAAAGATGCTAGTACAGGTTCCATGCCCTGAAATGTGGAGATAAGCACTGCTCAGGCCGCTGTTTCTCTCCTGCTAGATGAGACGGAGTATGAATACAGTGGAAGTGAAGAAGAGGAGGAGGAAGTGCCTGAACAAGAGGGAGAGCCAAGGTAATAACTGCTGGTTGGAGTGTCCTGGGCAGTCTGCATCAGCAAATCTAAAAATCTATGTTTGTAAATCAGGAGCATCCTCAATTTCTGTCTCTACCCAAGTGTGGCACTAGCCATACAAACCCTATTACCCAGAGGGTCTCATTGCCTATTCTGTGCCTGCTAAAGGTTTTAAAGCTTCCCCTCTCATGGCTTAGTGCCCGGAGAGCACTGGATGGAGGAAAATTGCAGTGAAAATGTGGCTGGGTAGTGGGTTCTGGTCGGGGGCCCCAAAATGTCCAAGTTGGTTCTTAGGTTGCTTAGCTTCCTTTCACACCTTTCACTGAGAGCATCTACTTGATATGCACCCAGTGTCCTCATTCTGAAAGAAAGGGAATTAAAATTTAAAGAAACAGTGGATTTTGTTAATGTACCTCCTGCTTTGGAGGAAAAAAAAAAAAAAGTACCTAATGGCCCTTGAGGCTTTGTTGTAAGGGAGGTTTAAACTTCCTCTTGTTGCAGTTCCATTGTCAATGTGCCTGGAGAATCAACCCTCCGACGCGATTTCCTGCGGCTGCAGCAGGAAAACAAGGAGCGGTCGGAGGCGCTTCGGAGGCAGCAGCTGCTGCAGGAGCAGCAGCTCCGCGAGCAGGAGGAGTACAAGAGGCAGCTGCTGGCAGAGCGGCAGAAGCGCATCGAGCAGCAGAAGGAGCAGAGGAGACGGCTAGAAGAGGTAGAAGCAAAAGGGCTGCAGCTCGGGGGGCAGCAGCCCCTTTTCCGCTCATTTGGGTTGTGTTTTGTTTTCCCCACATTCCCACACCCAGGGAAAGAGCTCCCTGTAGTCCAAGCACATCTCGGGGAAGAAAACAACACGTACGACTCTCTTGGCAAACGTAAAGCAAAACACTTAAGTCTGTGTCTGACTACTTAAATATGAACAGTCTCCTACAGCACTGAGTATCCAGCAGCTCCTGTGGAGTCAGTGGCAGCCAAGGCCTGCTTGTTTGAAGGCATGGGGGGAGGCTGTGTCTTGGTCCCTCTTCAAAAGAAGAGGCAACAAGTCTAGACTTTTGGGTAGCTGTACAGAAGGGGAGACAATAATTATTCCCACGTGATTTTTTTAAAGTGGGCAGGGCCCCAAGATGACTTTTTTTGGGCCCATTATGTGCCTAGAATTTCACTTTAAAGCTTTCACAAACATCTGCGTTTGGCACTCGATCGTGGTAGGTGAAAGCCTATTTTTTGATGTATTAGTCTTTCATCCATAGTAGCCTGATGAATAACCTTCCCCCCAGATTTATAGATAAGAAATACAATTACGATTTGTACATCTGTGAAAAAAATATAGTTATGTAAGATTTCTAAAGTAAATCATACTTTTGTGATATGGTAAATGTGCAGTTTGCATACACCACCTGAAGGAGGAAAAAAAAAGAAATCAGTAGATGTATATGCACAGTATTGATTTGGCCTAGTTTTCCTACAATCTTATATGTGTTTAGGTAAATATACATGGAAAATTCAATGCAAGTTTCAGGGGCAGAAAGATTTCAAAAAAGTTTTGCAAACCAGAACTGGATGCTAGAGTTAAAGTGAAACCAATCATCAGGCTCTGCAGGAAGCACAGGGTCAAATTCCAGTTGTCCTTAGATGACCTCTGCTGTTGGAGTTGCTGTTTCAACTGTTCACTCAGCAATGATGGAAAAACTACGCCCAGCCTTGTTTTCCAAACGTTTAATGAGGACCCGATGAGGACCAAATGTTGATTTTCATCCCAATGTGAAATCTCACGTGATGTGTTTGCATAACACCTAATGCAAAGCTCCGGATGGCCTTTTGCTCCGTGTTCTGGTCCTTTTCAGCACCCAAGCACAGTTAGTGCCGCTGGAGGAACCGGTAGAGACAGCTCCAGCACACGTGGAGCGGGAGGTGGGACAAAGGGGAGGCTGCAAACTCCATCGCGCTTGGGTTTCTTCCCCACCCTTGTGCGGCTGCCAAGACAAACATCGTTGCTCCTCCAGCTGCTCTGCCTGTTTTTAGGCTCTGGCGCTGCAGCAGTTTGGGGGCGCGGAAGGAAGGTGACAACACGAGGCGAGGCAAAGTTAACATGGGACAAGACGAAAGCAGGGTTTTTTTTTAGTATTATGATAGGCAAACAAAAGCTGGCCTTTAGCCTCTAAAATTTTGCTTGGTGTAGGAGTCAATGAGTTTTACAGAAAGCCTGTGTGATTGCTAAGGTTCCTCAGAGAGACTTTTTTTGGCATGGAAAAGGATTAAGATTAAATTATCTAGCTTGTTTATCTTCAGTGATCAATGAATCACTTAAAATTCTGGAATTTCTGTTTAAAACAAAGGAGATGCTGATCTTAATAATGGTAACAAAAATTGCATCTCCTTGCCGAGGACTGAAAATCAGCTTTTTGGAATGTGGCATAAATCATAACCTAATAAGCAATTAAAAAGCACATTTACCTGCAAGTTTAATCCGTCCTGCTGCCTCTGTAAATACAAATCGAACCAACAACTTTTAGCAACCACAAGGCAGTGCTTGCTGTAGATTGATGATTTAGTGACTAAAACTACACAGCAAAGCTATAAAGTTTGAAAGAGAAAACCTTTTGTCTCTTCTTGAACCTATAACCCCTGCCTGGTTCCCACAGAGATGGCGATACGGATAATGAGCTATCAGGTTTCCCTTCTGCAAGTCTGGGGGAATGTTCTTAAAGGAGATTATATTTTAAAAAAAGGGAAAAAGAACACAGTGGCTCACCTCAAGCACTTAATTATATTTAGTCCATTGGATCTTCCACTGGAAAAATGCATGATCCTGAGTGATTCTGTCCAAACACCTGCCAGGGCAAACTCCCTTGAAGGGGGGAAGGTTAGGAGGCCGCATTCAGATAACATCAGAGTTGGGACACAGCTGCAGGCCACAGTACTGAAACGTTGTCACCTTGTCCTTGACTCACCCCCTGCGCTGATGAAGGCAGCAAACATGGAAAACTGGGTGACAGGACTGAGATTAGCATCGACCTATGTGTCTCTGGCCTCCCATCTGCCTGGTGAAACTTTCACCAGGTGCGGCTCACTCCTGGTACCTGGTTTTGTGGAGAAAGTGTGTAGTTTGGTGAACGTGTTTGACACCCTTTGAGAAGAATTCTCTGTATTACATAGTCTCCCTGGACAACTTGCTTATCCCCCCTTCGTCCCTCCTCCCTTCTGCCCCTTCCTAAATTAAAATTGAGGACTTGTTCTTACAATGCTGGCAACGAGCCCAGGTGGTTTTGACTGAGACTGCTACAGGAACGGTGTTTAGGACAGCTGCCAAGAACTGTGTAATTCTCAGCAGTATTAGAGAAAAGATTACTGTTTTTTTTTCTTCTTTTTTTAACACGTGTAGGTGACTATCAAAGGCTGTTGTTGCAGGGACCTTATAATTTTTGTGTTACTTAAGAGGCAGAAATCATACATGGTTAAAGTGCAGAAAATCACTTGAAACTCTCTGGAAGAGGATTGCTCCCTCTTCCCCCCTTTCTTTTTTGAATCGGAGTAAAGGTTAACTGCATAAATACCAGCTGTATGACTTTTAAGTGCTCCAGATGGTTAAAACAAGAAATCAGAGATGTTCTAGGCTATTTTAATGTGTTTCTGTTCAGCAAAAGGCAGATGCTGGTGCTCAGTGTGACAGGTATAGAAAGGCAAATGGAAATTTGCACTTTACAAAAATCAGCGTGGTCTGGCAAATTCAGAATTAGCTGTGCACGCATCCTGTTTTGTGTGGCCCTCCTCGATTCTGGTTAATTGACTTCAATACCGTCCCTGTTCCTGGTTAGAGGAGCCTAAGGTGGATGTTTCTCAAGTGGTGGATGTTTCTGCCAGGCCTCCCTCGGCAAGGAGTGAGGCCCAGCAGAAATGGATCTGTGGGACATGAGTAATTAAGATGGTGAGGACCCAAACACTTGGGTGCCCATGTCTGAAGGCAGGAGGAGTTGCTTTGGACCAGCTGTGCTCTAGACGGTGTGCCTGCTCTGGTTGCAGTGCATCTGTCTTCTTAATGTCATCCCCAAGGAGTGGTTGGCACTCACGGCCACTTCAGAATATGAAACAAAACCTGCTAAGTGGAGACGATCGGATGACTCGTATGAAAAGAGCATTCCTGATCTGAGCTGAGGTGCTAATGCAGATGCACCCACAGGTACTGCTTGCCAGGACTTTACTTCTTTTGGACAGGACTACATTACAATATGTAGGCATCAGCCTTCTTCTGAATATAGGACAAAGTAGTAGTACTTTATGAAATTAGAAAGTCTGAATTCATCTGTTGCAATTTACTGTGTGAACTAGGTCTGTCCCTGGGCTGTCTGTGCACACCAAGTGCGTGTGTAGTTGCATTGCCCCCTCCTGGTAAATGGTGCTTCACAGCATGGCCTTCCGTTGGGAGATGTCAAAGTACCATCACGAGATCATCATTAACGCACCTTGAAGTCAGATAAGGAACCAGAGCATTTATGCCTTTTTTTTTTTTTTTTTTTTAATATAGTAATGTTTTGTTTCCAATACAGAAATTGGGAAAAATTATGAAAAATTCCATTTCAACATTTCTGAAATTTCTTTAGAGTTTCTCCCCTTGCCTTCTGGCAAACAGCTAGCTCTTGAAATTAATCTTTTCATCTGCCATGTTCAAGTAGGTTGGTAATCGCCTATCCAACTAAAGGACATCAGTATTGGCATCCATTATTTCAGCAAATCCAGGCCTGTACCTGTTATCTAAATTGGCATGTGCAGGACTAATATTTTACATCAGGATTATTCAAGGCTTAATGGCATATGATAAGAGTTAAAATACCTAAGAAACACCTTTAAAACGTAGAAGCTGAAGCTTTATAAACAGACCTTACATTTATTTTAATTCAGCCCAGAAATTGCAAAGCTCTTGGGAGAGCTGGTTGGGAAGGTGACCTGCACCAACAGGGTCATGATGGGGAGTCAGCCAAAGGGTTTGAGGAGCGCGTTCCAAGGAAGGCAGCTCTTCTCTTCCAGACAGGTCTGGGCATGACGAGATCGTGTCCAGCTTCTTTGCGGGCTCCTGTGGTGTCAGGTGCCTTGTGTCTCACCCAGCGGGCCAGGAGGCTGATCTGGTTTCTGATGGGGTGTGCTTTGGCGCAGGCATGGGAGCATAGTTGTGCTTTGGAGATTGTACTTAAATGCTCATTGATGACAGAGAAGCTTTTTTCTCCTCTTCTTTTCATGATAGGTATTAGTAATGACCTATTGTAGGTGCTGGTCTAGCAATCTTGATCAGTGTTTGCTTAAAAATCTCTTCTTATAAAGTGGAATGGGATTTGATTATTTCATGAAGTCATGGGAGATAAGCCCTCACAGTCAATTAGAAACTTCTGTTCTTTTTATCTTAGAAAGTTATTTGTAATTATTGCTGAAAAATTCTCCATTGACTCATGGTGATGCTTTTGTTTCTTCAGATGACCCAAAGACCATCTTTCTTGAAATGAGACTGACGCTATCCCAAGATTTGCAATATATACACTTAACAATGTCAACAAAATGCTGTTAGACAGACAGGCTTCATATGTTTAAGAAGTGTTTGTTTTGCTAAGTGTGCATATCAAGCAGTCAGCAGTGTGTTGTCTCTTACATCCTCAGGGCAGCAGAATTATTGTACTTCACATCTTAGTTTTCTTAAATAAAGAGCCTGTCAGACTTGATTAGCCAAGAGGCACCTGAATATATCGACTTAAATATAGAAATTGTTTGACACAGATTTGTATATTCAGAAATAAAAGTGTCGTCTTAATCCCTTTACAGTGCTTAAAAAATAAAAAGAGAAGCAGCGAAACCCATGAAATCCACTGTGTTCCAGCTGCCTTGGAGCACTTTTGCTATTTTTATATCTCCATACATTGAAGAGCAGTTGTTTAAACAAGAGAGAAAAACCTAGTAAATGTATTTGGTTAGGAGAGGAGATGCAAGAGCATGAAGACTTTGTTTCCAAGGACAGAAAACAAAGGAGGAGAAAAGGACTTGTAGAATAGGAAGATAGCAGTGAACCCAGGATGACTCTACAGAGAAGGAAGAGCAATGTTACATTTACAAAGCGGGTATATTAAAAAAGTTCTTCAAGAAAGGTGCATTTTTTTCACAAAAATGCAATTAGTTAGGAGACCTGAGAAGCATCCCCTTCTTATTAAGTATTACCAAATCTTATCATGTGTTATCCACATTCCTTTCAGTGCTTGTACCCTAATTTAGGGTAGAATTTCAGGAGACAGAAAAAACTATTGAACTTTTAGTTGCTTCATAGACATGTAGTAATGCTCAGTAATGTACTGAGCAAAGAAAGCTTATCCACGGGGAAACAGTGTGTCTTAATATTGATAAATTACTGGCAGCTTACCTTCAACCAAAAAAATGAGAATTTCATTCACCTAAATATGAAAAAGAAAACCAGTATAGTTCTTTATTGTGCTCCTTTTTATGTATCAGATATAAATTGACAGTTCTTTTTTGTCTACATTTCTTTTATGATTTTCAGCATATTACAGAAGTCTATAGTGAAAGTAGATGCTGTAGAGAAATTCCAAGCTGATAGTAGGACCGGAGACAGCTGTGTCTTTTGACACTTAGGGAGCTGTTGGACGCTGCCCGGGATTTTGGTGTAGGTGGAATAACTGGAAGCGTCTGCAGAAGTGCAGGAAGCGTTGGTCACAGCTGTATGGACACCTAAAATGCCTGCTTTGGACTTCAAAAATACTTTTCAGAGCTCTTTTCTACGTTCCTTTCAGACTCAGGGCCCCAGCACCAGTTAACATTTGGATCATGCATGGCAGCTTACCTGTGTAACCGTAGAAGCTTAGCTCGCTCTTCTTCTTGTTTTAAATGCAGGTACTTTTGATATTCTGAGAGGGGCAGAAGTGCTCTTGGTCAGCCTTCCTTCTCTGCTAGGCAAGGTTTTGGGCAGTACTGTAAATCCAGCTGGATTGTTGTCCCAACAACACCAAATTCTTAGCAGATTATGCACTGTGTAAAGAGTGAAGCTGCTTACTCAGATGGCTACCATTTGAGTTTTAGCTGATTCTGTGGGGCTAAAATTTTACTTTTGGCAACGTTTGTGAGTTCAGTGTGTTGAAGATAAGGAGACAGTCACTTTGCTTAGTTCCCAAGTTCAATAGTTCTTAGACTGAGATTTCAGCTTGAACCGCCTTGCAGTTTTGATGAGTTGCATGCGAGTTTCCACTCCTCAGTTGCCAAGAAAGGTGGTACCTGAAAAAGTTGAGTTTGAGGGGGTTTGTTTGCTTAATGAAGAAATCCGAGAGAAAAAGTGATGCTGCTTTCAGAGATACTTGTGTGGGGGCTACAATTTGTCTCCTGATGGAACGCTTGCATAAGGAGCTTTGTAGCTCAGTAGCAGAGCTCGCCAGTCCTGGTAAAGCCTTCTCTTCCCAGTAGAAAGCAACCCCACCTCTTTCTTTGATAACCACAACAGAAGTAAAACTTTGTGGTTTCTTTTCCCTTTCTGCAGCAACAAAGAAGAGAACGGGAAGCTCGAAGGCAACAAGAGCGTGAGCAAAGGCGGAGAGAACAGGAAGAGAAAAGACGTCTGGAAGAAATGGAGAGGAGGCGTAAGGAAGAGGAAGAGAGAAGAAGAGCAGAGGAGGAAAAGAGGAGAGTAGAAAGGGAGCAGGTGAGTCCATGATAAAGATATGTGTGCATTAGGTCTGTTTCTTCTAAATTCTAATTTTATTAGAAAAATATTAAGAATGAAGAAGCCTAGAAACAATCTCATGCTGACCCTTTCATTATATCTGACAGCAAATGCACTAACGTAGACGATAGGGCTTTCTGGAAAATTCTGGCAGCCTCAATTGTCCCTTGAAAAAGAGCTCGTGTTATAATACTTACTCTAAATTCAGCGCTCACCCCTGGGCTTAGCTAAAACTAAACAAAATCAGTGAAATAATCACTGTGCTAAAAACTGGTGCTCAGCTCGTCCTGCTGGATGTGCTGCAGTTCCTGTGGGAAATGCCCCCATTCAGGCGGCCTCTGAGAGAAAGGACGTGCTGTTGCGGGTCAGGTTCTGGCACCCCACATTCATCAGAGGCTTGTTCATAAACTTTGAATATTTGGAATTTGAAATGGAACCTTTGAGCTGCAGAGAGTTTTCCTTCCTTGAGTTTATATTCCTCTCTCTTACTCTACCTATCTAAATCTGTAATAATGTGTGCCAACTAAGGCAGCTAGAATATGTTAAGTTGCATCAGTGTGCCCGTGAAACATTGAACATACAGGTGAGGACCCTTGGAAACTGCGAAATTCAGCTGCCATATTTGTGCATGAAATCTGCATGTCTCAAAATTCTTTGCAAACTTTAATCAGGGTGATAATTACTGTGCATGTATTGCAAAATACTGATCCCAAATGAAAGGCCAAATTTTTTTCTCCTAGAGGCTGATTGTAAATTTACCATGATCTTCAGGAATATCTGTTTGGGCCCGATGTATTTATTTTTCCCTATATAAAAGGCATAATATTTGAGACCGTCATGATACCAGGGAATTTTTATTGTGTGTGTCTCAAAGATTTTTGGAGTCAAAAGCAGAGATAAACCATTGGGAAAAGATATGTGGAAAATTTACAATTACAGCACAGCAATAGCTTTTGGGCAGACACCGGGTATTCCCCCAGCTGCTGTTTAATCTCTTGAAATGCTAATTACGCACTGTGCCACTAATGACAACTGCTTAATTGAGCCACTGTGAATTCCTTATCCTTTTTGCAAAAGAAAGGAGCGATATGTCCCCTCTCAAAAATTCCTCCTGCTCAAACTATGGATTAGGCTGTGTAACATGACAACGTAGCGTCAGTCTGCCACGAGGTTTCCTGTAGCTGCCATCACTGTGCCATTGGTTTCTCTATGCCCACACTGTGAACGTGAGCGTGCGTGTGCCTGTGTGTGTGCGCATGCACGTGTTACAACACATTGCCATTAATTGCATGGTAGGATGTGACCGGCTTGGGTACGGTGCTTCAGGGCTCCAGTTGTCCAGGGGGGCAGGTGAAGCAGCAGGCAGACATCCTGGCCTGCCGAGGACGCAGCGGAGGAGACGTCGAGATGGCCAGAGCGAGCGAGTTTGGTCCCCATTATGTTTCTGGGTGGATGTTTGTTTGTGCCATACCCATTGCATCACTCAGCCGGGCTGGCAGCGCGTGCTCAGGAGAAGCTTTTTGGCGAGGGCGCAGGGGAGACGGCAGGGCAGGGCCGAGCTGCACAGGCAGAGCCCCCGGGGAGCTTGCACCAGGTCTGCCTACACTAAGCCTGGCTCTAGCTGTTGCTAACAGTTCATCGCACCAGTGCAACAAACTAATGTTTAATACGACTTGCATGTGACTTTGTGTTGGCTGTGTTGAGTCAGACTTGCTGTGTTTTAACTTCTCCAAAACCTTCAAGTGCATTTGGCTGCTTCTTGAAATCACTTCCAAAATACACGAACGATCTCTGGCCCACGCTGGCTACGTTTGCAGGAGTCCCAATTTCAGGCCCGGGGGGCCAAAACACCCGCTGTTGAGGTGGCAGGACTTCCTAAATTGTTCTTTAGGCACTAATCAATCCTGAAGTGCGTTTCTCGTTAAAGCTGAACTGGGGAAGTAGCGTGTGGTGTTCCACCCAGGGGGTTCTGATGCATTCCTTTTGAATAAATTTATTGCTGGGTAATTTCTATGTGACAGGAGTATATCAGGCGACAGCTAGAAGAGGAGCAGCGGCACTTGGAAATTCTACAGCAGCAGCTGCTCCAGGAGCAGGCCATGTTACTGGTAAAGCACTGTATCTGTTTTGTTCAGTAGCTATAGGATCCATTTATCCGGGCAGCCCTGGGCTCCCCGCAGTCGGGCACAGCTGCCCAGCAGTATGAACAAGGGAGCGTGATTAAAAGGCCATTCAAGCCAGCGTCGTGGGCTGACAGGCACATACGAGAAGCGCTCTACGGTCACGCTGCTTTCAGGGCAGTAAGAGGAGGCTTTATGTTAAAGTGGAACAGCTCTGGTTTGGTGGTCGAGTTTCTGAACAGACCTTGGCATTCAGTGAAGAACTAGAGTGCTTGTGTTGCAGATCAAAAGCACACACGATATGTAAATCCACCCCGGGGTACAATGGCCTAGTGTTACTCTAAGTCACTGCTTTACGAACTTTACACTGGTTTTAGTATAAATAACTTGTTTCCTCATGTAATAAAAATCAGTTTTGACATAACTCTCCAACCATGTCAAGCTTAGCAGCACCCTCTCCTCTTTCCCAACACGAGACACATGCCATTTTGGTCCAACTTAGCTCTCGGTTACACTTTAACAGTCAAATAAGCCAACAACCAAACAGACAGCACCAGCGAGCAGCAAGGTGCGTTTTTGGCGGGATGGCTGGGGGCACGGCCGCTGCACAGTGGGGCACCCCCTGAGTGGCTGCTGCGCTCTCTCGAAGGAATACAGGTGGCGGGAGATGGAGGAGCACCGGCAGGCAGAGCGGCTCCAGCGGCAGCTGCAGCAGGAGCAAGCCTACCTGCTCTCGCTGCAGCACGACCACCGGCGGCAACAGCAGCAGCAGCAACAGCAGCAGCAGCAGCAGCAACAGCAGCAGCAGCAGGAAAGGAATAAGCAAAGCTATCACACCCCTGAGCCAAAACCCCACTACGAGCCTGCTGAAAGAGCACGAGAGGTAAGTTGTGCACCCGGAGAGGCGATCTGCTCCCGGTGCCCCTGGCTGCAGGTGTCTCTGAGAGGATGGCTCTGTTGCAGCACCGTCAGGGGCCAAGGTGTCACTGATAGGAGGCAGGATTCCTATCAATGTCACTCGTGGGTTGCCCAACCTGAGAGGTACTCTGAACTCTTGTGCAAGTGCAGAATTTGTAGGTTTAAAGAGCAGAAAGAAATTCTGCAACCCTGCAGGCTGAGGGGAGCTGATTTTGGAAGCCTCACACTGAACGTCTTTTCCTGGGAAGCAAGGGTGCAGTCAGTGATACTGGCAAGTCCTGAGGGTTGGAAATTGTGGGGTGATTGGAAAGCAGAAGCCTGCAAAAGGTGCTTGCGCACAGCACCTATTTACAGATGTAACCCATGTTCTTGAACTGGTATTCTCATGAACACAAACATGAATTCCATTCACTTCATCTCTGGGATGTTAAGGGTTCCTTTCTGAGAGCACATCCTACTCTTAGAAAATTCCTGGAGACCTTCATGGACTGAGGGCACTCGACAGAGTGCTGTTTGTCTCGGTGAGTGCTCCATGGGTACCACTGCTCAGCAGTTAATCATCGCCTCTGTGACGCACAGCTCTGCTCTTTCCGTGGCTTCCTCCTCCTCTTGTTGCCCTTGGGCAAGAGGGGAGCACCGTGTTACCCACAAACCACTCGAGTGGTGGCACTGGCCAAAGCTTTTAATGGCTATCATTGCCAGCCTGTGGGAACTAGAAAAATACATTTTGGAAAAAAAAAAAAAAAAAACTCCATGGGTGTTAAGTACGATAAAAGAATTTTCAATCCACCTTTATCCAATAATTGTTCATAGCTTTTTTGACATGGCTGCTGTTTTGACATGGTAAACACAAACACATTTTCTTATAGATGCTGTTGTCCTCGTTCTCGTATTTTTGTGATCTCATCCATTCCTCTTGGGTGAAATATCTGGTACTTCTCTCTTTTCTGGACAAAGTTCAGGCTTGTCCAACATGTGCATGCCTGGAATCAACCAACAGGTCTTTGTTACAGATTTCTGGCCCATCTCTGTGACAGCACAGTGTCAACCCAGTGGTCCTGCCCTGTTAGCAGGGTTTCTGCAAGCTAGTTTTGAAGGGATGCTGAGCTGTCTCCATCCCTCCTCACCCATTTGCCTTTCAGAGCTGGAAAGAGGGGAGGCTTCTCAAGGTTTGGTTGTCGCAGAACCACTAACTTAGCTCTTCTTCTGTCTCCTCCTCCTTTTCCTTCTCCTAAGTGAGCTAACTAAAACAAATAAAGTGAAGGCCAAGAAAAATCATGGTATTAGTCAGATCTTCACAGAAGTGCAATGTAATATTTTACCTTAAAGAAATATAGTAGAAGTATCCAAAATATCTGTTTGGCAGTGGAAATGATGCCAGTTAATCTTAAAAGCAGACATTAACACTGACCTAATTCTTGACATTAAATAGTGAACTGGGCTTTCAGGAGGACTGCTGTCCAGAGAAGCCCCCCCATCTGCCGAGATGCTGGCCATCTTGATGACAGGCCAAAGTGGTAATTTTCTATAGAATGATTAGGAATTTTTCCCATTCCAGTTGGAAAAGGGGATAGCAGAGAAAGGACTTCTGATGCTGGCTTTGTGAAGCAGAAGGAAACTCAGAGCCTCCAGTGACAGGAACAGAGCCTATTTCTATGCAGTAATGCTCTAGCTATCTCATTTGCTTGTTTTGAGGGAAATGTAGCGGGTGCAGCTACTGTGCTTTGTGGAGGAAACCTCCTATCATCCACAGTCAGACATAAAAGCCAGAGACATTCAGACAGAAAGACTTGGAGGTTTTCCTTGTTCTGTGCATAACAAGACGACTATTAGGAGGAGTCTGACCTATTTTAAAACTTTAAAGGGTGACTTTGGGTGGTTGAGAATAGGGGTGAAAATGATTGCATGATGCAGATTCTCACCTCACCTCCTTTAGTTTTGTGTCTGCCAAGATGTGCTGTAATGCAGGCGGGCCTGGCAGCAGCTTGTCTGCTTGTTCCCACAGGCAAGCCAGTGCTGTCCTCAAGCTCTGGAAGGTGGAAACAGGTTGGATTTGACAAGATGGCCCAGCCAGTGAGATGTGGAGCCTTGTCTCTGTCTTCCAGCATGGCTGTGTAAACAGCCCATCTCTCCAGACCGTCACTGCTAGGGGAACTATTAGGAGACAACCCCCAAACTGGTTTTATATTCCAACCGCAAGGATTAAACCTTAGGAGCAGGATCTTGACATATGATGATTTCATAGCTGCAACTTGAGCTTTCTTTGACACATGGCTGAAGTGATGGAAGTTTCATGTTCCTCAGAGGTAGCTCCTCCGGCAGAAAGGTGCACTCCCCGTCATTCCGATGCCGGCTGCCCCAGGACAGGGGAGGCTGCTTCCCTTCTGCATGGAGCCCCATCCGTCCTTTTCCCCCTTGCTGCTGACTTTGTTTCCAGCCTCCTGGCCTTGCAAGGGGCCAGGGTTCTGCCCAGGGGTTCTGCTCATTGTCCTTCTGGATGCTGTTGATGCTGTTTTGGCAATATCTGATAGGAGAGAGCATGATCAATCCTACCATTTCATACCTAAGGCTGAACTGCTTCCAGTATTACCAGAAAGTGTATCCTATCTATTCTTACATTGCTAGAGAGACAGGCACAGGGACCTTTCAGTTTAATAAGTTGGGCAACCTACACTAAGGGATAGCAACAGGAAATCTATATTTTAATTTTAAATATGTTTCTATTTTCACCTATACTTTTCTGTTGTCTCTGAAGAAGATTCTTATGGATGGGACAGGCAGAAAGAAGCCCTATAATTGTCTTTCATCAAATCACATCTTGCTGTTTCTTAGAGCCTCTTTCCTAGTAGGGATTTTCCATATTGGCATATTTGCCATTTTGATGCAGTTCCCTGTGTTTTCCATAGCTGGTGAAAGCTATAGGAAAAAATAGAAATATTCTATCAAACCTCAAATGCATTTGTTTTCTTTACGGTAAAAGAAAAAAAAAAGGGGGGGGGGGGGGATAATCACCTTCATACTCCTGCTATAATTGTTTTTATTGATCCTGGGCTTAACCTGCATTTATTTTCACTTAGGTGGAGGAGAGATTTAGAAAAACTAATCAGGGTTCCCCTGAAGCACAGTCTAAGCAGATGGGCAAAGTGTTGGAGCCACCAGTGCCTTCAAGATCAGAGTCCTTTTCCAATGGAAACTCAGAACCTGCTCAGCCAGCCCTGCAGAGGCCAATGGAACCCCAGGTAAACATCGAGGGAGATCTTGGTGAGCCTGCAGGAAATGCAGGAGCCCCAACTTGTCTCCTCTGACTACGCGTTGGCAGGACTTAGAATGTAGAAAGTCTTATGCAAAGAGTACTCCTGTTTTGCAAGGCAGCTTATTCAGTAGACTTGCTCTCTGTCTTCTATTGCTTATTTTAGTAGTGAGCTGATGGTCTTCCTTTTTCGTTTTAATTAGAACTAAATTAAACTGTTGCATTCTATGATTATCTATAGGGTAAATACTGGGCACCATTGCAGTACATTTTCAAATTTCATATTTTGCTCTATGAAAATTATTTCTACCAAAGAGGATGTTCAGTAAAAAAAAAAAAAAAAAAAAAAGAATTAGCTTTTTTTAAATTATTAGGGAAAAAGTTAACTAAATAAGTGAGTCTGGATATGATGTGGTATGAGTGCTGCTTCAGAGGCTTCCCCAAAACATGACTAAGAAAAGCAAGCTGGCCATCAGTAGGCTCACTCTTGCTAAACAGAGCTCTCTATCACCCATAAAAGAGGTTGAAACCACTGAACTAAGTGGTAGTTGTCATTGTGCTGTTTCTTAGGAATGAGAGCATGAACTTAAAAGCAACCTTTGCCTAAGATTTACGAACGACGCATCAGTTCTGAGCTATATAGTTCCTCTGTGTCCATGAAGAATCCTTTTCTCCCCAATATGTCTGTAAATGACAGTGTTCCCGATTGCCTTATTGCCAGTAGGTATTGAAACTCTTCTGGGCAGGAGGAAAAACTGAGCAGCCGAGAGTAGGAGAAGTCAGGACAGATCTCCATCTCTTATTCACTAATTCCTGGCTTTAATTCAAACCTTTATGATTATTTCAAAATATTAGACTTGTATCTTCATGCTCTCTGTGCCAGCTACTTTTAAAGTCTGAGTCTTATACTCACATGAAGAATAATCAGGCTCTTCAAACAACTGTGTGGACAAAAACTGAGGAAATAATGATCATATAAAAATAAATACAACTATCCTAATGAAAATGGAATTGAAATAATTATTAGGTGTGAAAAGAATATCTTCCTTGGTTGTGACCTTTCCTTCTCAAGTTCAGAAATTAGTTTGGAAACATGGTTTTATGCATGAGGAGGGATTAGGTTGAAAATTCAGTATGGATTTCAGCAGAAATCCCATTTTTTTTTTAATCTGGAGTCACTATTGTGCTTTCTTAGCGTGTGTAATCGAATATGTGTGTGTGCGTGTGTATGTGTGTAGCTTGTGTATAAATACGTTTAAATGTGCAGTACGTGGTGCATATATGGGATATGTATAATATGTATTATACATATGTATACTGTACACAATATATATTATGGTTTTTTATATATATATATATTGCAATGACTGTAATGGAATAAAGGCTTTTGTGTTAGGACCTTCCTCCAAAGGTTTGGAACTGTATTCAGTTCCCTAATTCGTTAGGTAACATCAGTGCCGGTTGGTTTGCACATTTGGTGGCCTTCGTTAATTTGTCACTCTCTGCGATTGGCCATGTGCTCCAAATTCCCCAGCCACTGGTGCTGCCGTGAGAGCCGGTGCAAAGCTGCTGAAGACCAGGAAGCTGCACGAGGCCTCTGTCCTCAGTGGCCTTTGAACCCAGGCTCATGGCGCAAATCCAAGGTCCCCCCATGTTGCCGGCAGCGGCGCGTGTGTCTGTGGAGAGCGTCGCTCCCGGGGTGCACGTGTGCTCTGTTTGCAGTCCCTCACGTTGCTCAGGCGCTTGCCTTGCTTTTAAGTGCATCAATCCCACCCCACGCTTCCCTAATGCCATAACCAATTTGTCTCTGCCCACCCCAGCTGCCTTTATTCTGTGTTGATTGGAAAACCCGTGATACTGAGCGCATTGAATGTTTTATGTTTTGTTTTCTTGTAAGGTACAGTGGTCCCATCTGGCATCTCTCAAGAACAATGTTTCCCCTGTCTCGCGATCCCATTCCTTCAGTGACCCTTCTCCCAAATTTGCTCATCACCATCTTCGTTCCCAGGACCCATATCCACCTTCACGCAGTGAAGTGCTAAGTCAGAGTTCTGACTCTAAGTCGGAGGTACCCGACCCCACCCAAAAGCCTTGGGCTAGATCAGACAGTGACGAGGTGCCTCCAAGGGTAAGGAGGAGAAGGACAGACGTGTGCTCTTCTTTTCTTTTACTATGTTCATTGAAGGATGTTGTAGCCTGGGCACGGGGCAGGCCGTGCCGTTGGGACAGTGCCACGATGGGGATTTTAGGAGGGAAGTCGTACTGTAGGTACTCGTTCAATGGGTTAATGATAATCAGCCTTACGTGCAATATTGACGGTTCATGTGAAATTGGCAATTATTTATAGAACGTAGCTATTGTAGAGAGAGACAATTTATTATGCAAAGTTAACAAATCATTGCCATATTCAGGAAAGAATTTAAAACATCCCTGAGGTTATTGCTCAGAGTTAATTTTTGTCTTCATCTGTGAGCAACCCAAACTATGAATCATGCACAAATCTAAAACTGAGATGGAATTGTACAAAAAGGAAACATTCAGTATATTTCCTCCTCCTCTCCCTCCCCCATCCACTGGGATTTGCTTCTTCTGAGTATATTCCCGCTCCCCCACCAGTCTTTGCCTTCTGCTGATCCATTCCCAGGCATTTGTTTGATTCCCCTGAGCTTATTGCTTATTCTGCTAATTCTCATGCTGTTTCAGCAAATTGCTTTGTGCCTCCCCTGCTTCAGTCAAAATGCCATATTCTTTTTAAATGTCTCAGTAGTTGGAGAGTAGGGGGTGTGTATGTGTTTTGTGTGGTAGCTACTAAGTACTACTTAGTATTAAGACTAAATGTGGAGTTCTTTTCAAAATCTGATCAGAATCCCAACTAAGGCTCTCTGGCTTTGTGGGTATATTCTTATTCATAATGATTTTTGAGACTAACTTGGACTTAAAGTAAGCATTGTTAAAATCTTAAGAGTATATTCTGTAGCAGGAGAGGATTCATTTTCCTCTTCTCTTTCTCCTTTTCTTGGCTTTAACACAACATTTTTTCTCCCAAGGTACCCGTGAGAACAACGTCCCGATCTCCTGTCCTGTCCCGTCGTGATTCTCCACTGCAGGGCAGTGGGCAGCAAAATAACCAAGCAGGTCAAAGAAACTCCACAAGGTTTGTAAGCCTACGTGTCCCTGTGTTTCCTGTACTGGAAGGAAAAGGCTGATGGGAAGCCAGGCTTTCCTCAGAGGACTTTTGCCATTGTCTAATTATGGAGCATGAAATGAAGAGGAATTTGGATTCCTTTTCAGTTGTGATTAATTTTCCTTGCCATATCGTGTATGCTAGCAAATGCTGGCAAAATTTCTTCTCGCCTCCCCTTTGAATCGTCTGTCCTATAATTTTTGAAAAAAAAATCAAAATATCCTGAACATGAAAGAAAGAAATGTGGTCATTCGTGAACATCACACCTTTTGATGTATCAGGTCATCTTGGGTAGCCATGGGAGTTGCTTACAGTAGAATGTTTGTGAGACCTAAAGCAAAGAGACCTCAGGAAATTTCCATCATCTCAGCCAGAACTAGGCTTCAGGAGAGGCAGAAACAACCCTGGCTTGTGACAGAAAACATTTGAGCTCAGAATGGGGGAAGACGGGGCTGTCTCCAAAACAGCAGGGCAAAGTAGACACAGAATTGGTCTCTGGAAGGTAGTTGGGGGTATCCTGAGAGGAGAAGATAGTGCTGGCTTTATGGTTTGGCTTATGTGAGCTAACTCTCAACAGGCTGCATGCAGGCTGAGGGAACTGCTTTGGCTTGGATATGCAACACAATCCCAAACAGGAAACAGCAGCTCATACCTAGTTACACTTCCTTTGCCATCCTAAGTAAGGTAGTAGCTATCAAAGGGAGCCATTGCCAGGGTTGCAAAGTCACTGATGCTCTCAATCAGTGTTTGTAAGTGTTTTTTCAGATCAGTTGTTAGCAAAACGCTGAGGAGAAATGATGTTTGAGTTGAGAAACAGGAATCTGACACTGAAGTGAATGACAGAGACTTTCTTGCCTCCTCTGAACTAGCAATATAGAGCCTCGTCTGCTGTGGGAGAGGGTGGAGAAGCTTGTTCCAAGGCCGGGCAGCGGCAGCTCTTCAGGTTCAAGCAACTCTGGCTCGCAGCCTGGCTCCCATCCTGGCTCTCAGAGTGGATCTGGAGAACGGTTCCGGATGAGATGTAAGCCTTCCATCACCCCTCTTAACATTTCTGGAGTTAGATGAGCCTGCAGCACTTAGAAATGAAGGGCAATAACTCTCACTTGGACAGATATTTGGCCATACAGTACCCAAGACAGATTAGTTTCAGTGTCTGGAAATGCCCCTGCAGGCTGCATGCTCTTGCTCAGGAAAGACAAGAGATGCAGAAGTGGCCATGAAAACATTTCAAGAGTTCTCTGATTCGGGTTCAGTTGCTGCTGCTTTTTCCCATCTGCAGGCAGCCTGATCTCCACGCTTTTTTAACATCCTTCCTCGCTTGTTCGAGGGCACCTTTTGATCTGTGCTGTGGATCACCCTGATGGTTGCTGAAGGTGTGCAAACTGGTAAAGACACGGCTCAGCTGGAGTACTCTGGATGCTGCATCCAGGTCTTCCAGCTTGTGACTTCAGTAGCGTTAAACAATTTGATTCACCTGCTGGTCCAATGCCTTGGGCAAATGAGCACGGCACCTGTAACCACTTTGGCTTTGTACTTCCGTGACAGTTTATTTGGACTTTGGTCATAGTCAGCTATACCTACACCAGTCATAGCTTACACTGCTAATTTCTGCAGAGACTTTCAGGGAAAATGTAAAGTGAAAGAGATGTCTTGCTATCAGACACTTAAACCTTCTCCCGTATGTTCCTTCCTCTAAAGTGAAAAAAGAAGATACATGTTAGCTTCTTGGTGAATCTCTGTTTTGTTCTGTGTTCCTTTTTGGGTCTTGGTGCGCACAGCATCATCAAAATCAGAGGGTTCACCATCGCAGCGCCATGAGAATGCGGCCAAAAAGCCTGAGGAGAAAAAGGAAGTCTTCAGACCTGTCAAGCCTGCTGTAAGTTACATCTGCTCTCCCCAACTCTGCTCATTTTTCCGTGGGCCCCTATGAGTGTGTGCATGAGCATGGTGATGTCTTCGAGAGGGAGCTTCAGCTTTGATTTGAGTTCATAACCGTGGGCCCAGCAGTGTATTCTGCGCTGTGTAGGTTTCCTTATGCATATGACAAAGCTTTAAATATGAGGATTTATTCTGCCTTTGGAATTGGTTTCAGTTCTGTCATCTTCTTCCTTTCTAACCTTTCTCTTTTTCCATCCTTTGCTTCCTTTCTGTGGCGGCACCCATGGTAACACATTTGACCTGCATATATCAATGCTGTGCTGAATGGTGCAGGGAGAAGTGGTAAGACCTTAAATTGTTTCTATTTTCTGGTTTTTTTTTTGTTTTTGTTTGTTCTTCTTTTGATCTGTCTGCTGTTAAGATTAAGATAGATTATAATTCTATGTCCTGTTGTATCCAGGATTCACTGTATGGGCACTTTCTTTAAAACTTTTTTCTCTTGTTGTTACTGCACTAGCATAGAAATCTGTTGGTTAAAGCTACTTTCTTAAACACAGAGGTTGTTCCTTCACTTCTGACTAGTACAATTGGTGAAGTATTTTTTATAAACTCTTTTTAGCTTAATAATGCATAGCTACACGATTGAGAGTAGGTCATGACAAAACTGCTTTGCCCACACTTCAGGTGGCAGGGAGAAAGTCAGCTTACGTCCCAAACTGTTTGACAGCTGTGTATGAGGGAGCCAGTGCTAATGAATGTGACCTTTCATATGAACTTCTAAGCTGACTGGATATGCTGTGCCTTGGGATGTTCAATACTTCTTAGGATCTTTTTGCTATCTCAGTGCCCAGGGTTTCTTGTGGTAGATGCTATTAGCCTGCAGGGTTAAGAAAAATGAACTGTGACAGTCAACCATTGTGTGAGAGTGGGTCCGGGTGCTTATATAAGTCTTTCGAATGGTATAATGGGATAAAATAAGGCTATAGTCAAGGTGGTTTGGGTTCAGAATATACACACTTTTCTTCAATATGGCAAGTCGACCTCCTTAGGTTGACTCTTGAAGTGTTTTAGTTTTTATCTGCAAAGGAGTATTGGTAGCCATCAGAAATGAGTAAGCCAAGGAAACATACTGCTTGGAGCTTTGGGAACAGCAGGGCCAAGCACAAATCAGGCACCAAGTGTAACGCAGGGGGGGCTGTCTTGCAAGCTGTCTTCCTCTCCTGCCTGCATCCTCACTTTTCCCTCTGCCATCAGGATTTAACCGCCTTGGCGAAGGAATTACGCGCAGTAGAAGACGTGAGACCTCCACATAAGGTGACAGATTATTCATCCTCCAGTGAAGAGTCAGGGACAACAGATGAAGAAGACGACGATATGGAACAGGAAGGAGCAGATGAATCTACTTCTGGACCTGATGATGTCCGAGCAGTGTTAGTTCTTCTGTATTTTGCTTTTGTTTTCCCACTTCGGGGGGTTGAAGAAAGTTAGGTATTTGGCTTGTATATTAGTTTTTTCAGCTTGCGACTGATCTAAGAGCAAGACAGCATTATTTATAGTGACATTTTCAAACACTGAGGCAGTGTCTTCAAATCGAACTGAGCATTTGGGATAGAAGTGAGGAACTAAGTTCTAGGTAACTCTAGGTGACTCTGCTTGTGCAGGGGGATTGGACTAGACGATCCGCAAAAGTCCCTGAACTTAGTCATTCTGTGATTCTGTGATTTCTGCAAATGGGAAGTGAGCCTCTCAGCTCCTCAGGAAAGTTTTATTATAAAAGATTTTATTATAAAGTCTCATTAAAGCAGGCTGAATGGTACTTCTAGAAATAGTGTCCTTTCAAGTTTCCCCCTTTGATTTGCAATAAGCGAGAAGAGGTGTTCAGCAAATTCTTGACTTACTTTTTGATAGAGAACCTTTCATGGGCAGGTTATATAAATACTCCATTTTGGGCACAACATAAATGAATTTTGATTGTGCCTTGGTGTGGAGCCCTAAAAGCTAGAACACAAATGCTGTTATCTCACCCCAGTTATTTCTTGCCTGGCTGATAGGTCAACGTTGAACTTGAGCAACGGCGAAACTGAATCAGTGAAAACCATGATTGTCCATGATGATGTGGAGAGTGAACCAGCCTTGACTCCTTCTAAGGAGGGCACCTTAATTGTCCGACAGGTATTGCTTTTCCTTCCTGTGCAGCGTTGCACCTTTTCTGTGCTCATTAACCCACTCGCTCATTCACCCATGCTGTTTCTACATTATATTTGTTGTTTGTATTATCGAGACACAGCTGTAGTGAATTTCAGATGAGCAAGATGTTTGATGCATGCAAAGAAACAAGTAGTCTTCACCCCTTGCTACTGTTCTGCATGCTTTCCAGTGACCTCCCTAGCAGAAACCTGCAGAGTACCTCAAAGGCTATGGGAGAGGATGGTAGCAAAGCTGCAGGAGTGTGAAGCAAGTACCTGGAGCAAGATGCTTAGTTCAGTTTTACCATAGGACAAAACCTGGGTCTCAGGAGTGGGGCTGAGAAGGAGGCTGTCAGGAAGCATTCAGCGGTTGGGGTTGTTTTTTATTTTATTTTATTATTTCATTATTTTCAACGTGTAGTTGAGAGCATACTGACCACCCACGTAACACACACATGCAAAACACACACACACACAAATTTGCACAACAAACAACTAGTACAGGGGGAATGGAAGGAGAATGGAGAGGCGAAAGGGGTGGCAAAGCAGAGAATGTGGACAGAGCTAGAACGCTGTGTTGTTTCTTTTGATGCTGAAATGTTGCATTCTTGTGCCTGTGAAAGATAATGCTCCCCTGCTTTTCAGTGAGCTCATCTGTTAATGAGCGTGTTAGCTTATAGGAGTTGCCCCAGTAATTGCATTGCTGAATTTCCCCCCCAAGTGCCAATTTCTGAATCGAGCTGGTTTGAAAATGCAGATTTCATGCTTATTGTTTCAAGCAGTGAGCCGAGGTGCGTTCGGCAGACAGCCCCAGCGCGTAGCTGCGCAGGAGTTCAGTCAGTGCCACCCAGAGCAGCAGGGGTAGAAGCCCCCGTCCCAAGCCCCACTCCCGAGTGCACTGACCTGGGCTGCAGCAGGACACTCGCCCACTCAGTAGCTCCTCTCAGCGGAACTGGCTCTGCGGAGCCAGCCGTATCTCATGCTCTTTTGCCTGCCCGAGATGGTGGCAATGTGCTGAACCCTGGCCGCTGTGCCCACTTTCAACCCAAGCACCAAGGCGTGAGTTACCAGCTAGTTCCAAGACAAAGTGACGAGTGAAAAGGTAGATGAGGTAGAAGGAGAGCGAGGGAGAGAAGCAGAGAGCTTGGTAGGGACGTAGGCCTGTAAGCAGCACTTGAGCAAGACAAGTGTGCCTGTTTTTTCTGCAGAGTACAGTTGACAAAAAGCGCGCCAGCCATCATGAGAGCAATGGCTTTGCCGGTCGCATTCACCTCTTGCCAGATCTCTTACAGCAAAGCCATTCCTCCTCCACTTCCTCCACCTCCTCCTCCCCATCCTCCAGCCAGCCGACACCCACCATGTCCCCACAGACACCCCAGGACAAGCTCACTGCTCACGAGGTACGTCGCTCCCCACAGCTGGCTGCTTGCGTAGGGCTCTAGCAGCGCTGCCTCCTAGCTAGTGCGCACAGGGACTCCAGCCAACCTCCCCTTGCTTCTTTTGGTTGTTTTTTTTTTTAATTTCTCCTGTCACCTTTGTTCCCACCCCCAAAATAACACGTTTCAGTTCTGTTTGAGAAGCCCCTAACTCTAGAGCAGCCCCCACGCCGAACTTGCCAGTTTACTATTTTTGCTGCCTTTTAGCGAGTCATTAATTGCATGGCGTTTGTTTGAAACTAAACTTGACTACTGTAATTTCCAGCCAATACTATTTTTTTCTTTCCTTTTTTTCCCCCTAATTCTGTTTTATTCTGGGAGCAGGCTAATTTCAGGCAGCGTGCCTCCTAAAACTTAGCAGTTGATTTTGGCTTTGTCACTAAAGGCTGGGCTAGCAGCTATGCATCTACAAGAAGCTGCTTGTAGCAACTCACCACCGCTGGGGAGAGGAAACTGCCATGGAGGGATTTGGGCATTTTTGGAACTTGCCACATGGGGTGGGGGAATGTGCCAGGTGTTGCCCGGGAGGGGTCTCAAATCTGGGTGGTTGAAATAAAAAAAAAATCAGGGGAAAATCTGTGTTTTTTCAAGTATGTTTGTGCTCTGAGAAGCGACTGTGTAAGGATGACTGTGGGCTCAGGTCTGCACGGAGGAGGAAGGCTCGGCCACTTCAGGAGATCTCTTGTTAAGCTGGGTGGCCCCACGGGGCCTTCTCTCCTCGTGGGGCTCTGCCAGAGCCTGATGGTGCAGGGTCTGTAGCCCCTTGCAGCCCTGTGGATGAAGGGCATAATTTGCGCCGTCCTACCTCTAGCAGCAAGCGAGGAACCTGGTGTGACTTTCCCACTGCCACCTGGATGGCCAGCATAGGCTTTAGGAACAACCACTTCCTTACATGGAAACAGGGGCAGTGCAGGGAGAGCAAAACTTTGTAAAAAGAGCAACTGGCCATGCAGGCTTGCGAGGGCTGTGGGCAAGAGCAGGAGGCGGCGAGCCGGGCTGCTCATGGTGGTGCGCTCTGTTGCCACAGCATTAAGCGAACGCACTCGTGAAGCCGTGTAACAGCAGGTGGGGTGTGCTGGCTGGGGACTGGTTTCCTCCTGGAAACTCTGTTAGCATAGTACTCCATGTTCAGCTGTGCTTTGTCAGCCTTTGATCTTTCCAGAAGCTTGCTCTGGCAGGTTGTAGAGGTGGTGGGTCCAGAAAGGTGCTCACGCGTTACCCTGATGCAGGCAGCAGAATGAGTGGGGTTCAGTTGCTGTGGGGAGCTGTGGCCCTGGCTGCTGGAGCTAGTCACCTGTGCAGGGGAGTCATGTATTCATAAGACCCATTGCTGTTTCTCTGCAGTAGGAGCTTAGAAAGATCAGAGGTTGGAAATTAGTTGATAATGATGAAGTGCATCTAACTGTGTTTGCATAAAGCTGAGCTAAGACCCAGTTCTGCTTGGTGTAACTTTCCCACGTGCACACCCTTTACACGTATTTTTACTTGTCCCATTCTGCTTCAGTGTGCAATGTTGTCACTATAATACTAAACTGGCAAGGGTTTTTAAGTCGCTTCATTTCTACTTTTAACAGTTCATTGTTTCACTTGTCTTCTTCCTTTCTTTATGTTTTCTCATGTTTAGACCACATAAGCAAGCACCAGTGATTTTATCCACTACATATTCATAGCTTCATGTCACCGTTTGCTACACCTTCCACACTAATGAGCCCCTTTGTTCAATACAGGTTTAATATTTTGCTATGTCAAATAAAGGTGGAAGAACCTGCTGCAGCTTTCTGGCAAGAGGCTCAGGTTAAACAAAATAGGGAGAAAGAACAGTACTGGACACTGAAACATAATCCATTGTAGAAGTGAATATCTGATCCCAGATGTTTCAAGTTTTGTTGCACAAGCCAAAAGATCAATTTCGCAGCTTACTAAACTAGCTCATTTTAGGAGATGCTTCAGAAATACAGAAGTGGAATGTAGTGGACAGCTTGCAGACTTGAGGATAAGAAAGTAGACATAAGCATTTAAGCAGACCAAAAAAAAAAAAAAGAAAAAGAAAAAGCGACATTCCCTCACTTTATGCCTGATCCTAGGGGCCAGTCTTAAAAAATGATCTTGCAGCTGAGGTGACAGGGATGAACATTTAGCTAACTGCATTTTCACTGTAACATGCAGTTTGCATATGTTCATGTATGGTGCCTGCAGTGCATTAATTATATATCTCTAAAGGAAGCATAAAGGAGTGGGGAGGCTCTGTACCACAGTTCTGTAGTGACTTTAAAATGTTGGTTGTTGTTATCCTTGCTTTTTATTGTCATTAATATTAATAAAGTTGAAATTTACATTGCAGACTCAGTCCGCTAGTAACACACTCCAGAAACACAAATCTTCCTCCTCCTTTACACCTTTTATAGACCCCAGATTACTACAGATTTCTCCATCTAGTGGGACAACTGTGACTTCTGTGGGTAAGTAAAGTAGCTGCAAGAAGACAATTGAAAAAGGGGTCAGTGACTTTAGTGGCTCTTTAAAGTACTTACGAATTTAATCATCATGCTTTTTATTTGATTTGCAATGGATTGCATAGTTTATTTCTTTTTCCATTTACATTTCTTACAAAAAGAAAGACTTGCTCAGTATTCTCAGTTACTGATGTGGGTTGTTTGGAGTAAGGAATAAACGGTCAGAGTTTAGCACTCAGGGGATATTACATGCCCTGTACTTTTCTTTCTTTTCAGTAGGATTTTCTAGCGAAGCAATGAGAACAGAGGCAATAAGGCAAGACCCCACACGGAAAGGATCAGTTGTCAATGTGAATCCTACAAACACACGACCACAGAGCGATACCCCAGAGATTCGCAAATACAAGAAGAGATTCAACTCGGAGATTCTGTGTGCTGCCTTATGGGGTAATGAATTTCTCTTGCTCACTTTCCTCCTGCAGTGCTGAAATGTAACCTTGCCAGTAGAAGCATGACGTCTTTGAGAACAAACCTCTGAAGCCTTAGCTCTTTCTGTGCATTATTCACATGAGTTAATTGCCAGAGTTGATCGTTATGTTTTAAAAAATATGTTGCTTCTGCTTTGATACAGCTTCTTACTGCTGTGCACATATTCCCAATGGCATAGGTCAGACTTACTTCATCCTGTTTGGATGTGGATGCGCTTTTAGCTTTTCTAGTCCCCTGTGAGAACATTTTTTGCAGTTTTTGGGAACTTGTGGTCATCTTTGCATCATACGCTTTGAGCTAGCGCCCATTCACATAGGGATTTACTTTTAACAGATACCCTTTTTTGCTGCCCTTGCTAATATATTTTTGCAGAGCTGGAGGAAGCTGGGTTTTGTTAGATAACTTTCCACCTCAGTTGTCAGTCTGTGTAGGAGGGCAAAGGAAAAGGGAAGGATACCTGGGGTGTCTTTTCCAGTGTGAAACTACAGCTTAGATTCTACAGTGCTGATTAGTGCAGAGAGAAGTTGGATGTGGGATGTCAGCTGACTTAAGTATGTCTGTCTTTCTGGTCACAAGGGCTAATTTATATCGGTGTCAGACAGTGCAGGCAGGATCCAACACTGGTAAAAGGCTTAGGGCAATTCTTTTATTGTCTGTTACAATGTGGAATCAGTGCTGCAACACCCAGTTGAAAGCCTTTCTCTGCCATGTAATTTCTCTGTTTGCCAAAATTCACGCGCCCACCTGAATTTACTCATTATCTAGATGCTAGTAAATGATGCTTGTGTATATTAAATTTATGTATATGCATGTATGTTATATTTACATATATCCTAGTTCTGAAGTGAAAACGTTGTAAATGATATACATGTATACCACATGTATATCATTTTCAGAACTAAAAAGAGTTGGCCTTTCCTTAAACACAAATGATGAGTATGTAGAAGAAGAGTGCACTTCCTTGTTTACATCTGTGTAAGTCTTTGGAAGGCTTTACCTGGCTTTCCGTGTGATTTCTAGCCTTCCTGTTCCTCAGAACAGCACTGTTGCCTTGTGCTTCATGCCTGCAAAGCCATGTCATTTAAGTAGTACCCCCCTGGGCAACTTAGTGTCTTTCTAGTTGCTTTTTTTTTCTTTCTTTCCTGGGTTAATTGGTAAGAATTTTTACCCACATGCAATTTCTGCATGCATTCATGTGAATACTCTGATGAAATAGAGATGTGTGCAAATGCAAGCTTTCTGACTGAAGGAGAGTAAAGGCAGCGGGAAGTTGTATGGGATCAGTAAAGATGACTCATAGTCTTTCTGATCTGCCTTGTTTTGCCAATAGCAATTAGTGTTAATGGTTTTATATTTCTTTGATCTACGTATCTGACTGTTGCGGTGATTTAAAGTGTAAGTGTAAAATCCTAGAGGTGTTTTACAGCTGTAACAATGCCCATTCTCGTTGAATATTTTAGGGACAGGCTGATGGTGGTGTAAGCTAGTGAACATGCTTATTTCTTTTTTTTCCTATAGCAAATTAAGCCATTTCATGCTGATGTTTCTTACTAAATAGAGGGAGCTTACTTTGCTTTGTTTTGTTTTATCTTTACTAGTGTTCATGTGATCTGGTAAGTTGCTGATTATATTAGTTCTGTGATACTATTTCTATTAGTACTAAGTGGTGACATTTAATGACTTGGATGCATAACAGAGATTTTATGATCTTTGATTTTTAAGCCCAATCCCCACAAAGAACCTGTTCCTTTCTTTTAGGCAGCATTTCCATTCGTTTGAAAAATCAGAACAGCTTAATTGTAGGGTGGAGGTAGAAGTTGGCTGGTGGTGAGTAAAGACAATGCCTGAATTTTAAAGCACAGGTGCTGCCTACCACCAGCATAGTACTTCGTTAGCTTCATCTCACAGCACAGAATCAGAGAATGCTTAAGGTTGGAAGGGATCACCTAGTCCAACCCCGCTGCTCCAGCAGGGACACCTGGAGCACGGGGCATAGAGTGGCATCCCAGGTGGGTTTGGAAGATCTCCAAAGAAGGAGACTCCACAACCTCTCTGGGCAGCCTGTGCCAGAGCTTTGTCATCCTCACAGGAAAGAAGTTCTTTCTCATAGGGAGGTGGAACTTCTTTCAAGGTGCAGATAGCTAAGGAAAGGCATTGTGGACAGGTGAGTGCAGAAATTTGAAGCAGCAACAATGGCAGCGCAAGGCCAACAGAGAAAGATGAGGGTGGAGGAGGAAGCTCTTGAGCCCTGGCCTACAAAGAGGGGAAGAGACCATGGAGGAGCAGTTTGCATGTGTCTTTGAACTTTAAACCACACTGAAAAAAAACCCAGAAAATTATGTATCAAAGCTGAATCACTTACAGCTTTAGTTATTTCACGTGGGAGGTGGAGCAGCGAGACCAAGTGCTCGGCACTTCCTCAGCTCATTGAGTCCCACTGTGCCCTGCGTGGGTCCCTGCCTGGGTGCGCTGCCCGCACCTTTCTTGCTTCTACCTCCTCCCAACTTGAAATCACTTCCCTGGGAGAGACAAGGAGCTGGGCGGTGTGAAATCCAAGTCTGAGGTGGAAGCAGAGGTGGTGGTTTCCACGGGCCCACTGAAGTTTCCCTGCTGAGAGGGCATGCGAGGGAGAACGGAGCAAGTTTCACACTAGTGGTGGGCAGGGTAGCATTTAGGTTGGCTCTTCATATCTCAGAGATGATTACTCTTTTTGAACAACTTGCCTTTTGGATATGATGCAAAAACAAGGAGATTTCCATTTGTGTCTTGTCACTGCTACGGATCCAGACTCTGTGTGTTGAGGTGCAGGCTCCCATGTGCTGAGACAGCTTTGCAAGAGCTTGGCTTTGTGATCAGTCTGCATGATATTCCTGTGTGGCTCCAGAATAGTTATATCTTGGGAGTAATTGTCTAACTAGGGATTAAGGCCATTTAGCAATACAATTATGATTATCTTTTGTGTAAATTTTTATTATTTCATTATTTTATTATGCTTAAGGATAACAAGTTTAACATCCAGATTGCAACACAAAAGTCTAATAAAGTGAGCCTTGGGTTTGGTTTGATTTCCATTCCTTGTACTGTACTGTATTTGACCCATCTCTGAGCAAGTTGCAGGATCATAGACTGAAACACTGTAATTAGTGCAAATGGTTATGAAATGTTATAGTGATAATATATTAATCATTTTTTAAAACTTGTTCTTACAGAGTTTTTTTTTTTTACTGCAGAAATTGGTTTTATATTCTGGTAATTGGTTTTATATTCTGAGATGTTTTGGGTTCCTAAAGAATGTTCCAATGAAAGTGTGAACCTTTGTTTAAAGAAAGTGACCTACTGACCTTTCTCATCTATGTTTGCATGATCCTTAGAAGAATAATTGTGAATACTTGGAAATAGCAGATTAAAATCATAACTGTAATTTTACAATTCAAGTGGAAAATATGTTATAACTAGAATTTTGCTGTTTCAGGCTGTTGGGAAGTTGAGACCCAACCCTTTGCTCATCCTTTTACAGAAGAGTGCACTCTTCTCACCCTTTTGTTCCTTTTAAGCCTCTACCACTGCTTTTCCTTAATGTTCTTATTTTGCATCCCATTTACCAGGCCAATAACATTTTACAGACTGACCCTTCAGCATATATAAGCTTGGTATCGCTCCATGACTCACTGCTGCTCCAGCGTTGATGTGCCTTTCTGCTTGCAAGCTCCTTGTGGTTTACCAATCTTCTGCTGTCTTGTGTAGCACAATATTGTTTCAGATTTCAGTAGCTGCAGTTAGCCAAGAGAGCCTCTGTGTCACGAGGTCTTCTGCTTGGCAGCCAGGCAGGACCAGCAGTGGTTGGGCGTGCTTGAACCATGACATTTGTTCTGTAAAGCATTTGTTCATCAATGCATATGTCAAATTTGCCTGCTAACCTTGGTCTCTGTTTTTGTTGTTTCTTCTAGGAGTGAACTTGCTAGTGGGCACTGAAAGTGGGCTGATGCTGCTAGACAGAAGTGGTCAGGGGAAGGTGTATCCACTCATCAATCGAAGACGATTCCAGCAAATGGATGTACTTGAAGGGCTGAATGTCTTGGTGACAATTTCTGGTAAAGTTAACTGTTCAGTGTCAGTTTTTCCTCTGTCTGGTATGGCATTGCACAGTAAAAATCTTCTCTCGTCAGTCTGTATGTTGAAGGGAAAGTCCGACTGAGGTTGGTGGGTTTTCCATCATTTCACCTCTCTTGAGTTTTCAGTTTGTTTCTGCAAATGAGTCATTTTCCATACACCGCACTGTGCCTGCCTGTCCCTTGTCCTTCTTCCCATGGGTGGCTGTTCAGAGAGCTGTGCAGTCTTGGAGGCAACATCCGTCTCTGTGCTGTGCTCGGGAGCTGGCCACTAATGTTTTGTGAAGTTGTCAAAAGGGCATCCTTCCTCTCTTGCACGGTCGGCTTCCGGCTGGCCTCTTTCTAATCGAAACATGATTTGCCATGTGGGCTTCTAAAGCCATCTCATGTGTTTGTATCGTTAGAAAGGGAAATGTTCTTGCAAAGCAGGGAAGTAAGAATGGCCTGGAGGAGGTGACAGGGAGCAGAGCGTGCCATGTGTTGGGGGGAGATGATGAACGTGAGAAGTCAGGCGGGTGCAGTGCTTGCCTTGCTCTCCCTGCGTGAAGCAGAAGACGGCCGAGCAATAGGAGATGGAGGGTGGTGGTGACGGCTGCATTTGCTGTGTGTGTGGCGATGAAAAACGTGCCTTGTGAAGCTTGAGGTTCCAGACTCGTAGGCTCCACAGGGTTGTTGCGTAAGGTTGTTTTGCTCTTAGGCATTTTGATGTGGTGTGCTGTTAACCTTTCTCCACGGCTGTAGCCCAGTCATCCTCACACTAAAAAGATTCTTCCTCACTTGGAGATGGAACCGCCTGGGTTTCAACTCAACTTTGAACTCATTACCCCTTGTCCTAAAAGGAGAAGCTCCATCATCGCATGCCCATAGGGCAGACCCTGCGGGCCTCGGGGGAGCAGTAATGACTGTGTCTGCCAGAGCTACTAGTAAACATATACCCAGGCAATTTAATTTGTTAGTGGTAATATGCTCTTGCTGTAGGATCAACGCTGGGCTTGGTTTCTGTTTAAAGCAGCTGTATTTTTAATTGGCTTGTAAGCTTGTTCAATTTTCAGATACAGATAAGCTGCAAAACATTTAAACAGAATAAATGAATCAAGGATGATTAAAAACAATCATCCAGCCTCTTGTGTGTCCCCTTTGGTGTCCCTTTGATGTCTATCATTGAGTTGTGTGTTAAAAATGAATGCTGCTTGGGGAGGACCATTCCACAGAGTTTACTGCACAGTGGACCTCACAGACAAAAGTATTGTATAATCCATCTTGTGTAAAACCTGCTGGTTTGAAGCATACCCTACGCAGACAACAAGTGTCTGTGATTAAATCTCGTGCGCGGTTGTTTCAGGTTTATTTATGTTTGCGTCAGTCACGATCCGAGTGCCCTGGCACATCCGTTTTCTTTGTTTCCTTCAAGACTATTGCTTCCTCTGCCGAGGCACGCTAGATTAACCCTTAAGAAATCGGCCCGTCTCGGGCTGTTTTATGGCTTCACCTTTGTCCCTTACCCTCTGCTTTGGGGCAAGGTTTCTAGACTACATGGAAGGACTGAGGTATTTCTGCCCACCGAGAGGCAGGACCTGCTTAGGGCAGCCATCATCTCTATATTCTCAGGCCTCCCTTACGTCACAGTTTTGGCTCCTGCGCTTTCGTGTTCGGCCCGACCCATCCTCACACCGAACTTCTCTTGCTGTTTTTTGGTGCCTGTGGAAGTCGCTGCAGTTACGTCGCTTTGGTCTGGTGCTTCCCTCCCCTCAGGATGTCGGGCAGTGGTGGCTCCCGCTCTGCTTGGAGCGCAGCTCCCTTCCCAATGACGCTGCAAGCCATGTGGGCCTGCGACTTCTTCAAAACGTGGCGTGTGGTGGTGCCACGTGCTGTGGGAAGCAATTGCTCTGCGCTGTCACTGTGAGGAAATTGTCACCGAAAAACAGTGTTTTAATTTAGAAAAACTGACACCATTTTTTTTCCTCCCAAGTTTTTTGAGTGCAAATCTTACCTGGACAGCAAGGCTTCCGATGCTGACCTGTAACCCATGGCACTGGGCAGCTCTGCAGGTTAAAGCTCACGAGTTCATCAGTTCTTCAGTTTATATAGTCTGGAGACAAAAACAGTTTCAAATACTCGGATTAGAGCCATAAAAATACTGGAAAACAAAGCAACGACGTGCACACAGAACATGCTTGATTCGTGACTCCCTGAGGGTTTTGCAAGTGCCCTGGGAAGGTAGAATGGGATGACGGGGCAGAAGAACTGGTTGGAGTGTTCCTGCTTAGTAATTAACAAACCACAGCAAAAATAAAAACAAAAAGCTCGGAATAGGAAAAGGGACTTTGCATTTGAAACAGTGTCTGTGGGAGAACCAGAACTAGGAGTTCTCATAGAAGTCACTGTCTAATCAGCTTATTCAATGGCTGGAGCAGATGGGGCTTTTTACTCCTTATTTCATGGCCTTAGCAAATTACCACCCCCATAAAAAGAAGGGTTGTTGAGAGCTGTTTAAATTGACTGGTACAGATTAGCAAGCAGAAGGATCTAATCCTTCCAACCGCCCATCTCCCATTTAAATATTAAGAGCAGTGTAACTTGCTGAAATCCATGCATTGCCATGTTTATATAACTAACTGGTTGTGCTCTTTTTGTGTCAGCTCGCTGAAAGGCAGAGGAATTTCCTGTCTTGTGACTTTCCCTGTGGTCTAGACACCAAAACACAATGGGAACACACTTGAGATATTTTTCTATTGTTGTTGTGAGAAAAAAAATGTTTCTGGAGAGAAACACCCCAGTGCATATCATGTGAGGAGGCATGGGGGAAAAAAAACAAAGCCATGTGCTTGGAAACTCTGTACGTGCTATTTGTTCTGAATCATAAAGTCTGACTAAGCTACTGGGGAGCATTAAGCCATGGAGAAGCCTGAGTGGGCATTTGTCCCCTAATTGACAGGGAATTGTCATAGTTTTACGGTCAGTGCCGTCCTTCTGACCTTGAGCTCTCCTTTTGACCTGTTACTTGCCCAGAATTGCAGTACATTCTGCTCTGGACTCTTCCCTACTGGGAAAACTGGAGGGTTTTTTTCTTCCCATCCTGTCTCTTCTGACCATCTTCTGCAGTGCCCTTGTGAGACGACCTTGCTTTGCTCTGATGTGACACTTGTGTTTTGTGCTCTGGTACCTCTTGCTCATCTTCAAGAGCTGTGGCAGAGATGCAGCTTTGTCTCTATGAGACTTGGCCCAGTAAATAAGAAGCCAGACAGTAAATCAGAGTGCTCACTTGCTGCCAGATCTGCTCTCCACATTTGAGTAGGGATAAACAAAGGACAGCAAAGTGTTGCCTCACATTTCATGTGCTGTCATGAGAGTAGAGGGTGATATTTTTTTTAATGAAATAACAGATCCAGTATTTGAAAACGGGTCTCAGATTCCATTTTACATTGAAATTCAGTGAACAGATTTTCCCTTTCAGGCTGCCTTCCCTTGTCCTCCTGCCCTTCCCCCCTGACTAATCACACGCACGGGATCTTTCAGACTGTGCCTCTTTGTCACGGAGAGATTGATGGCGCTGGTGTCGAGAGCGCGGTCTGTCTGCAAGCTGTGCTTCCTCCTGCCACACGTGCTCCCACAGCCCTGCCGGCGAGCGGGCCCTTCCGAGCGCCCGCGCATGCTGCAGGATCCTGGCTGGTGCAGCCGGGCTCGTGCCAACAGGGAAGGGGCTGTGTGGGGCTCCGGGACCCCCAGCCCAGTGCAGTGCAGTAGGGAGGTCTCAGCACTGTGGCTTCGCGCGCTGCCTCACAGGTTCACAGAATCACAGAAGGGTTGGAGTTGGAAGGAATCTCTAGAGATCACCTAGGCCAACCCCCCTGCTCCAGCAGGAACACCCAGAGCACGTGGCACAGGGTGGCGTCCAGGCGGATTTTGAAGATCTCCAAAGAAGGAGACTCCACAGCCTCTCTGGGCAGCCTGTGCCAGGGCTCTGTCACCCTCACAGGAAAGAAGTTCTTCCTCATATGGAGATGGAACTGCCTGTATTTCAACTCAACTTTGAAACCATTACCCTTTGTCCTGTCACCGGCCACCACAGAGAAGAGCCTGGCCCCATCCACCCTACATTCACCCCTCAGGTGCTTGTACATATTGATCAGATCTCTCAGTCTTCTCTTCTCTTCTGGGCTAAACAGGCCCAGCTTGCTTAGTCTTTCCTCATACGATAGATGCTGCAGTTCCTTAATCATCTTTGTGGCCCTACTATGGACTCTCTCTAGAAGCTACACGTTCCTCTTGTACGGGAGCCCAGACCACTAGAGCCTTAACAGGGAAGGGTTTCTGTTTCCTTCCTTTGTGCAGAGGCCCCTTGTCAAGCCTCGATTAGGGGCTCCTGGGGAGAGGTCTCTCTTCTGATTTCATCTGCAAGACTTTAGTGACAAGAGCAAAGCCAGCTGCAAGGTTTGAGGATGTGCATTAGTACCTCTGTCTCATTAATTCAATGCTTTGTAGGCTGTTAGTTCTTAGAGAACCACTGATAAAGTTTGTTGCGAACCTTCTTCTGTGCTTGAGACGGTGGTCTGATATTGAGTGTTTGTCTGAGCTGTGTTTTAATGACCAGGGCAGATACGATGTCAGCTGAAAATAGCTCAGTGTGAGCAAGTATTCAGATTCTCTCTCCCATGGAGAAGAAACCTCTCTCGGAGTTGCAGCTTGCAGCCTGATAAGTGCCAAGTGCACCCCTTGGAGGACAAGGGCAAGTCTGCTGACAAGGCCGGTGTCAGCTCTGAGCAAGCTGGTCATGGATGTTTGCATGAGCAGTGGGCAAATTCCCTGCTGCAGTTCGAAACACGCCACATTTTTACTTAAAACTTAACAGATGTAAAGTGGTTATACCTTAACATTACTTAGCACTAAAACTTGTCCAAGAAACAGTCTTAATAAAGCTTGACCTGTTTGTGTCTCGGGGGTGGTTTAAGTGTTGGAAATGGCCTAGTCGCTAACTGTGAAAAATGTACAAAATACATTTGGCTGCCATGTTCTTCTCTGCTTTTACTTCCTTCTTTCAAACCAGTCCTATGTCTTCCAATAGCTGTGTGGGTAATTTCAAGCCTTGCATTCTGTCATGCTGCTTTCCTAAATTTCTGTGCAAAAAAAGGGGCTGTTTCAGCTCAGTTACACTTTTTTTTTTTAATGTATGCAGATAATATATCTGTGCCTGAATCTCTGGGGTCTTTTTGTGGTTTTATGACCTTGAAATAAAACTTATTGGAGCCTTAAGAGCCAGAAAAAAAGAGACTTATTTCCTTGGATTTGTCATTTTATGTTCATGGAGTATTACCATGTGTCTCTGTCACTGATTATCACCTTAGTGTGTGTTTGGGTAGAGTCTCAACTAAAGCTCTTGTGGACATAAATACGGAGGGAGATGTTTCTGATTACAGCAGTTTCCCCTTCATTGTTATTTTGGTTTATTCTGTGGGTGTTTTTTGTTTGTTTGGACAGGAGAGGGGTTGAACTTATCTTTCTATTTGGAGATAAACCAATCCTTTTCCCTTTGTGGCTAGGTAAGAAGAACAAGCTGCGAGTTTACTATTTGTCCTGGTTAAGAAATAAAATCCTCCACAATGATCCTGAAGTGGAAAAGAAACAGGGTTGGACAACTGTGGGCGACTTGGAAGGCTGTGTGCACTATAAAGTTGGTAAGTAGCAAATGAGGTAATCAAAGCTGTCAGGATGAAAGCTGGCTGAGACGGAGGCTTGCACTGCATGTAGCTGCTGGGCTGAAGATTTATTTCTATTTCTAGCGGTCTTCTATATCCCTGAGGGCAAGCTTTTCTGGCAAAGTGGCGGAGTAGATGCCAGCATATTGGTTAGACTGAATATGGAAGAAGTTTTGCAATGGGATGTGGGGCTGCAAACTGGAGCGGGCTCAGATTGCCTTGTCTGCTTCCCATGGCTCTGTCCCATATGGACAGAGAGGGATGAAGACACAGCCACCTCTGTTAGACCCTTCAGGGTCTACCTGACCCGTGGTGCCATCCAGTTGCTGCTCCCTGTGCTAATTAATGAGTTTCTCAGAACTTCACTCATGACAAAAAATGTCTTTTTAATGCAGATCTTAATGGGTGAGAGTGAAGGAGAAATCAAGTCTAGATAGTGTGGTAGCTTCAGATGGGCATCTGGGAACAGAAGTATGTGCTTGAGCTTCACTGATTCCCCTCGCCTCGTGGTGTTTGCTTACGCCTTCTTGGATAGACTCTGATACGGATATGACTATGGGCTGAAGTGTGTTTCCACAAGGCAGGCTGTTTCGGATGGTCTTAACCCGTTTAAATGGATTAGCTGTAGATCTTTCCACTGACACGGACGGAGGACACCAGTGTCCTCCCAGGCAGCAGCCCATGCAGTGAGCCTGCTGCCCTGCAGATGGGGATGTGAACTAAGCGCTTTTTCTCCTGCTCCCGTTCCCTGGTACCATCTTCTGGAAGTAATGCAGCTTAATGGACCCTGGATGTTGCCTTTGCTTTTGGTACCCTCCAGGCTGTGGCCATCGATGTAGAACAGCATCTTCCTCATATGGAGGATGCCGAACAGCAGCAGCCAGGCTGAGCTCAGCCAGCAGCTCTCATCCATGTGCTCTTGGAAAAACCTGCTAGTGGGGCATAGTCAATAAATATGGCAATAAGTCACAGCCCCACCAAAACCTTTACCCAGAAAACAATTTATCATGCACTGCTGTGGTCTGGTACCCCAGGCTGTCAGCAGCATAATGAGGTGACCTGTTAGCAATACATTAACAGCTCCTGAATGGAGGCTTTCCAGCAATGAAGGACAGGCATACAAAGGGAATCCTTTTCCAGAGGAAGAAGGATTTGTTGCATGGGGCTGCAGCCTGGCACTGAGCTTTGCAGTGAACTGCAGATTTCTTCAGGTGGTGGGAGGCCTGTGTTTCATCCCAGGAGGGATGAGCGCTGCAAGCAGTGGCGCTTGCAGGCAGGGAGCTGCCAGCGATGCGGCTGGCACCGCTGCCCTCTGCAGCTCTGGTGTGCCAGGGTCTCAGCCCTCCAAGGGAAGGGGTGTTCATGCATGTCCTTTGCTTCGGGCAGCTCTTGACTCTTCTAAGTGATAAACTGCACTTCTGAAACAAAGATTTGGGCGCATCCCCAGATAGTATCCAGAGCAAAGAATGAGGATTATCAAAGATGCCCTTTCGCAGATAAGGTGGTTATATTGGACACCCCCCTCTACGACCACTACCACCACCAAAAAAAAGAAAGAATTCCAAGAAGTTTTGTAGACAAGACTGAACAAAAACTGTATTTTTCGGTCAGCACAGCTGTGGAGATTTTTTTTCCCCATTGAAAAATTATCAAGTCCTTTAACACATAGAATTCAGTGTTCTTTCCCTGCAAGCAAAAGGGAGCACGTAATAGCTTTGTTTCCCTATTGCTTACCAAGATAGAACAGCTACAGACTTGTACAATAGCTGAGTATCTAAAAGACATTAAAATAATATTATTAAAGCAGCGCCGTTCTTACAAGAACACAAGAACAATTTTCTCTCTCACCCTGTGTCAAAATCAGGTCTGGCTTGGAGTTAGAATGGTATAAGGTAGAGGTGCAGGGCGTTATATTCCCCTGAAATTTGGTGTTAAGAGATGGGGAGAAGTCTCCTGAGGCTGAATACATATTAATTGGTATTTCTTTTTTTCCTCCATGAAAAAAAAGAGCATTACACGATCTAACACAAGGCAACATGAGCCTCTGGGGTATATTCTTTCCCAAATTCAGATGGCAGTTGCAAATGCAGATCCAGCAACACTTTTGTAGGCTTCATCAGCGCGCTCTTGGAAATAGTAATAGCAAACAGAGCTTTGCTCGGCTGTTAGTTTGTCTGCTGTCTGAACAGGGGAACAGAGAGGGAGATATTCAAGAATTTGCCACAGTTTGCTGTATAATGACACATTATTAACCCTGGTAAATGGTGTGGGTTTGTTTTTGGTTTTTTCAAGCCCTGGAATAGCACTGCCCAGCAGCTTTTTTTGTGTCCGATATGGTACAATTGTTGCTTTTCTTTCTGGAGGGCGGGAAAGAAAAGGTTGTGAGATATTGAAGAACATCACATATATTTTTGGAGAATCTGTTTTTAGGGTGTTGTTTCTGAAATGTCCTAGAAAAAATCCTGACTCCTTAACACCTCAGATTTTTTTTCCATTCTTTTAGACAGAAGGTAAGATGTGTTAACAAAATTGTCAGTAAGGGTGATTTTAGCTCCTCTGCTTTACTTCAGAATTAGAGAATAAAATAAATTAGAGAAACTTCAGGTAGTATAACTTTCTTTTTTTTGCATTTGCTTAGCTATTTGTTTCTTTTAACTTGTTGGCTAACAAAGAGCTTTCTGGGCAGCTACTTAGTCTTTCTTTGTAAGGTTTTTGGCAACAGTTTTTCTTTTTCATGGTATGAACGTGGTTATTCTATGTTCTCTGTTTAGGCTTAATTATTTTCCTGCTAATGAGTAATCTCAGGCTTTGAGAACAAAAGAAAGTGCTCCACAATCAAATTTGCCTTTTGCTTTTTAAATGGACTCATTTCACTTCCCTTTTTTTTTCCTTCTTCCTACCCTCTGGGGAGTTTTTGCTATCAGCTCAGAATGTACTCATGGTTAGAGTAATGCTAGTGTGATGATTGTAACTGTCAATAAACTCTGCCGCAGTCAAAGGTTTCTTTTGTAGGAAATATCTGTGACTGAAAACTGAATTTTCCTTTTTTGATGAGTAAGCAGCATCTAATGTGGAATAAAATAACTGTAAATAAGTGTGTACTGAATGGATAATTCCAAACATGGTGACACTGAGAAGGGTAAAGGGTTTTTTGGCATAAGTACGTCAAAATACTTAGCTACATGTAATTGTAATTTTTAAAATAACCTACTATTAAAAACCTTTAAAATATAAAAAATATGGAAATATTGTCATTTTCTACTTTTCTGAAGTGACTGAAATGACTTTGGAATTACTGCTAAATTCTTTTTTGTTTTCTTTTAATTTCAGTAAAATATGAAAGAATCAAATTCTTGGTAATTGCATTGAAGAGTTCTGTGGAAGTCTATGCATGGGCACCAAAGCCATACCACAAATTTATGGCCTTTAAGGTAACAGTATATTTAAGTTGTCTATACGATTTTGACCAATCCACTTGTAGTTACCCCTTTTGCGAAGATGTTCAGACACTTTATCATCGCAGTATTGCAAATTCCTTGCTAAATCTGTCATGAACTTTTTAGAATATTCTAATTTAGGAGCTCATTAGTTCTAAAAAGCAGTAAGCCTAGAATTTGAAATTAAAACCGAGTATAAACTAACAATCAGAAGACTCCACATGACTCAGTAGCACAACCGTTTATTTCCTTTCTCTATAAATAAAAGATGACTCAGAGAAAAGTGAACTCAGTCTAAAAATCTCCATGGGAGCAAAACTAGCCATCAGGTGATCTTGAGATGTGCTCTTTCTGCATGCTGCAAGTGTGGAATTAGCTGGCTCGTATCAATACCAAACTGATTAGTGAACAATTAGTTATCGGCAGTTGTGCAAACAGTAAAAGAGTTTTAAGTTGCTCTGAACTGTGAGGAAAACAATTCTTACTAAAAACAAACCAACCAAAGTAACACAGTCCCCTTCCCTCCCCACAATAGCTTATATTATGTGGTTGAAATGCTGCAGAATGTGGAGTAATCTATCCTTGTCCTTGGAGGACGTGTCAGCTTGGCTGGTCTGTTGGAAGGAGGCCAGAGGCACACTGAGGGAAGAAACCCACAATGTGTGCGTTAGAGCTTGCTTTTTAATGAAATCCATCTTGGTTCTCAGCAGTGAGGTCTGATTCTTGTCTTACAGTCGTTTGGAGAACTGGTACATAAGCCATTGCTGGTGGATCTCACTGTGGAGGAGGGTCAGAGGCTAAAAGTGATCTATGGCTCCTGCGCTGGCTTCCACGCTGTTGATGTGGATTCAGGATCAGTCTATGATATTTATCTACCAACACATGTAAGACTTGACTTACTCCTGGGGTAGGGATTCCTTTGTCTGGGCTCCGACCATCCCTTCCCCACAGACCATGGACACTTCAGGGGCTGCAAGACAGTGACCAAATGCTGTGACAGCCAACTAATGGGCCACTCAGTCCTTTCTGCCAGAGTGGGCTTTGTGGTATTCAAAAATTATATATTTTTTCTTGCTTCTGTAGATCCAGAGTAGTATCCAACCTCATGCAATCATAATCCTCCCCAACACGGATGGAATGGAGCTGCTGGTTTGTTACGAGGATGAAGGGGTTTATGTAAACACGTACGGAAGGATCACGAAAGATGTGGTTCTGCAGTGGGGAGAAATGCCAACATCCGTGGGTAAGTGCCCTAGGGGAGTCACTACAACATGCAGTCAGAGAGTAGGAAGATGCATCAGGTTTGGTTTCAGATTTGGAAGCAGTGATGCTATAATATTGCTGGAAAACAGCTGTGTAAAGTGGAGAGTAATCATGTGGATTGTTTTCTGCTGAGTTTAGATGAACACAATCCACAAATATCTTGTGAAGCCCATGAATGAACAAGCTTGTTTAATAAAACACCAGGGCTCCGTGAGCTTCTACATTTTTTTTTCTAGTCAGCAACAAAGTTATGAAAACTCTTCAGCGTAAAGACATACAAAGTGGCAGATGAGTAGAATACTACTGGGGGAAATTGTGTTGTTGTTAACAGTCTTTATATCCAACTAACACATTTATTGCAACTTGCCTGCAGAGCAGATTACTCTTCTGGAAATTTAGATTGCCCCAGCACAATAGCAGAATCCCTTCATTTTAAAATAGGCAGCTTTGAGAGCAGGAGCACTGAAGCTCAGTAAAATGGATGCAGACATGTTATGGACACAAGTATGTGCTGGGCATCCCTATGCCTGTGCTGTCCCAGTTAGTGCTCAAGCCTCATGCGGTTGTGCAAACACAGTGGCTTTGCTTGCTCTGCAGTGGATCCATATGTTAGGAAGTTGCTTCTGACAACAGTGCAGCAAGAAAGGGGGAAAGGGAAACGGGTTCTGTGCACAGCGTGTTCACTGCAGTGATGATTAACTCTTGACTAGCCCTTCTGAAATCCAGTGAATTTATGAACTGGCAAATTGTAGAGCCCAGACCGTCAGTCTTTGGAGATGGAAATGCTTGTGAAGGAAACAGATCTGAGGCAGATGATGCCATCTGAGATCTTGTCTCAGATGAGACAATTTTAATGAGCTACTTAGAAGAGTTAATGAACATATTTTAAAAATAAGTATGTTTCCAATGTGATATTGTGTTGAATGCTGCTGTATGTGTGCTCTATACAATAGTAAATTATTCGGTTCAATTTCATTGAAGATTAATATTAAAAAAAGTAAAAAGAAAAGTATTGCTTTTTTTAAGTACTATTACTAAGATTAATTGATTTTCATTTTATTTTGCTACTAAAAATGAATGCAAATCAGAGGCAACAGCTTACTCCTTATTAACTTCCCATATGTTATCTTTGGCAGTGCTCCTAAGACTATCTGTCAAATTGCTTACTTAATACACCTTTTCATAATACTGGAGCCTTTCTCCTTGGTTTGACTTTTGCTGCTATCCAGAACAGATTATTTTTCCTCCTGCTGGTGCTAATCTGTTTAGCCTAGTGACACTCTAAGGAAAAGTATTAGAGTCTTGCTTTATCTGGTTGCAAAGGAGAGTGGTATGGCAAATAATATTATTTCCACCTAGAGAGCTAACAGAAACCTCTGCTAAAAATACATAATATTTTTCAGTCTAGCAGAATAAAGGATGTTATCTAATTTTCTTCTAGCTTTCCCTTTTCCACTCTTATTTTTGCTGGCAGACTCCTTCAGAGAGGGAAAATAAGAGTGAGATGCAGAAGGGATGCAGGGGACATTCCCGAGGGGATCGATTTAGTCTCTTTAAACCTTGGGTACTGTTTTTCACTTTTTGTCAACACCTCATTAAGCCTGTTCCTCTGTCAAACCTGGGAGAAAAGGTCTGTGCGAATCCTGGTGCTCCTTCCCTTTAATTGAACGTTGTTCCCATTATGTCGGGAATGCTCAGGCAAGAACGTGGAAAGAAAACACACGGGAAAATAATAATAATTAGAGAAAAGAAAAGGGCTTTTTAGACACTGTGAAGGTGTTTAAGACAAAAATAGCACTATGAGTGTGTGTGTGTTTATAATATTGTACAAGCAGGTCCTTTGTAACTGCATGTGCACCGAGAGAGGCCTTTGCCCTTGCGGTTGCTCCGCAGTGCCGCTGCCTGTGGTCACCGCCGGCGCGTTGTGTTTCCTCTCCGCAGCGTACATCCGATCCAACCAGATCATGGGCTGGGGAGAGAAAGCCATCGAGATCCGATCGGTGGAGACTGGGCACTTGGACGGCGTGTTCATGCACAAGCGGGCGCAAAGACTCAAGTTCCTGTGCGAGCGCAACGACAAGGTACCCTTCCCGTGCCCGGGTTCTCGCCAGGGCCGCGGCCGCTTGTCATGACTCCCTCACTTAACTTTCCCATCCTCTCTCCTCGGCAGGTTTTCTTCGCCTCCGTGCGATCGGGCGGCAGCAGCCAAGTGTATTTCATGACCCTGGGCAGGACTTCTCTGCTGAGCTGGTAGAGTGCTGGGCTTGGGCAAGGAGAGGCTGACATCCGGAGTCGGAGATCTTCATAACTCGGAATTATTTTCAACTGGAGTAGAGACCTGCACGGGGGCAGCACTCTGTGTCAATGTGTGTGCAGGCGTCACTGGTGTTAGGTTTCTTTTTGTTTTTCAACTGAGGCTGCGAGGCAGCTGGTGCTGTAAAGATATTGCCGTCAGGTGCTACAATGTCTTTGAGATTTGGGATCACACTAGAAAGCTACAGGTCTTTTTTTCCCTTCAGCTCCAGGATTCCTAGGCTTTGAAGGACTCTGTTTGCTAGTGGTAAAACAGAGGGGAAAAAAAAAAGAGGAGGAAAACAAAAAAACAGACTTACCATGAGATGCTGTTGAATGGACGTGAGGCAGGCAAGAGAAGGTGACAAGTGGTATTGAGAGTCAGACTTGCTGAAACAGAGGGCAGATCTAGTCTAGTAATGTTAACAATGTATTTAATTGACATTTCTTTTTTTGTAATGTGACAATATGTGGACAAAGAGGAAGGTGCAGGTTTTAAGAAGTTAATATTTATAAAATGTGAAAGACACAGTGACTAGGATAACTGCTTCTTGGGGACAGGGAGGGTGGGAAGGGGTTGGGGTGGAATTCTTGTTTTCTTTTTTTTTTTGTTTCTGCAATTTTATTTTGGCTTGGCCAATAACTTTAGTCTTTTTTCTGTGTACCAGGTATTGCCTGAAACATGTGCAGATGATAAAAAAAGAAAAAAAAAAAAGAAAAAAATCCATTTTCTATAATGATTCTGTGTTAGGCCAGATCTTGGTTATGTCACAGTATTAGCACTGCCTCAGTTAAAGGTTTAATTTTTGTTTAAACCTAGAAGTGCAACAACAGTTTTACCGCAGTCTGCACTCGCAGAATTAAAAAGAAAAAAAAAAAAAAACAGAAATAAAATCCAAACTACATATGTTTATTTTTTGTGCCTACCTCATTGTTTTTAATGCATAAAATAAAAGAGGTGGTTTAGTTTATACGTTTTTAGATGAAAACCATTAATGTCTAATTTAATCTTAATACCAAAACTACCAGGTGGAAAGGTTTCTGACTGTTATTGTGTAGCAAGTTTCAGCAGGAGCAGAGAGTGGTCCATTGGCGCAATAGCGGTAGCGTTATGGCAGTGAGACACTGAGAAATGTAATTTGCTTACTAAATTTGGAAAGCAAGCATTTTTTTGAACCAGTTTCATCCTTAACAGAAGTCTGAATTTAGCCTAAAACCAGAGGCTTCACTCTTCTAACGTGAGCTTAGCAACAGGCAGGTAAAAATAACTAGGCTAGTTCTATAAACTGTTAAATGTTGTAGGAAACATTTTGGGGCGGTGATGTTTTTTCTTTTTTAAGAATGCAATGCACTAAAACTCTTTTAAGAATGTAGTTAATACTGCTTATTCATAAAAACAGCGTATACCTGTGTTTAGATGTAAGATCCCAGCTCTGGCTTTTTTTTTTTTCCTTTCCCTTTTTATTTTATTTTTTTTTCTTCAAGTCAGTTTTATGAATAAGTTCCGACATTTGTAATAAATGTCTTCAGAGTAATAATTCGTTTAACGACTACATGTTCATTACTTGAGAAACCTTGAGTGTGTAATAATCTGTTGGTGAGGTGTAATATGCACAGTGTCCTGATTCAGCCATTTTTTTTTTAATTTTCTTTTTGTTTTGACCTTTTTTTAAAAAAAAAAATGCTATTTTTATTCTTCTTCTCTCGGTGGGGTACTTTGTTGACAGCTGCCTTAAGCTGTTCCTTCGGTGAACAGGCTCTCGGTGTTCCCCGGGCTCCGTGCTCCGCTGCGGCTCCCCGGCGGCGCGCGCGGCCTCCGCGGAGCCGTCCCGCCTCACGGGGTCGGATCTGTCGCCGGCTCCTGGAGCTTCTTGCCCTCCTTTGGCCGTGGCGAGCGCCTGGCGCACGGCCCCGCGCGCGCACCCCCTCCACACACCCATCCACCCACCCGCCCACCCACCCACACCGAAAGATTGAAAGCTCAATCAAGCCTTACTTTTGCTGGCAGAGGAATACCTAGAAATATTCCTTTTTGGTTCTTTCCCCCCGCCTTTTTTTACCGTATGGCTTGCGGCCGAAGGTGAAGGACGTGTTCTTTCCCGGCCAGCTTGATGAGCCCGAAGAACGGTCCGTCTTTTTGTACGATAGCGAACGCCAGGGGACTCGGAAGCAGCGACGCGATCGTAGAGGTGGGTGCCCCGTAGCGTAGAGCGCTCAGCGCGTCAGAGGGCAGCCTGCGTGTCCGACTCTTCCAGCGCTGTTGCTCCAAACCCAGCTAGTCCCGGCAGCCCGTCGCCGTTCCCGTAGCTGTCGGACGCTCTAGGGCCTCCCGGGCGGCGGAGACGCGCTGCCCGGGCCGCGTCCCCTTCGGGGTGCACGTGCCGCGGCGGCAGCGCGGCCGCGAGAAAGCAGTGTTACCCACCCGCCGCACCGGCGAACACCCAGCTCGGCAAACAGTGCTTTTGCAAGCAAGGAAGAAAAGAAAAGCTCCTAGATTTAGTTTTAAGCTTTAATAAGTAATATTATTTTTTTTCCTGTATCTTTAAGTCAAAGTAACCCTAACTTGTATGACTGCAGTGTTCTTATTTTTTATCTTATGCACATGTTATGTTGGAGAAAATGTTTACAAAAATGGTTTTGTTACACTAATGTGCATCACATATTTATGGTTTATTTGAAAGTGATTTTTGTGGGTTTTTTAGTTTTTCATAGTAGTAGTAGTACACTTTTTGTGATTTATAACCCCGAACTCTGCTGATTATAAAGATGCTAAACAATAATACAAAATGACAAACTGCATTAAAATTACTAATCGTAGAGCTGCAAAGCAGACTGGTGACAAGTAAAACACTCAGCCTTTTTTTTGCAGTGCTATCTAACTTGTCTTCTGTGTATTATGAAAATTACTGTTTTTTCCCCGTTTTTCCTTAAATAAAGTCAAAATGACACCTATTGTATGTGGAAAGTATTTTGAATATCTTCTGACTGCAGAAATCAAGCTGCATGTTGCCTAGTTGCATGCATCGTAAGAAGAAAAGCCTTATTGTCAAATCTCATAACTTCATAGAGAGTTTGACAATAAACACAGGCTTTTGAGGGCCTTTTTGTTGTTGTTCCTTTTTCTTTTTTTTTTTTTTTCCATAAAACCTTTTGCCTGGGGCTCCTTGAGAATTACTCTTTTCCTTTTAAAAAATACTAAATAATAAAACGTAAGTGAAAGCTAGGAAGCTTTTTTTAGCTCAGAAACAAGAGATTGCACCAAGGAGAACCTGGATGTGTTGAGGGTATTGCCTCCCACCACACTGCTTCAAGACACGTGATTTTGAAGAACGAGGAGTAGTTTATGGCTATGAGAGTGTCACGAAGTCTCGAGCCAGAGTTTTGCATGCTGCAAAAACACCGCTCCGTGAAAAATTGAGGTCTTCCAAGCAGGGAGCCTTGAACACCAAGCAGGTTGATGCAGGGCAGCGTCTGGGTCCTAACGGGCCTCGAAACGTGTTTTAGCCCCATCGGCTACACCCATCTGCTCGAGTGCAGATAAGCGGTAGACGTTTCCTTCCGCAGAGACCGTAGGCTGCTCTCCCTGCCAGGAGGGGAGGACGCCTGTGTTCCGGGCCCCTCGGCTTTCCTCACGCTTCCGTCTGCAGCAGGCAAGAGGTTCCTACGGACAGAGGCACCGGAAATCCTCGAGCCTCGCAGCCCTGCGCCGCTGCGAGTGCTGGATACCGAGGGCGGCTGAGCTGGGACGCACGAGCACCACGCCAAGCTGCACGTCAGGCCCGTCCTGGCTCCAGGCCAGGTGCTGCAGCAGGCCTGGTGGTTTTCTTCCGTCATTCTTGCCCTTCTGAAGCAAGCACAACATATTTAGCAAAGTCGAATGGCATTGCCACCCACGGAGATAAGTTTGAGATGTTGCTGTTTCTTTGTGGGCAAAAGCCCAGTATGTAAAAAGTATATAACTGAGAGCAGTAAGTTCTTTGTGGCGTCTTAACAGAGACAATCTTCACACTTCCCTGAAGAAAGACACAATTAGCCCCCAGTTTCCCCAAGAAGAAGGGGAGCAAGTCCTCCTTGGGAATTGTATAGGTGGTGGTGATGAGACAGGCCTAAGGAAGTATCTTGCGAGGGGAGAATGGATTCTTGCTGCACAAAACACATCCAAATAAATTGCCTAATGAAAGAATTTTTAAAATTTAAAATTTAACACATATAATTAGCCAATTAAAACTAACAACTGCAGTAGCCAACCAGAGAAAGAAATGATCACCGAAGGAATCACTCTGAAAAAAATTACAAAGTTTATAGGAATGCAAGTTAAACATTAGTGCTGAAAAGTGCTCTTAAGCGTGTGCTTGAAGGTAACTGCAAATGGGAAAACTTGCAGAGGCAGCTTTTTTCAGGGCTTGCTTTGCAGAAAGATATGTGCAGGAGAAGTAGGATCGCATAGGAGTTTATGCAGGGGGAAATTTCCCTCTGGACCGCTTTTGGGCAGCACTGTGAAGAATTCACTGCAGAACTCAGGAAGAACACGAGCTCTTCAGGTTGTGTTCATGCTATGCCACGCGGCTCAAAAGGAGGGAAGTGGTAGCAGAAACCATCCCAGCTGAAAGCGAAGCGCCCAGGGCAGCGAGGGGCCCCGGCAGGGCATCCAGAGCAGGACTTTGCCGTATGGGGCTGGCCCCGGGCTGCGGGCTGCTGGCAGCCCTGGTGTGAGCGCCCGGCTCGGAGCCGAGCGCCGTGGGGATGGCCGGTTGGGAGAGTTAAGGGCCATCAGGGAGCTGCAGTCATGTAATTTCCCCTCCATGCATGTGTTGCTCCACCAAGCGTGTTCTGCAGGAAAGGACATAACGGTCTGTTCCAGAAATGCCAAGCAGCTTGTTTCTTCTTGATTCACTCTGGCCTATCCCAGGCTTGCTCTAAACAATAATAAACCAGGGAGAAGAGGAAGGAGGAAGGTGTTTTGTTGTTTAAGAAAATAGATCCCCAGACTCCATAAAAATGTGCCTGTTCCAGCTGAGGAAATTAGAGTTTTTTTCCTTTGTTATATTGTAACAGGAAATTGAGTTTAACGCTTCATTCTCAGGCTGTTGGGGTTCTGCAGGGTAAATATGTGACATGGGAAAGGAAGATTAATTTGTTCCAACTCGAATTTACCTACCCTCTGTGTGACTTTTTTATTGCCCAGCCTCATACTTGTCATTCAACATAATTTGCCCATTAAAAGGCATTACCACACTTCCATTTTAATGTAGTATTTTCATCTCCTAAGTCATGCAAGACAGAGTAAAATATTTTTCTGGCTGTGAAACAACTGTTATTTTGAAGGAATTTTAAAATACTTCTTTTTTTTTTTTTTTTTTTTTTTTGGCCCAGACTTTTGTCACAGAGCAATTACAGCCAATTTTTAGTAGAGGCCCATTGGCATCGTTAGCCAGTCTGGCAAATAAGGGAAGTTAAAGACAGTAAATGATACGTGGGGGAGCTGTTAGTGAGTCGGAGATGTAGTAGGAAAATGAAGATTTTGATTAGAAATCTTTCGCCTTAACTGTTAAACTGACCTTGGGGAGCTGCAGTCTTACCTGACATTTGCTCTAGGTGGCAATATGTAACTCACCAGGGTGCGTCTCTCGGGGCAATACTCGTGTCTGCTGCATCTTGGTAAGTCAGACAGAAAGCCCTTAGCCAGGCTAGACCCATGAGAAAGTCAAGACTGAGGAATTTACCTTTTAGTCATCTGCTGTGTTGCAGTGAGTTTATGAAACTTTGGGAGAGGGTTCTGGCTTCGGTCAGCCCCGTGCTAACTACCACTGGGGACTCAGGGCAGAGGAGCAGCCTTGGGCCCTCTCCCAGAGGAGCCCTGAGGGTGCCTATCCGGAGCAGGCAGGAGTTGCGGGCAGACACCGTGTTTTGCAGCCAGGAGTATCTGCAAACGGAGCCCCAGACTGTGCTCGCAGAGGGGCCTGTCCCGGTGCAGAGGCTGGGGAGCGAGAGCCGCGCGCACAAAAAGCTCCGTCCTGAGGGCTGGCTTCACTAAGCCCTAAACGTGCCCAAGTCAAATCACAGGAACTTCTGGAAAATTCATACGGAAAACTTCCCGACGTTTCTGTAATGAAATTAGCTGGAAGATAAGAGGAGAGCACCAACCAGCGCAGAGTGTTAAAATGCAGAGACTGTAATTATAGACTCGCAGTGGTAATGACTCTAATGGATATCAGAGACAAGCATAAAAGGAGAATAAATTATTTCAGGGCATAAAGAATCAGTTATGGGTAATTAGGCTGCAATTATCATTACTGTACTTCTGTGATGGTTCTTCCTTTTGCTCATATTTTTGAATCGAGTAATTCAAGTTAAGTACGAATTTATCCATTATTTGAAATGCAAATAAAAACAGTTTTCTAGCACTTTTCAAAATGGGCCGGTGGGAAGGATCCCAATTTTACACCAGTGAAAACACCAGGGATCTTTACGAAGAAGTGATTTATTTCATGTCAAGCAGCTGCTTAGTGGCGTCATTTAGGCTCAGATGCAGGGAAGTCTATAAACCCATGCCTGCCACCGGTCATGCCGGCCCAGCAGTCTGCTTCAACAAAATCACTCACTTGCTTGACATTAGATGAGGATTTGGTAAATTGGTCATCTGGAGCCCTAATTCAGAGCACTGTAGCTCCAATTCACAGTGCTGAGACCGCTGAACTTGGAGAGCTTCAGTTTGCACTACTATTATTGCAACAGTCATCGATGCCACTTTGCTTCAAAAGGCCCCGGCCGCTGCCACTCAGGTGCTTGGGGTTCCCGGCCCTGCAAGGGCAGCTCAGAAGATGCCCTGGTCACCCTCGAAGGACCTCCTCGCTCGATCGGGGTACCCACGTCCCCTGCGAGGTGTTTGCACGTTTGTCATGATGCTCAGCTCCTCGGTGCAGAGCTCGTCATCCGCCGTGCGCGTGTGTGAACTGTCTTGCGTAACGTGCTGGGGCCGTGTTGCAACACAGCATCTTTAAAAACAGAAAAAAGATCCTCAACATTGAGAAAAAAGGTTTTAATATTACTAACTTAGTTAACCCAGACACATCTTACTACTGCTCAGCCTTTGATTACATTTAGGAAATTTTCCTAAAGTGCCTTATATGCTATACAACAGATGGTCCTCATTGGGTGGACGAGCGTTCAAAACCTCTCCGCATCCTTATTCATTAGTTTGGAGCCTGATAGATATGTTTCATTTTGTGTCATCCAAAGCACCCATTTTCTCATAGACTGTATCAATTCAGAATGCCCAAATACTAAGGAACTTCTCTACGCTCCTGTAAAGTGGCAGGGTTATCATTAGAAGTATTTTAATGCTTTTTTCTTTATCCCGTTTGCTTGAATTAAGGAATGTAAACTTTTTTTTTAAAGAATTTCAAAAGCACTTGATTCAGAAAAGTAAAAGAAGTGATGCATTAAAAGAGAGATTGAAATTGAAAATTTATAGCCCCTTCTGACTTCTATTTATGAAGAACCGAAGCAGTGAGGTGCAGCTAGCCAGGGAAATAGATGCTCATGAGATGATAGATGCTGACTGCCCCGTGTGAGAAGCCCTTGGTGACCTTCAGGCCACAGCGCTTGCACATCTCGGCTGCAGGTTGAGGGCTGCAGACCCTCATATTTCAGGGAGGTGCCCAGAAGACAAAGAGCCCATAGCAACAAGCCTGAGGACATTTATGTAGGAAGGGAAGATCTCTGGTAAAAATTCAAACATCTAGGATGATATCCTATTTTCTGAAGTAGGGCATCAAGCACTGTTGATCTGACCTTTTTTAACTGTTGACGTGAGACGTGCTGAATGCCTTTCGAAATACTGCTTATTTCATAAGACTAAGACTGCCAAGGGCCAATAGCAGAAAGGTTGTTTTCTGTGGTGATCAGGTGAATCCCGTTCCCTCTTCACCTCTGCCGCGCAACCCATCACACAGTCACGAGGTAGCGCTCTGCAGCCCCACTTGAAAAACACTGAGAACTGGAAAAAACAGCAACAACAAACAAAACCAAACCAATCTAACAAACAAACCCATACAGAGAGCACAGGGACAAACAAGGGGAACTGGAGGTGCTCTTCATGTCAGAGAGCGACTGGAATGTATGGAGCTCAGCGCAGGGGAGGACGAGGGTCAGCAGCCTGTGGGTGAGGATTACGGGCAGGCCAACGGAGGCCACACTGTCGTGGGAGTTCGCTACAGGCCAGCTGACCAGGAAGAGGAAATGGATGAGGCCTTCTACAGGCACCTGCAAAAGCCTCACGATCCCAGGGCCTGGTCCTCATGGGGGACTTCAACCACCCTGATGTCCGCTGGGATAATCACACAGCTAGGAGCAGCCCAGGAGGCTCCTGCGGAACATTGCAGATGACTTCTGGCTGCAGGTGGTAGATGAGCCAGCGAGGAGAGAGGGGCACTGATTGACCTGATACTACCAAATAGAGATGGTCTAGTGAGACATGTGAAGGCTGGGGGCAGTCTTGGCTGCAGTGACTATGGGATGTTGGAATCACAGACCTGCAAGGAGAAAGATGAGCAAGAAGTAGGATTGCAACCCTGGACTTCAAGAAAGCTAACTTTGACCCCTTTGGGCCTAGAATGAAAAGGGGTCCAGCAGAGCTAGCTAATAGCATCACTTTCTCCAAGCTCAGGATCAGTGCATTCCTACAAGAAAGAAATCAAGCTAGGATGGCAGGAGACCTGTGTGGATGGAGAAGGAGCTCTTGGGAAAACTTGAAGAGAAAAAGAGAGCATACATAAGGTAGAAGAAGACTCAGACCATGTGGGAGCATGTAGGAACATCGTCAGAGAATGCGGGGATGTGATGAGAAAGGCCAAGGTCTATTTGGAATTAAATTTATCAAGAGATGTTAGAGACAACAAGAGGGGGTTCTACAAATACATCAGCCAAAGGAAAACTAGGGAAAACGTGGGCCCACTGTTGAACAGATTGGGTGCCTTGGTGATGGAGTATACAGAGAAGGACGTTACTAAATGCCTTCTTTGCTTCAGTCTTTGCTGCTAAGGCTAATCCCCATGAACTACAGAGGCCGGACACAAAAGAGAACACTGGGAGAAACAAAGACTTTCTGCTGGTTGGGTTAGAGGTTATTTAGGCAAACTGGACACCCACAAATCTATGGGCCCTGATGGGATGCACCCACAGGTGCTGAGGGAACTGGCGGGCATTATTGCTTAACCATTCTCTGTCATCTTCGAGAGATCATGGAGAACTGGAGGGGTGCTGTAGGACTGGAAGAAAGTCAGCGTCAGTCCAGTCTTCAAAAAGGACAAGAAGAAGTACCTTGGAAACTACAGGCTGGTAAGCCTCACCTCCGTCCCTGGAAGGGTGATGGTCTCATGCTAGAGACCATCTCTAGCCATGTCTAGGAAAAGAAAGTGAGCAGGAGTAGTCAGCACAGATTCACCAAGTGGAAGTTGTGTATAACCAACCTGAGAGTCTTCCAGGATGAGCTGACTGGATGGATGGATGAGAGGACAGCAGTGGATGTTGTCTTCCTTGACTTAAGCAAGTCTCCCATAACATCTTCATGGGGAAGCTCAGAAAGTGTAGGTTAGATGAGTGGATAGTGGAGTAGATTGAGAACTGACTGAATGGCAGAGCTCAGAGGGTCATGATAAATGGTGCTGTCTAGTTGGAGGCCTTTGGCTAGTAGTGTCCCGCAGAGGTCAGTTCTGGGCCCGGTGCTGTTCAACTTACTCATCAATGTCTTGAATGAGGGGCAGAGTGCACCCTGAGCAAGTCTGCAGGTGATACAAAGCTGAGCAGAATGGCCAACACCCCCGAGGTCTGTGCTGCCCTTCAGAAGGACCTGGACAGGCTGGAAATTTGAGCAGAGAGGAACTTCATGAGGTTCAACAAAGGCAAGGGCAGAGGCCTGCACCTGGGGAGGAATAACCCCAGTACAGATTAGGGGTCAACCTGCTGGAACAGCTCCATGAGGAGGAATTTGGAAATTCTGGTAGTAAAGAAGTTAACCATGAGGCAGCAATGTGCCCTTGTGGACAAGGCGGCCAATGAGATCCTCTCCTGCATGAGGGGGAGCGTTGCCAGCAGGTCGAGGGAGGGGATTCTGCCCCTCTGCTCAGCTCTGGTGAGGCCGCACCTGGAGCATTGGGTGCAGTTCTGGGCTCCCCAGGACAAGAGGGACGTGGAGCTTCTAGAGAGGGTCCAGCGTAAAGCGACAAAGATGATCAAGGGGCTGGAGCATCTATCCTATGAGGAAAGACTAAGTGAGCTGGACCTGTTTAACCTGGAGAAGACTGAGAGGGGATTTTATCAGTATGTACAAATACCTGAGGGAGAATATAAAGAGGATGGCGCCAAACTCTTCTTGGTGGTGACCAGTGGCAGGGCAAGGGGTAATGAGTATAAATTAAAACACAGGAAAATCCATCTCCATATTAGGAAAAAATTAATTCTATGAGGGTGACAGAGCCCTGGAACACCGCCCAGAGAAGTTGTGGAGTCCCTTTCTTCAGCTGTATTTAAAACCCGCCTGGATGCCACCCTGTGCCATGTGCTTGAACAGCGGGGTTAGACTAGATCTCTAGAGGTCTCTTTCAACCTCAACCACTCTGTGATTCTGTGAGAAAAGCTTTTTGGTAGGCTCTCTAAAGCACAGTCACTTATTTTTGGCTTTGGTGGATCTAGTTCTGATTCTTAAACCACTCTGTGTGCAGCCATTCATTTCTCATGCTCACCAAGCAGTGAGGGCTGTCCTTACAAGGCTGGCTACTTGACCGGCCACTCTGACCATCCTACCATACAAAGCAGCACACTGCATTCTCCAGGGTGCAGTGGCGAGTCCGGCCTGCACCCTCAGGGCCTCCCCCAAAATTCAGTGCTTCCAAAATTCACCAAGCAATGCCCTTGATAACAACATTGCTGAACCTAAGCTTCACTGTCGAAACTGCTTGCTTTCTACCTTCCCCTCGTGGAAATGCAAATACAGTGTTGGATTGTTGGATTTTCAGAAGTTGATGGATAGTGTGGGATAATCAAATCAGTATATGTGAGACACCAGAACAGAGCTCAACTCTAGCTTTAGCTACAGAATATTCCAGTTTTCACGTGGGTTTACTGTAACAATTTTCACAGAAGTTGAGAAGGGATCTGAAAACAAAAAAGAAACCAAATTCTCTTAGTTTCATGAAACAACAGGCAGTGATCAAGCTGCCCAACCCATACGAGTAAGTTAATGAACAGATGAATTTGTTGAGAAAACCAAAAAGTGGAACAGTACATGACAAAAATCTTTTTTGTCTCAGCATCTCCCCCAGAGCAAACTGCTTCTTGTGTGAACAACAGCAAGAGCCAAAGGTGCCCTCAATAAAGGGGAAACAGCAGAATGTGCAAAACAGCCACGCTGGAAAAGAGCAATCTGAAAGGGACAGATGTGAGGGAGAACGAAGAGAGTTAAGAGGCACCCAAAGACCAGGGAGTATTCCACAAGTGCTACCTCTGGCTGATGTGACTGCATGAAGACTTTGGAGGAGATTTACATGCCCTGGCCCCTCAGTAAAAGGAGAAGACATGGCATGTTCAGTGGGTGGAAGAATGTTCTGCACGACACATGATGGTTCTTGCTGTTATATGGGAGGCGGTGGAACAGCTGGTGAAGAGTTTGCCAGACAGGATCTGTAGGCTGAGGTGCTATTTTTTGTTAGAACAATGGATATTTCTGGGGGGAAAAAAAAAAAAAAGGCACAGCAATTTAGAGACTGCCAAGCTCACAAGGCCTTCCTCAGGTGGTCCAAATGTGAGCAGAGAACAAGCTTTGGGAGTTCAGCTGGGTGCCTCGAACTTGCTGAGAGGAAAGCGAGCTGGCAGGAGATGGCTGCTAATTAGAGAGGAGATAAGCTGTTTTCTCCTAAGGGAAAAATGTGTGGCTAGAAAAACAGTAGTTTAGGCTGAAAGTAGGAAAAAGAGTGATTGCACAATTTCTGCTGTCTGTTTCTCAAGGTTGTCTTTGGAAGATGATTTATTCACTGCCATTTAAGATGTATCTTCTGTCCAGAAGTACAAGGCTCATATCTTTCTCTCTCTTTCCTTTTTTTTTTTTTTCTAGTGGTGTGAAATAGACTATTTCCACCCATTCTGCCTGGTAAAGAAGCTTTCCCATGATGTACAGCCTGGGAGCTTTTAAAGAAATTCTTTGCGTTGGTGACATGGGGGGTGGGCATCATTGCATGTGGGCAAAAGGGGGAATAGATTCCCTACATTTCTCATTGCACATGTGCAGGTAGCTGCAATCCAGAGCTATTCTTAAAGCTTTCACAGAAAATGCCTCACAGATGTGTTTTTAATTGAAATTGCTCTAATTTTCCAATTGATCCATTTTTTTTTTTTAAATTGAAAATGACCACAGTTTCATTTGATCATCTGTGACCTGTTTGTGGTTAAGATTTGTTGCAACAACAACAAAATTGTTCCAAATGGACCAGTCAGTCAGAATAGAGGGTTTGGGAAGGGACTAATGGTTAAAACATTCCCATATGCCTTTTCCTATCAGAAATATTGTCTGGAAGCAAAATCTATTAATCTGGATTCTGTAGGAAATTAGTACATGGACTAATTGGAAGAAATCTGCAAAAGCTCTGCTCTGCTTGCAAGTCAACCACTCTCCCTAACACCTCAGGATAAGGAAACTAGCTCAGATAAATGACAGCATCAGATCAGCCTGGGCCTTTGCCTGCTCTCCCGGTGGAAGATGGTGAAGAGCTCCAAGAGCCCTGTGCAGCAGGAATTCCTCCTCTCCTTGTGCAGAACTGCTGCAAAGGGCAGCCTAGACGGTGGTGAGGGGTTTGGTTTGGGCATGCAGTGGAGCCCGGCCTTGCCTCTTGCACCTCGTTGCTCCACCACAGACAACAGGAAGGAGAGAGACAGGCCTCCTGATGGAGATGAGCCAAGAAATTGCTGTTTTGAATTGGCCCTCATCCCATAAACAGGCCAGCCTTTCGGTTTTAGTTTTGTTTCTAGTAGTCCCTAGAGCACTACACTCTTATTCCCGTTAGTTAAAGGACGAAATTTCAGGTCCTATTTCCACTCCCTGGATGGAGGAAGGCGTGATTTCCCAGGAACCAGGAGGCGTTTGCAATCAGAGGTCACATTCTGCCCTCGATGCCTCCAGAGAAGAGTGCAGAGACACCAGAGGCTGCTGCCAGCTGTGCTGGGGCTGGGTGCTGGACAGGGCCATAGCCTCAAGGTATCAAACCAGGCCTGAGCTGGTCAAGCTGCAATACAGCATGAATCAAGGGGACTTCCAAGGGGGTTTCCACTGGTTGGGGGAACCTCTCTGCATCAGATCCCATTGCACAGGAAAGACCTGGCCTTCAGGGTCACCGCAATCTCGGCTGCTTCCACTGCAGGGAAGGCAGCTTTCTTCCCTCTGGGAATCATGTCTTTAGGGTCTGCAGGACCCCTAACCTCTCAGAAGTTTTAGAATTTTGGCCTTAGGAAATTTCTGTGAAGCAAACCTTCTGTAGAAACGCATTGTTGGTCCCACTATGGATATGCGTTGTTATCCCATTATATACATTCCCCTCCGCTGCTGCTTTTCCTCCTTGTTGCCTCGGTCCTTTGTTCATATCTTTGTCTCCAGAGCCTCCTACTGATCTAACATCTGTGTGTCTGAAATAGCTTCTCCCCTGCTTCTGTTTCTGCCCAAAGCCATGTTTGTTTTGCAATGTGATGGGCTGAAGCAATTCTACACTGAAGATTTTTCTGTGAATGCAGCTCCTGCTCCTTCCAGCAAAAGCACGCTCTGTGCTACTGGGATTTCATTTCTGCACTGCAGTGTATAACCGTGTGCTCATTCCACGACCAAATTCCCCATGAAAGGCCAAAACGCTACCTTTTAATCACACAGCTTTGGGCTGGTATGGAAATTTGTGCAAATAATAAAAGAGTTCCATGAGGGGATGAAGTTGCAAAAGGTTTTTTTTGAACAGGCCAAATTCAACCCTTGCTCCTAAAGAGGCCATCTGCTTGCAAAATATATATCAGCAAATGCTATAACTTCATGTACGTGACTTGGGTCCAAGTTGACTGTGGTAACTCTGGGGCCTGACTAATGACATTTGGTAACAGCCTTTTCCACTACTTACTCTGGAAAGCGCCTTCCACGCTGACATTTCTCAAACAGCAAATACAAAGGCCTAGAAGTCCCTTCTGGATTTGAAATGCGGTGTTATTAAGCAAGCCTATTTTGCAAGCTCTAATCCCCCTCCAGCATGTCTGTCCAGCACACGCTATTCTCATGAAGAGGTGCCTATCAGAAAAGAGCCTCTGGCTTTCAGTGACATCTGAGCTGGACTAGAGTCCCTCAATCTGTGGACAGGCTACATGGGTTCTTGTGCAGCAATATCATTTATTATTCATATCATTTATCAACAGTGAGAAAGCAGTGTAATTAATTCCCACATTTGGGACGTCCATTGTGGTCTTCCTGAAGTGGAGACACTTTTCCTGGAAGGATCTGTGAAGGCTGATGTGGTCTAGATACTTTAACAATTAATTTAGGTAATAATGGACAAGAGGGAACAATCCTTTTTTTTTTTTTTTTTTATATAGAAATATATTACATTTTAAATGGACATTATTAGTCCCTTTTAGGCAGAATGTAGTACTCCTACATTCTCATTAAGAGTTGTATTGTGGCATAAAAAATCTGAGAGAACTGCTATCCATGCAGTTTTGGCTGTGACTCAGTGTCAAAAGCTTGTATTTTTCCCATCCTACCTGTGTAAAATCTTTTAAGCACATGTATGGCCAGTTAAGGGGTTAGAGTGATGATACTGCCTGAAAAAGGAAGGCAAGGAACAGCCTCTAAAAAGAGCCAGTAAAACTGGAGACATCCTTCTAATTTCTCCTTCAGTTTCTTCTATCTTTTCAAAATAAATAAATAAAAATTCAAAAGTTGTGTCTGAAGTCCTGTTAGGGACCCCCTTTGCTGTCTTTGTCATATCAGGAGATTAAAATTCTCTCTTCACTATACTTAAAAGCTTCAAACTACTTCTACTGAATAAAATTTGTCAGATGCATCCAGTTTGGAAGTACGTGATTCCCATTCCTGCAAGGCAAGCTCATGGTGTATAGACCTGATTGATAATGTCGTTCACAACCTAGTGCAGTGCCCAAGCACTCATTAATCTTTTCTGCTTCTGCAGAGTGCTTGGCGTTCACAGGTAAATAACAGACATGCTAGTTGCTACACACGGAATCAGAAATTTAGCAGAGAACAAGACAAAAGAGCACTGTAGTTAAAGGAGACCTCTGGTAAATGCTAGCAAATGGACCACAAAACTTCTGTTTCTAATCACAAAGAATTACAATTATTTCTCAGATACTACACAACTGTGAGCATGGATCTTCTGATGTCAATCTTAAAAGAGCACAAGTGTGAATGTAGTAGATATTCAGGAAGAGACTTTGCGTGTTTTATATTGCTTTACACAGGGAAAATTGATGTAAACCTTTTTATTATATTTTTTAAAACACTTTAGATGCTACAAGAAAGTGAAAATGCTACCTTAAATGAATCCTGTCTAGAAAACTAGTCTTTTCCTCACTGAGGGAACATTATGAATGGTTTGTGCTGCACAACAAGAGCTGGACTAGAGGTGCAAAGTTGGTCAGTTTTGGTTGTCAGAGGTTTCCCCATGGCTAGCGATAGCGCTGAGACATGCAAAACTGGAACAAGGTCAGATTCAGATTCTGTCACCTCCCAGGTTTGTGGCTGTTTAGGCCTAATGTTTAGATTTGAGTCTCTACTTAAGATTTTTGCACATGGGTGCATGAGTAGGTGCATATGTCAATGTCCGAACCCTACGTCTGTGCTGAGATGCTGAGGCTTAATCACATCGATGGACTGAAGTTTATCAGTGTTGGGGGTTATTTTTAAGAAGTGATGTGTTTGAGACATATTTGAAGAAAGTATGGCATCCTTGAAGTGAACAGTGTGTGAAACAAGAAAGCAGAGGAGGGAACAAGCATCTAAAAACAGCTTGTTGAGTTAGCAGTGCAAAAGTGGCATTTGCACAAACAGATGGGTACCAGCTGTCTTTTTGCTGAGAGACCAGGATGTGCTGTATGAGCTGGAGAAGAGGAACTGAACCTGCTAACGCTGTAGAACGGCAAAGGAGATCCTTAAAAAAAAACAAAGCAAACAAACAAAAACTTTATTAAGCATGGATACTTTTTCATATTTGTTTGTCATAGTTGATGCAAAGTGCGTGTTTTTTTTTAATGTTTGAATGGGCAAACATTTAAAGTTGTGAGTTGCCCATCTCTAATACTGCTGAAAAACCACTGGATACATGATAAAATGAATATTTATTGTAGATCACAGGTGGAGAAAGGAATGATTACTTCTGGAGAGAGTCAAAAATGATACATGATGGATTTTTTTGTTGAAATGTTGATTAAATCTTTCAAATTAGCAGTGCATCAAGAAAAGAACAAGATGACTCACTGGAAAACATCAGTTTTATATCACATATTCAAACTTGGCAAAGTGAAGTGTCCGATATAATAAAAGAAAAAAAAAAAACAAGAAATAAGGATCAGGGCTGAAAGGAGAGGTTAGGTACTGACATGACTAACTGCACTGTGGGTCCGCTTTGCTGCTCTTTGCCTCACGGTAGATGCTTGCACAGTATAGTTAGATTTGGACTAGTTGGATGCACGTTGTCATTGATTCAATATCTGTAAACTTACCAGCAGCAATGACTGTTGACAAGGATATTCCTTCAAGTCCAGCTGCTGGAAGGAAATGATTAGTTAGGAAAGATCATGTGTATTTTCTTTTCTTAAAAAGCCCCAATATACTCTGTTGACCTCTTCTGATATATTGAGCTGATTATGCTACCAGCCAGATTAGCTAACGAGAGCTCATAACTCTTCCTTCTCACCTGCAGATCACTGGAAACAGTGACTCTGTTTCTTAAAACTGCCGTGTCCACAGCTGCACTAGTTGTTTCTGAAAGTGATGTGCTAGTAAGGAAAATCTTCACTTCTTATCCTCTCCCCACCATGTGTGCTAGGTGTTGAGCCCTGAAACACTGTCATATCCTGAAATGCTTTGCTCCCCAGCAGGTCACTGCAGCACTGCTGGCTTTTGCTGAGAAAGGTTAAAGTCCTGGGCCCTATTTGGGGCAGTGCTCAGGTGTCTGCCATTCATATTAACTGCCAGTTCTTGGCTGTTTGTTAGTACTTTCGTGCAGACTCTTAGAAGACTGACACCATCAAAGGGAAACACTTCCAAAATCCACCAAAATTGGAGAAAATATAGGTTGGAAGCATCCTACAATGTGGATCAAATTCCTTGTCATATTTATTAGGTAAAAACATATAGGCAATGATGATCATAATTGATATCCTGCAAGATTAATATTTGAGCCACGTTTTTCACTCTCACATATCTCACATATCTCACATATCTCTGTCACATATCTCACATAACAGGCCATATTAAATTTTATGACAGATGCCATTATTAATGGCCATTTGGCCAGCAATGTATCCAGCAGGACACGTTTCCAAAAGCAGATTGCAATTGCTCTCAGGTGCTCCCCTGTCACCTCGCTCTTCAGCACTCCTAACTTGTCCTCCGATTTCAACTAGTTCCTGGGAGTGAGTGGAATTTAGGCCAAATCAACCAGAGTGATATTTTGTTGTCAAAGAGAGTAGTTTATTTGTCAAAATCAAGTTTGTAAAGAGGAAGCAAGTTCAAGCCTCTCAGTGTGTGGCAATTTTTCCGGAACAGGGCTGGCAACATGCAATCTGGGACAGCCCCTGTGGAAAACAGATCAATGAATACTCGCACAGGGATGTTGCCTAAGTAAATACAGTCACAGGGTCTTATTTCACAAGCATTTTTACTGAGTTTGTGTACTGTCCAGATGCCTTCTGCACAGTGAAGTCTGAGTACTTTATGGCCACCTCTTTCACCTAGAAAACCTGAAACCTGCCTCACGTGCCAGAATGCAAAGCACGCAGTATGGCACTGAATGGATGCAGGGGGTGAACCACAGCCCTTTGGTTTCAAATACGAGATCAGCCTCAGGGGCATATCCACATTTGCAGCCGTGTATTTGCACAGGAGCTCCATGCGGTTGCAAGCACACAGCACGTACCGTACACTGTGTTCTGCAATCAATGTCGGTAGCTTTCCTTTTACCATGTCCCAAATGTGCGCAGGTTGCCGATAAATGCTCTGCATTCTGGTAAGCTGTCCTGCGGCGAGTTGCTCCAACACCTTCCTGGACATCTTCTGGAAGCATCTGCATGTCCTGTGGTGTACCTAGAAAGTACAGGACATCTGGGACCTACAAGAGTTGTTCCTGCAGCTCCACTGCTCCTGCAAACTGGTGCCTTTTATAATTCTGCCTGGTTGCCTGGAGAAAACCTTGATATACTTCATGGTCGCTGTAGTGAAGCATATAAATAGGGAACTGGCAACCAACTGAATTTGAAGACAACGAGAAGGGAAGCAGTCAGGTTGCCCTACTCTGGGAAGCACCAGGCCATGGGGTAGTGCCAGGGGTCAGCTAGGCCGTGCAGCGGGGGAAGATCTCCCTTAGGTCAAAAGCCACTTTCCTAGGGCTGCAGGCAGGGCTTGCTGCAATGGCCTGCCAACAAGAGGGCGAGGACTCCTGCATGCAGACTTTGCTCTTCACAAACCGACCATCCCTTGTTTGCTAACCCGCGCGGTAATGGTGATGCTGCGTGGCAGAGGGACGTGCAGTGCCATCATAAAGTGACGAAGCGGTAGATGGGAAGCTGTTAGCGACTAGACTTGGCTGGATTTCTGGAGCTGCACTGCTGTAGAACAAAGAGCAAACCATAAAATACTGTTACGGACCTTCTAAAGTCCACGCTACACATATGTGCAATTCCAGCCAATTACCTCAAGATTGCAAAGAGATTTGCAAAGAGTATACAGGTGGATAGCAGGAGTGACAGAAAACCTGAAGCTGCATCCGATTGCCAGTGAGGGGATGCAGTTATGGCTACTTAGGCTGGTAGGAAAAAGGGGAATACAAAATGCTGCAGGCTAAAAGGAGCACCCAGTGGAATTATTACCAGCAAGTTTAAAATATGCAGAAAAGCAAGTATTATTTTTCCATTAAAACATATTTAATGTGTGGAAAACATTGCTACAGGGGATGGTAGAGTCTGGAAGTATTCATGAATTGAAAGAAGGCTTCAACAGATTCCTGGAAACCAAATGTCATTGGGATCTGTATCAACCGTTTCTGGAAGTTCTGCATGACCTAAATTGCAGATTGCCAGAAGACTCAAGGAGGAAAGTCACTCTCCACATGTCCTGTTCTTACATCTCCCTAAAGACCTGCTGCAGGTTGCTGTGGACCTTCAGACTGACCAACTGTGACTGCTCCTGTATTCTTAGGGCTTCAGATTTACCATCTCATCACCGATTGCCCTGATTGCTCATGGTTGGATAGACTGCGAAGGGCCTTCATAAGGGCCTTTAGAAGATGTAGAGGTGCTCGCAACCACTTTCCCTATTCACTAAGGAACTTTTTCCTATACATATATGTATGGTGTTGATCTGCCTCCTGATGTGTGGAGGATCCAGAACACCTGTCATCCTTGGCTTACAAGCTTTTTACTGGCAAAAGAGTTAACTGTCTGAGTGGCTGCAGGGCATACATATGTGCATGTATATGTATATGAGATGTGCTTTTGCAGGGAAGAAAGGTAAAAAGTGAGGTACTGTGATGAAGGCTGAGCGTTGCTTGTAGACGTCACGAGAGCTGCTTGCTGTGATGTGGGCAGCTTCTGTGGGGGAAGCAGGCACATGAGTGAGAGGCCTCTCTACAGTGCTGCGAAGGTGGTGCACAATGCAGATAAACTCCTTACTGTGAAAGCTGTAGAAGTCTGTAGAGTCTGTAAAAAGTTGTAAATCTTGTAAAAGTCTCCCTTGGTTTTGTACAACTTTGTGCAACTTTGTGTCATGGTACTGCTTGTGTTTATGACCTACCCTTTACTGTAGATGCATCAGCAGGCAGCTTGCCTCTCTGCACAAAGGAAAGCTGTTTTTGTTGGTTGAGTCCTCCATCTCAGGACATGATCCAGCAGCCAAGAGCAGCACTGATCAAGGTGTTAGGAGAAGAGCAGACAGGTCTGCAGAGAGGTGGGGGTTACTGAGCAGAACGGGCTGAGATATGGATGAGAAAGCTTGCCATGGACACAGCAGAACTTGGCTCAGCATGTGGATGAATCTGCACCCACTTGGCTGCATGGAAACCTGTCCCCTGTCTAGGAAAGTCTGTTTCTGAAATGGGTTTGGTAATGTGCCTAAAATACAACAGGGTTTGCAAACATTGTGTTTTGTTTGCTGAGCATAAAACACCTGAACTCAAAGCAACTCAAGTTTACTCACAGCAGATCCTGAGTCAGAGATTAGCCTTATTGAAAGCACTGCCTCTTTAGATAATTATTTCTGTTGATGAAATCAGGAGAAAGAATCAGCTCCTGATGAAAACCCTTCTTACAAAAACATAAAAGTTGACACACTGACAGAATCCTTTCCTCAAGGTGCTGTTTCTTCATCTTCTCAGAAAACAGAGCTTCAAGGAACGGTTCTGCCAGGCGCCTTTCTTCATTACAACATTACGAGGTTTTGAAACACTTATTGAAGAAGTCTGCTAAAAATGGTAGGTGTTTAAATTGTTAAGAAAACACAACATAGCTCCCTTTTACAGACTGCAGTGCCAGAAAATTTCATACATCTCATGTTCCACTAAACAGTGGAACTATAGTTCAGCTATAAAACACCTGAAAACTTGAGGATATGCTAGAAACTGACCATCTTCTATTACAGAAGTGACTCTAGAAAATGAGGAAGCAGATTTATTGAAAAGACAAATTGCCTGAGCATGCTTTTCAGTTCTTGTGGCTCCATGAACTAGTTACAAGGGCTTTGCACGAGGCTGCCAACCTCTAGTAAGCATGACATTGCCAGTAAAGCCATTAACTGATCTTGACCCACAGAGCACACAGCACTGCTGCTACTGAGCTTTTTAATGTAGTAGAAGAGCTTTTTAATGTAGGAGAAAGTAATCCTCAAGTTCCCACTATACATATAAAATTCAACAAAATACTGTTAATTGTGTATTATGCTATATCAATATATAATATATAAAATTGCTTATAATAAGTAGCCTTTTTTTAGCTAGTATTTCACTGTAAAAAAGGTTTGAGTTTCTCCATGCTTTTTTCCAGTTTAGGGCAAATAGTTTCAACCAGATTGTTCCCTTGGTGAGCACACTCAGTGTCCTGTAGCTGTTTCACTTGGTCTGCAAGAAATAGACTTGAACAAGGAGTCCCAGCCCTTTCAGTTCTTGCTCTACTGCCCTTTTTCATTGCTCCATGCAAAACGAAACAGGAGACACTGAGATCCTATAAAAGATGGTAGGGAGATCCTTGCGGGGCATTCAGGTTCAGCCTCCCGATCAGACTAAAAATCTCAGTCATCTTAATTATGGTAGTAGTGGTTGATATTGCTCCAAAAATGCTTATTGTGACTGTAAAGGGTGAAAATACTGCAAAGCCTCCTTAGCAGTAATTTTCTGAAGCTGTGCTGATTTTCCTCATAGTCCTCCTGGGTTGCCACCTACCTATTTGAAGATCTGGGTAAACATTGTGGGAAAAAAGATGAACAGCTAGGAAAATGTTTTTAAGTTGGAGTATGGAGGAGAGCTATAGGTAGCTCATGACCTGGATGAAAGGTGAATGCTGAAATGGGCATAGCTGGCTGGGGCTCAAACTGAGTGGGATTTCTCAAAGACTGGTTCTGGGGTTGCTTGTTGTGATGTTATCATCACGGCTGACTTTGATGTAAAGACTAAAGCCTCTGAATAATAAAGGAGTTGATAGGAGAGAGGAGGAGAATTGAATGATCCTAAACTTGTGGAAATCGGCTGCAAGTCAGTGGTGCCAAAGGCAGAGCAAGCTGCTGGGTCCTCATTAACCTCTGCTGCTGTGGGGAGTACGTCAGTCACAAATGGTGTGGACTTAGACTGTAAATTACCAAGATACTGTGTCTGCAAAATTAGGAGCTGTAAAAAAGGCATTTTGGGTGGGCAAGGAAGCATTACAGCCAAAACACAAGTGCTGGGAAGGTCTTATCCAGCAGTTTTGTTTCCCCTCACTTTAAGAACGATGGACTTCAACTGTTAGAGTCTGGCTAAGAGGATCACCAGAGGAAGGAGTTACATGCCATCAGTCTGTGACAGCAGAAGGCAAGATATGATGACCAAGATCACTCTTCTACAGCTCTCACTGAGATTGTGATTGACATGAAACAGCATGAGCAAAAGCCTTCAGATGATCCCTGTCCCTCCAGGCACAGATTTCAATCAGCGGGCCCTTTTCTTCTGCTGCTTTTTCAAGATGTGATGCAGCAAAGCAGGGCACAAAGCTCAACTCATGGAGTGTGAGAACATGCTTCTTGCTGCTAGAGGTTTGCAACCTTAAAAAGACCTACAAGCACTAAAAGATCTGTGAGATGATTTGAACGTGTGGTGGAACTTCACTGGCGCTCTCAAAACCTCAGACCTCCGCCCCACACTGACAGCATGGAGTGATGCGTTTTCAAAGAGCAATATGAATTATGTCAAAAGCCCTGTGGCTCATCCTCACGAAGTGCCGAGTTACGAGGGAGGGCATTCGGATCAGACAGAAAATTTATGTCCAGACCTGGTAGGACAAAGTGTAGATTTAGATGCGATAAAGTATCTCCAGACTCACGGAAAACTGTGTCCAAGGCATCTAGGTTTTACATGGGATTACTTTCACGTTTCTCTCTTTTGTTTCACTCATCTTTCCTGCTGTCTTTTTGGAACTTCTGCACGTCTTGCCTCTCATTAGGTGGCAGCCTGTATGTATGTCCATATACGGATAAATACATATCCATATATGGATGAATACATATCTATAAATATTTCTCCTTTTCTTGATCTATATATTGAAAGAAAGAAAGAGACTCTAATGAATCTAAAAATTACCATTCGAGTGCTAGGTGTTGTGTGCTTGTTTACTTATTTTCTCTCAGGATTTCTCCTGCACCTTTTAAAATACAGCAAAAAAACTGTGAATTCCACATAGACCACTGAATAACAGAGCGTTCATCCCAGGGCAGTTTCATAAACATGTCAAGAAACAGGCAGCAGCTCAGAACGGCCAAGCAGCAGCAGGGTGTCCTATTCTTGGGTGCTCTGTTTTTGCTGTGCAGACCTGGCCAGGTCCAAAGCAGTGATCTTTAAATTTTCCAAGCAGTATTTCCATTGCATTGGGACATTATATGGTTAAATTCAGTTCCTCATTTTTGTTTTGTTCCCTTAACAGTGGTATCCAGCCAAGAGCTGTATCAATTATTCATACATCCTGCCAAAACCACTCTCCCTGGGAAGCCTACTCACGAGAACTTGTATTTTAATCAAGATACTGATTTGTAAAGGTCCTGACATCTTCCAGCTTTCCGAGAACACAAGGGGATTGGCTCAGCACATCTGAAAAGGTCAGGCTTGATGAGCTGTCCTTAAAGTAAGGACAGGGTCCTGCTTGGTCCTTGCCAGGACCCTGGTGAAATAATGTTCCCGAGATAAGAGATCCCGAAAGCCACAGCCAGAAGGATCAGCAAAGATCTTAGTTTTGCTGGGAAGCTCTGAATCTAGAGATGTTTAGAAAGGGAGAGAAAAAAATCTTTCATTAAAGCTTCCCAAAATTTCCTGTGAGCTGTAAACCCTCATTTTGGGTTCTTTCTATTTCCAGTTATCTGCATTCCCGCGAAGAGTCTTCCAAACTGTGACTAAGGAAAACATGCATAGTAAAGTAATGTTACTGTTACTGAATCCTCTGGTCTTCCTTTCCAAATTCCAATATATGGAATTGATAACAGTAACCTAAATTAATAACATTAAATATTGTCTTCACTTCATCATGTGTGAAAACCACACAAAATCTTTAAAAATCAGTTACCAAGATGATGAGTTCCAGTTGCAGCTTGCACAGAGACACATGTGCTGGAGAAGGTTTTAGCTCAATGTATGCAAAGTCTGACATCGATTTAACATTATTTTTGCTGCCCCCATATAGGTTTGCTTCTGTTAGATAGTCAAACACTGTGCAGATAAGGGAACTCTCCAAGCTTCGTTGATGATGATTGTTTTTTATTGAACTGAATTAATGGTCCAAATTCTTATTTTCTTCAGCATTCCATAGTCTATATGCACATACTGAACAGAGGGATAGAAGATAAAAGAAAAGGCTAAGGATATCACATCTTTCCTGTAAACAGATGTGATCTTGCAGCATGATTATAGGTTGTTATTGCATTTCATTCTTATGGGTACAATGGTAATGTTGGGATTTTCTTTTAAACCTGGTTTTCATATACGCATTATTATTGTTTTTTTTTGTCTCCTTGAGAAGCATTATCTAGCGAATCTATTTATTTGTTAAAAGTTTATTTGTAATATATCCTTCCATAATGTCACTGGTCCAGAACAAACTTATCTTGTCTTGTTTTTGTCTCAAGAAACTTTAATGCCAGTCAGAAGTGCTGACCATCATGGTGTTAAACATGGTGTTAAAGAATGCAAAGTACAATTGAAATTTTGGTATCTTTATTTCTTTACCATCTTTCTTTTTGTATGTTTTGCTTTGTAACTCTTCTCCATCCATTCACAAATTTTATGAACTTGGTGGTGCATTAGGAAAAATAAACCTCAAGTAAAGTAACTGTATCCGCTAAGTGTGTTTCACTTTCCTGCTTCTTAAAACAAATGAGTGCAGTACACTTTTTTTTTGTCAAAAGGATATTAAAAGTAAGATAAGTGAGAAGATTTACTGCCTGCATTAAGTAAATGTCTTTATCTTCTCGGTAAAACAAAGATTCCATTCAGGTTCATAGAAAGAAAAATAACATTACTCTTCCAGTGCGCCTACAGTAGTGTAGGATTCATGCTAGCTTAGTATTTCCCTGATCATAGGATGTATTTTTGATGATGCTTTTCCATCAAAGTAACTTCTTACCAGTTAGAGCTCAGCTAACAGAAAGGTAATCATGAAAACCCAAAACAAAAGCTTTCCCTGTCTGTATATCTTTCTGCTTAGGTTCTGAAATACCTTTCTTGTTTTCTGGATTGGCTACTTCAGCCAACAAGCACAAGTGATTTAAAAATCTGTTATTATTCCTGTTGTTCTGGCTCATGTAACTCCATATGAGTCCATGCTCCTTGATTTTATAGAGTACTCTTTGCCACCTAATATGACTGTGAGCTTTTCACGATCACTGCTGTGTTTTCAGACCCCCTGTACACTTTTCACATCCCAGCCTAGAGAGCATGTTACGTTGCTTCACATATAAAGAAGAATGCGATTGCACTGACACTGTGATTTTGAAAGTGGGAAAAAAAATCTGCTCAGCAGTATCTCAGGTTTGCTTTTGCCAGCTATCAAACCGTGTTCCTGGCGCCCCTACTGACTCACTGCCTGCGGTTTGAAAAACTACCGTGGTTGTGGGAAGTGTCTGCTCGCTGCTTTTCTCAGGCTCAGTAGCACCCGCTGATCAACTCAGACATGGTGAGTGATGGTGTTGGTGCTGCATCTTTCTTAAAGCCTTGCATGGAGACACGGCGGTAAGAGGAACTTGCACTGTGGGTTTACTGCATCTGAGCAATGGGAATCGCTGGTAGCTTAGGAAACTGCTCCAGCTGAACCGCAAGCTGCAGCCTGCCTGTCCTCTCAGCCATCATCTGCAGAGCTGCAAAGAAGTACACACATTTGTGTTTTCATTTCAGCATTAATCCTATTGATTTCACTTGCAGTACATCATTATCAGCATTTGCAGCTTTACACTGCTTGATACATCAGGAATACTCTGTGTCATACTATAGGAATCTAGATATCATTTTGCATGTGGGAGAAAGGAGTAAGAGACATGTTAACTTCTGAGAGACATTCAGACATGGCAATGGTGAGATTTCACTGCCTGGTGATTCAGATTATCCTCTCCAGCCCACAGGGATAGAGTCTGCATTTATCTTCACAACTTTCCACAATCTCAGCTTTACAACAGTCTTGCAAGAATTTTCCTTCTCTGTTGTCCATATTGCTCCCCATGTTGTGAAGGCAGTGCATCAGGGGAGATTTCTTGCTTAAATAAAAACCCAGAAAAAAACTCTACTTTTTTAACTAATTCTTTCTTTACTGCATACCTACAGCAGTGGTCAGGATAAAGATCTTCCTAAGTCCCAAGCACAGATTGCAAACATGGACCTGATGTGTCCACCAATGACAATGACTGATATGGAGGGAATCTTCTCCACCAACCCTCTTCTGTCGACTCAAACTCTGTTTGGTTTGGGCAGATGAGGCCTCAAGCTAATTTCTCTGCTTATTCTTAATATTTCTGTCCCATGTATTTGATCTTAAAGTTGGAAAATTTATTTCTCCCTTCCTGTGGTCCCCAAGAGCCCATCTGAGAACTATGCAGAGGGACATTATAAATTATTAAAGCCACGTTTGCCTATATCAGTAAGTCCAGGAACATGTGTTGATGCAATAGCTGTGGTTTACTTTGCATCTGCTTGCCAGCTAGCTTTCAACATTCAGTATTTCTTAATGCCTCATCACCTTATTCTTATGTGAACCAGAGAAATTATCTCCTATTTTTAATCATGTGAATTTGGCTCAGGCGAGTTGAGTAACAGAATAAATAGCAAACATCATGGGAGTTGATGTCTTGAATGCCATACTCAGCATTAACTACATTAACTCACTTTCTGATGAGTTCTTTTAGGAAAGAAAGCAGAATCAGAGAGTCAGATGAAAAGCTGACACCTTAACCATTCCCATACAAATGGTCTTATCCCTCCCTTAGTGATACCTGAATGGTATCCTTCCATGGGCGAGGGTTAATAAACAAATATACCTTACTTGTGAAGGCCTTTTGAAAACCTGTTTGGTGAGGAACTGTGAAAATGCTAGATATTATACAAAATTTTGGCTATAATAGTAGGATTTCCTTGGAAAGAAAAATCTACCCGAGTGTAGCAAGACAGCTGCATGTAGCCCTAGTGCGGGAAATAGCTTTCTACCAAGATGAGGAAAGACTGAGCCATGTGGGGAATAGCCTGGTCTTCAGATCAGGAATTTCACAGCTGTGCTGCAGCATCTTGAGCTGCATAAATGAATCAGCTGTACAGCCAAACCACAGAATGACACCAGCTTCCCTAAAAAAGTCTATATATAAAAATGCTAGACTTGGGTATTTCTGTTTATAAATACTTGATAATAACAGACCACAAAGTGGCAAGGTTTTCTCAGCACCAGGCTCCTAAAAAAGTACTTGTTCTTTCATTTCCTCCTGAGCTGTATTAAACCAGTCGTTTGCACCTCTAGATATAATGTCCTGGACTGAGGCATGTGACCAGAGCATTTTATGGAGAAAAGCTAACCAGAATGAAACTTGAGAGTTGATTGAAAATGCTGACCCTTGCTACGTGTAGCTGAAGGCATCACACTCTCTGGGAACTGCACTCTTATTCTGTAGATACTCGCATTTATGTTAGTTTCCTAAGGCTGGACAGCACATATTATTGCTCTTTGAATCCTTTATCCATCTTCAGCTGTGTTTTCTAAGGGATTGTATTCTCAAAGAGTCTGGATTTGTAGAAAAGGAAAAGTGGTAGCTGGTGGTGTATAGAGATGGGAGATTCAGAGTTTTGCCTCCTGCAGGATGATTCAGGAGGCTCATCTGTGTTGAGGGAGAGGGAGCAGTTGACCAGTTCTAGCTGTGAGCCAGCCCCAAGATCCACCACATCTTACCCAGCCAAACTAGTCATATGCGATGGTGGAAGCAGAGAATATGAAGGAGGGAGACAAGGGCTGGAGTGTGGTAGGGAAAGAGCCTGTGGTGAGAGCTGAAGTGGCAGTGCTGATATGTGTGTGTGTGTAAGCCTGAGTGTGTTAGGGATGTGGGACACGTATTCCCAGAAAAGCAAGTGTGGCTTATGGAACATCTTGCTTTCAGATGGCTTTATGTATTGAATTCAATGAATTTGCAGGTAGGTGTAAGCTTTTTGAACACATCAAACCTCATTTCCTGCATTTTACTCTTTCTGAGTCTGGTGAAGTTCTGGGTTTATTTGCTGGAAATTTGTCCAGCGCCTGTGAAATTACCATTCAAGCTTCCCACCTCTGTTATATAAGTAGAAAGACTATGATATAGCAAAACCTGAATTAGATCTAATATAAAATAGGTCTTCTTACCTGATAGTCCTTCTATATGGTCCTTCTGTCCCTAAACTGGACAAGCTGACGACAGGTTACCCATGAGGCAGCAGTGTGCCCTCGTGGCCAAGAAGGCCAATGGGATCCTGGGGTGCATTAAGAGGAGCGTCTCCAGC
>JAWLRI010000144.1:6658677-6710276 GCA_034781795.1 Crypturellus tataupa
GGCCGCGCGGCCCACGCGGCGCCGAGAGCGCGAGCCCTGCAGCCGGCTCGGTCCTCCCGGCCCCGCAGCGTGGGCCGAGCCCGCGCGAGCCGCCTCCTTTGCAGTTACCACCCTTCTGCCGCCCGGGAAGCAGTGCGATTGCTCGGAGATTGCAGATTTCTTACAGTAACCCCCTCTGAGTGCTTACAGCTGTGTGCAGCACCTTGCAGAAACGAAATCTTCAGGATCTGCTTCGAAATTGCAGTGTTCTGCTACCCTGCAAGTCCCAGTGCAGAGCCTTGTGCCTCCAAGCACAATATTGCAAGTTCGGAGACAGGGCTCTGCAAGGGGACAGAGCTGCGAGTGCTGCTTCCTGGGGCTATTTACTGACACCCATTAGTGAAAATAATGTTTGAAGTCAGAGCACCTGGGTGTGCAAGGTCTCCACACTTGCTGCTCTTGAGGAGGACGCTGTTTTGTGCCTACCGTTTCCATTGCTCCCAAAAGACACTCACTCATCTGCTGTGAATTCCTTGTGGTGTAGCTTATGACCATTGCTTTGGGAGCAATGATGTGAGCTTGATCCTGTCTCACTATTTCTACAAACGCATATGTCTGGACTTGAAACTGGAATTTTTTCTCTCTGACAGTGGGTATAATCAAATGCTTAACTAGGAAATGAAAGATGTTGAGCAATGTGGCGTATTTCTATTTATAGTTCTGGGAGGATAGCCAAATTTTCTGTTGTGCTTTATCCGTCCAGAACAAGAAAAGAGAATCACCCCAGTAATTGTGTATCCAACCCAGAAGACTACATCAGCTGCTCTCGGTAAGTCCCAAAGTTATTCTTGGAAATGTCTAATCAGAGAAAAAATGGTGCAGGTCTTCTCAGGGTGTAATTAGTTGGCATAAATTGTTGTAGTTCTCTGCATCTCAGTTACATCAGCTGAGGGTCTGTGCTACTGCTAGATGTCATCGTCCATGTAGAAGAAACTAAAAATTGTTGGACCTTTTAGCAGGTGATCAAAACCAATCAGGGGTTAAATTCGGATTTGAATGTGGTAGGAACTTGGTCTCCCACTGGATATGTTAGTTTTGAGCAAGAGAAAGAGTAGTCCTTAAGATATGTCTGCATATTCTTTGTGTCTTATTTTTCGCCGCAGGCTCCAGGATGACTCTCCCCTGCAAAGTGTTTGTTGGTCTGAGCAGCCATGTCTATACCGAGGTGGAATGGCTCGCAAACGACACCTCCGTTGATGTGGCGTCTGCGCAAATCAGTGTTACAGTCGGGGAGCGACAGTAAGTGAGGCTGAAGGAGTTTTGTTGTGGTGGTTGTTTAACTCGAAATGGGAAATGAACGGTTCTGAGGTAAACGTGACCTCTGAAAAACAGACAAGCCAAAAAGCCTCAGGAGGAGTGAAATCAAGTCCTGTTACACAGTCACGAGGCAAACAGGCCTTTCTAGCAGTTTACACTTGATTTCTTACAGTTTCATGGGCAGCTAAGCTCATACAAGAGCTGATTGCAGCAGAAAGCAACAGGATTCCATTTTCCCCGGTCCTTCTCTTATTTCTCCCCTTGCCCTATTCTAGGAAAGCTGCAACATCCTTCCCCTTGCACCAATGCTCACATTCATGACATACTTCACTGAACTTTTGACCACACTAAGGCACAAGAAAACAATCTAGTGGGTTTTTTTTTTTCTAATTATTATTTTTTCCCCTCAGGGTTGCTCCTTTCTGCGTTAGTGAGCTACTGACTCTGACTCGCAGCGGCCCAGTGAGTGCTGGAGCTGGCACAAGGGGAGCATCAAGGAGGAATGCTGGAGGGAGGGGGAAGGAGGAGGTCCCGCATCCTGTTGCAGTATCCGCTGTCTCTGCAGAGGCAGTCCGAGCTGCGTCATTGCTGCATATGTCCAGGCTTTAGTGCTAGCAGGATGAAGATCTGCTTTTAGTAGCCGTCACCTGAGCAGCATGAACTCACTCTGTGCATGTTGTTAGGTCTGAGGTTGTCCACCAAGCCTGCTACCTCCTCAGGGTTGCTGTGGCTCTGCTTGTACTGACAGGCAAACCCAGAAAAGCTTCTGGGCCATGGAACATCACTGCCCACGGCAATAATGGCAGGACTGGTTCCTCTCCAGCTAGCACCTTCTCAAACAGATCCTCTAAGCTGTGGACTGGGATTTAATATGGGTCAGGAACAGTTCCCAACAGGGCTTTGGGATGTGTCAATCCTGTTCTGAAGGATGATTGTTTGTAGCAGTTATGGATTTGGGGTGCTTATGGCCATTCAGCCTCAATGCCAGAAAACAACCTGGCATAGTCTGGCTATGACTATTGCATAGTCATAGCCAGAGGTGACATGGTAAATCATTTGTGAGCCTGAGTCTTTATGTGTGTTGATGCTCCCTACAGCCTGACTGAGACCTGTGCAGGTAAATGGGAGAGTCTTAAACCCATGCTCAGGAGCTCTGAAGAATACTACAGAACAGCTATAGTCTCCGCAGGCTTTAGGATAGGCTAGTGCGTGTAGTTTCTTAGTCAGATGAGTAGGGTATCGTGCCATTGCACCACAAAAAGGGCCACTCTAGATCGGGGTCATGTGGAGCCCATGGTGTATGAACCACCTCAGTTCTGCTGGGAGCCCTCAGGTTGGCATGAAGGTGAAACACATTGAATGTCACCAGGAAAACAAACTGCGGACATCTCTGGCAAAAGCGCTGCCTGCTGTGTTGCTGCCTTCTTGTGGTGCAACATCGGGATGAGTCCTCAAGAGACTCCATTGCCACAGCACATAGCAGGCTTATGAACAAGTCATTAAAAAGCAGCAATGACAAAAAGATATTGAGAGACACTGTTAGACTGTGGCTAGAAAACTGCTGTTATATGGCTGAGTTTATGATACAATCAGGTTAAAGCAAGCTGGAATCTTTTTAGTTATCTCTTAATTTTGGGCACATGCTATAGAAGGATAGTGGTTTAGCTTCCTGAGTGACCATTTGCAGCGTTATCTTCTCTACAGGTTTTCTTCCTGTAAGAAATGAATGTAGTAAGAAATGAATACGTTTTAGATGGAAAGAATTAGGTCCCTCTTTCCTTGCTGTATAGAGAGCTCAAAGGTACACAGAATCCTGTTTGCTTTTTCCATCCCCTTTTCTTTATTTTGGCAGGACAAATCCAGCTTTTACTTTTCCTGGAAGATTCAATTAGTGCAGAAGGGATATTGCGTACTGAAATTCAAATTGTTGGCAAAACTGGCGTAGAAGACAGAGGTGTCTTCTAGTGCAGAGGGGTTGGTTTAGAAGCGAGCAAATATCCAATGCATTTTCATACTACGCACTGTAAGAATTAACATATCAAATATGGAAAAGTTGGCTTTTAACAAGAATTCAAATTTCATTTTTCTTTCTCCTTCAGAGAGACCACAGAAAATGGTGAAAACTTCATTGAAGTGCCATTGATTTTTAATTCTGTCAAGGAAGTGCACTTCTACACAGACTTCAAGTGTGTGGCCTGGAACATATATGGATACCAAGTACTACCAACAAGAGTCAAGCAGGAAGGTAACTAGTTTGACACCTTATTTGAGAAACAAACCTACCATCATTTGTTTCATTATTCTAATGCTAAATTATCATCCATGCCATCTATACTGTCCGAAGTGTTATTGGGTGAATTATTTCCTGGGAAAACTGGTTGCTGCAGACTCAACTCTGCATTGTTTATTAGAATAGCTGTGCACAAAACAAACTTTCTCTAGACCCCTTATTGACATTTTTCACAGGCATCAGGATGTGCGCTGTTACATCTGTTCATTGGATAGAGGTTTAGATGTACTGTGTGAAATGGTGGCCCCAGTGAGATTAGGGGAAAATCTCCTTCAGTGCCTCAACAAGTATGTCAGGAAAAAAAAAAGACCAGAGCAGAATAAAGATCAGAGTTTTCTTTCTTATACACAGACTTCTGCCAAACAAGTGTAAATTATGATGGATGTTGTTATTTTTGCTCGTAGTGATGGGAAAAGAAGCCCTAAGCTCAGTGCAGTTAATGTTACAATGTGAAAAAAAAAAAACACTGGCCAAAAACCAGCTGTAAAAATAACGTGAAACAATGCTAATTGCTTCTTTGCATGATGTTGGTGAATCACTAAGGCTTGCTCATACCATGTTAGAAAGGCACATGAACATTTGCAGTCTTCATTATGAGTTATAACTGATGACTCACCAAAGCATCCCATAATAAGGGATTTGTGCTCATTTAATTAACCAATTTGCTGCTCACATCTTCCATGATGCTAACCATGAGCTACACAAGTATAACTATGGAGGAGGCAATTCATGAACCAGTACAGGTTGGTATAATCCAAAATGGTGTGGATCAACACTGGTCTTCGAAACCAGATGTATTTTAGGAGGAAGATCACAGTTGTTCTTGTTCATTAGTAATCAGTGATCAGGCTTTCCTGTATAAGAAAACTGCATACAGAGCTTCAGAGTGGACTAGCTGTTACATATTCCCTCTCCGCTTGGAGAGGTGAGGGACACTTAGGCGAAGTTTTGATTTCCTGCTTAAAGTGTTTCTGCTTTAGCCAAATTAAGATAGAGAGCACATAGTTATTCCAAACAGGGCTAGGGAAGAGCCATGTGTATGCAAGAAGACCAGACTAAATTCTTGCCCCCTATTGTTTTCCAATGTCTCCCTCCCATCTTGAGAAACCCATTTCCCAAAGCGCTGAATCAATAGGTTTGTTCCTCTCACAGATGATCAACCCTGTTGAAAGGTTAATTTGCAGACATCCTTTCTATTGTGGCTTCTCCTCCTCCTCCTCCTCCTTGTACTTAGACACTTGTGTTCCTGGGAGGTTTTCAAAAGGATTTCTTCTCTTTTCCAGCTGTCGGCATGTCCTGGTACATTGCAGTGATTCCCGTTGCATTGGCCTGTGTGATCGTGGGGGGAATGTACTTACACAAATACTGGAAGCAGAGATCTGATAAAGGATATACAATAGCAAAGGTTTAAACTCCGCTGTGTTTTCCGACCGCCAACAGAAATTGTTTCATTCTGGATCTCCTTCACGTAAGGCACAGAGACACATTCCAGACCAGACTGCTGCTTTCCCAGTGGATGGATGTATATCGGTTTGTTTTCCTCTTGTCCAAGTGTTCCACAATCGAAGTTATAAATATAAGTTTGTATGAAATACTGCCTAGATTCAGGAAACCTCCTTCTATTGTTTTGTAACTAAGGTGCCATTAGGATCCCAGATTTGCGTCCTGATTACACGAAGGGAAAAGGAGGTGCTCTCACCCCTTCTACTTCTGCTAGTCTTATCATTTACAGAAAAGGAAGAGAAATATCCTAAAACCTAAAAAAAGGCTTGTAGGACTATTCCGCACTGAAATGAAAATATCTTCTTAAGCACCCAGTCTCACTTTGCTTATTATCAGTCTAAAAAGAACTGTTTTTTTCTCACTTTCTGGAGTGAAATACAGCTATTGGGGCAGCGGTAAGATGGCGAACTTTTCCACAAACAGTCCTTTTCTTTATCATTTGGATTACTTTTTGCTTAAGTGTTTTATTTCAGTCTCTTCTGCCCCCAGAGATAACTTCATCAACATAATGGCTGCACACTGGCTAATTAAGATCTGTTTAATCTCCAGACCTCTCATAGCTAGAGATTCATCATTTTTTTTTGCCATGAAAAGAATTTGGAGGATATTTTATTATTTTGAGAATCATTTGACTAATGCCAGCTTTTATTCTTGGAAGTGATTTGACAGATTACCAGCAATGATGTGCAATCTTGCCCTTCTGTGTTTCTGATTATTTTATTACTGACCCGATTCTCCTCTCTGATATGAATATAAAACTGGGGAATGGATTCCCATAAAGAACGAATGTGCACGAGTCTAAAACTGGCACAGCTTCAGGAACCAGGTATCTTCTAAATTGAAGTATGCAGATTGAATATTCATGATGCAAAACATTACCTATTTAGCTTAATCTAACTAGATTCCACTCTCAGTGCAGACCAGGAGGGAATAATAAATAATTGGTAACCATTGGTGATAACCAAACAAGACCATAGGAAATATTGTTGCTAAGTGCAGGATGCTGAAGATGGGAAGAAATACACGTTTTATGGGCAGATAAGAAAAAGGTGGTTGCAAATATGTAAAAAAAAGCCAAGTCACTTGGATATCTGTTTTGTGTAGGAAAAAAAAAAGTTATAGGGGAACTATTGTTGGAAGGAACATGAAAAAAAAGTTTTAGGTACATCAGAAATGTTCATTTTTATCAGCAATTGCTAGTCTCCAATGAGAGACCAAATTAGGTTTGTTAATAAGTATTATATTTCAAAAAGTGATTTGTTCTTTCTACTCTTCTGTATCCTCATCTGCTGTATGAGCAGGATTGTATTTACTAAGCAGTGGAACTGAAATAGAACTGTTGGTACATGCAATAACTGTGCCATAAAAAGGTTAAATACCTCAGATCCTCTTCCAAACTAGAGAAGGGAAAAGAAATGTGAATGTGAGATAAAAAATCAGGCAGGCAGAGAGCTGATGTTATGTGCTCAGGGTTGTATTGGATACAGTGAGAATATAAAGAAACAGAAGTTTATCTTTTAAAGAAGCATGTGATATTTGCATTTCTGACTACTAGTTTACTAACGTGCTACAGCTTCCATGTTAGGTAGACTTTTTCAAGTCAACTAAATGATGTAAATGTTTTACATTGAACTGTATTGTTATAAACAAATGTATCATAGTCTGTACTGTTCTTGAGAATGTTTCATGAAAAGTTAAATAAAGATAAAAATAAAAAAGCATATTGACATGCTGATTGGGTGGGAAGGAAGCTGCAAAGTAGCTAGCAGGGTTGGCAGACACCCAAAGTGGTGTCTGCCCAAAGGGTTTTTCCCATAACAGCCCTTAGCTGCGCAGGTTTGACCTGTCACGGGGTAATGCATCGCTCTGCAATGATCTCCATCCCTCGGCCACCTCTGCTCCCAATCTGTCCTCACAGCTGTCCCCATCGACACCAAAGGCAGACCAAAGCCTGGTGAGCTGAAGGACCTGGCCCTTTGGGGCCCACCATGCCCACCACGCTCAAGGCTGTCCTTGCTCTGGGGTCCCTTGAGGCTTTTGACTCACCACAGGCAGGCAGAATTGAGTAATCTCTGTCTCTCCAGCTACTAGAAGTACTGGCTCCCCTTGAGCCTGTGGCTGGAAACTTAGACTGACATAGGCAGTTTTTGTTGTGCAAATAGGAATTTAACACAGGCTCCCCAACGCTGTGTGTGTGTCACTTATTCATCTTCCAAGCATCAAATATTTGTCTCTTTTTTTCAGTCAAAGTAATGGTATGCTGGTAGTCAGCACAGACATGACCTTTGGGTAGGGCCATCCCTGCAAGTTCAGAGGAAAATGGCCTGAATCACATTGCAAACTGCAGTTTCTAATCACTTATTTTTACCTGTTTCTGTCTGGACTTGAAGAGCATTACAATATCAGAGAGTACCATCTCACATCAAGACACAATGTTTGTTTTGAGGAAAATTAACGATTTTTCTGGTAAAGATGACCAGGTCATCTTATTCATGAGATTGTGTAGATCTATAACATTTGGTGAGCAGAGCTCGTCTGTCTGCAACAACTTGAAAGAACCTTTTTTGGAGGGAAACAAATTATTGTCCTGTGGTCTTGGCATCTCCAGGACAGTGTCAGCTTCTGCAGAAATAGTTTTTTAAAGGAAAACTGAGTTCAGGTGCCATCATTTTCTTGTTCTGCTCAGAATATGTGATCTTGATGCAGTTTTGCAGTCAGAGCGAGCATAATGTTTGACACAGGTAGCACCTGAAACAGAGAATCTGTAATCTGAAGAGTAACAGATAACTACACATGTTGGTTCCCAAACAAAATCCTTGCATAAATGTCAGAGCAGTGGAAATAAGAATCAAATCTGTGCACAGAACTTGTCTTTGTAGATCAAGATAGAGAGAAACTTACAAATTTTATATTTTGTTTGCTGAGAAGGTGGAAGGGGGGCGGCACAAGAAACAAGTGAAATGCCAGGAAAGACAGAAATAATACTTTAAACATGACAACAGCCACTGAAAGTGTTTGATGATTATTCTGACTCAAATGTGCAAAGCAAGAATCCCAGGGGAACAGAACAAAACAAGGAATGTTTTTTTGAATTCAGAACTCACAGTCCAACCATAACCTTGGGGCTGCTAAAGATAACCAAGGGATGGGTGCCTCCCACCTCACCTTTGGCCACTGGAAAGGAATGAGGCAGATCCCAGCTAGACATTTATGCTTCCTCTCCACTCAGCGAAGACAGGCAGTTATCTCCAGTGTCTAAAATAAAAGGGAGGAATTGCCCTCTAGAGGTGTCTGTCTTTTTCCATTAGCCACTCAAGCTAAACTACTAATTTACAGACAAAATGTGATGACCCCACCCTTGGTTCCAGTAAAGACTGGTCATGGAACATGCGGCAGCAGTTTATCAGAGAGGTTTAATCCAGAGACATCCTTTGACATTAGCAAGGCTCCTGGGCTACCTTAGGAAACGGTTCTCAAGCTGGCAGCTCCCTTTGCTGAGCACGGCCACAGACTCATGCCAAAAGAAAATATTGCAAAAGGTCCTAAGTCTGGCATCTAGGTATGCCTTGTGGGCACAGTGTACAAGACGTGCTGAAAATGTCTGGTCTGGGTCTTGGAAAAAATTTTGTGGCTCATAGGAAAAGGTCCATGGGGTTGGAGAAATGCCACGGCTGTGGCAGGAAGAAACAAAGAGCTGCTTTGTGCATGTGTGAGGCTGAAGCAGCGAGTCTCCCCAGGAGCAGGAGGAAGTCTGCTGTGTGCGACTGTGTGTGAAGTGTGACTGTCCCCGTGTCAAGGTCTCTGCGTGCACGCACGCTGCAAAAGGGACTGCCAGCCGTTCCACGGCCTCCAGCCATTCCACAGCCTCCAGCCATCCCCCGGCCTCCAGCCAGCCCAGGTCCCGCTGGAGCCAGTGCCCAGGTATTCCCAGCAGGCCGTGATAAGCAGCGCTGGTAGACCAGAAAAAATGTTGTTACTTCGTATTATGCCATAGAAGTAGTCTACTGGCAATGGAAAAAGAGTGTTTATAATACCACCACCACCAAAAAAGAAAAAAAAGACTATCTTTTGGCATATAAAGTAGCCATATTTACAGGAATTTCCATATCAGAGTCATATCTGTACCACTATAGGAGGGCAGAGGAAATCCAGCTTCCAGCACAGTAAACACTTCAGGCTCAGGTTCCCTTGAGTCCTCTGCATTCAAGCGTGAATCCCCGTTTCTTGCTGCTTGCCATCCGTTACTGTATGACAGGGCTGTATTTCCTCCCTTGGTGGCGTCAGCCCTCTGCGTGACCTGTGTGGTCAAAATGGTTAATTGGGAAGGAGAAGCTAGGGAGCGTGGATTTAGTTTATAGATATGCATTCACTTTTGGTGAAGAAGGTCTTGTAATCCAGGACCTTAAAATTACACGACATGATACAAAGAAGAGCATTCTAGAGGAAACGGCCACAAACTGAAGCATCAAAAGTTCCACAGGAACTTAAGGAAAAATTTCCTGACAATGAGGGTGACAGAGCACTGGAACAGGCTGCCCAGAGAGGCTGTGGAGTCTCCTTCTCTGGAGATCTTCCAAACTCGCCTGGATGCCACCCTGTGCCACGTGCTCTGGGTGTCCCTGCTGGAGCAGGAGGGTTGGACTAGGTGATCTCTAGGGGTCCCTTCCAACATTAAGCATTCTGTGATTCTATGATTTATTCACTAAAATGGATGAAGCAGATATTTTAAGTGTCACAGCTTAAGAAATGGAAGAAAATCATGTTTAACATAGTTATAGCAAATGAAACAGGGTCTATGTCTTTCTCCTAACTTCTTGTCCATGTTCCCAGTCTCTCTGTAGGTTAAACAGGAGGCTGCATACCTTACAGCAAATCCTCTCTGGGTGAAACATTATCTTTATAGCCAGTATCTTATCTGAACTCCTTCAAAGGGTCTGGACAGATTTATTGTTTATGTATCTAAGTTTCACAAAAATGTAACTCTTGGTGGACTCCGATTTCTTTGCAAGCAATATGGCACTTCTGTCTTGCAAGGCTTGCGCAGTACTTTTCATTTAAAGCTTTATTGGTTCTGTTTTGCCTTGGTCCTGGAGGATTTGTCTTCTTCTTAGCTGTGGGATAAATGAATCATCCTGTTTGGTTACTTTGGCTCCCAAATATGCTTGTCATAAGTGGCAGTTAGGTCAGGCTATGCCTGGAAGTAGTTGATATTATGTTTGGTTACTTACAAAAAAAAAGGGGGGGGGAGGGAGAAAAAAAGGAAACTTAAGTGAGTTCTTGTGGCTTTCAAGCTGGAGGTACAGCTGAACTCACAGCTAATTAAGGAGGACCATTGCATGTGTCTGTTGTGACTACCACTCTTTTCCTTTCTGACTTACTATGGCTGATCTGAAGCCAGCTTGAGCACTGAGCAATGAGCAAACTATGGTGTTTTATCAGCTCTTGCCCCAGACAGACAGCAGATGTCATAGACCAGGTCCCCTGTCCTAGCAGCAGAGAGAAGCTATCATTAGCTCCGTGTAGAAACAGGCACCCTGCCTTTAATCACAGCTCATGGACGGTTTACCTGCCAAGCTGAAGCCAGTGGAAGACCTGAGGGAGCATAGGGGAGAAACTGGAGACATTCCCATCTTCACCTAAAAATCTGGTTGCTTCATATTAGGAAAAAATATATAAGTTTTTTTTTTCTTTTTCTCCACAATAACTACTGAAAATAGGAAAAGAGGAATGACAAGAGGAAATGGACAAGTTGCACTAGGAGAGGTTCAGGTTAGATATTAGGAAAAATTTCTGTATGAAAAGAGTAGTCAAGCATTAGAAGAGGCTGCCCAGGGAAGTGGTGGAGTCACCGTCCCTGGCAGGGTTCAAGAAACGTGTAGATGAGGCACTTACTTAGGGACATGGTTTAGCAGGCAGGGCCATGATGGTTTTATGGTTGGATTCGATGATCTTGAAGGTCTTTTCCAACCGTAATCATTCTATGATTCTATATAAATAAAATGCCATTTGGGAAATACAAATGTAACATAAAGATTATTTTGTCATAAAGATTCCTGGAAGAAGGGGGTTTCCAGAAGAGAGAGGTGGGATGAGGACACTTGGGGAGTGGAGACTTTATCTTGTGGCTATAGGTGATATGAGCTTGTCTTCCTCCTGGAAAGGTAAAGACAGACCTTGATAGCTGCCTGTAAATACGTTCAGTGGGACAGCAGACACGAGAGAGTGGCATCTAATAGAGGTGACCAGGACACAAAACATATAATCAAAAAAAATTTGCCTGCTCATCCCTGCAGCAGTGATGTCCTAGAAGAGCCTCTCAGCTGAAGAAAAGGAAGGGAAAAGAAAATGTTTTGAACTTGGTGCTGGGTTATGAAAGAGCTTCAATGGCCGTGATGGCAGGGAGACTCTTCCTGCAAGGATGTATGATGCCCTTCAGCTTTGTACTCTTTATATCTATTGGAAAGAAGTGGAGGTCTGCAGATGAAAAGAAATGCCATCTAGGAACTGAATTATTGCCTTATTATTATTATTTCCTTAGCAAAGTCTCCTGTGCCCTTATTTAAAGGCCTTTCAAGTTTTTAAAAGCTGTAGGATCAAAAGAATTAAATACTGGACACAATTGCTGGATGTGCCTTTGGAGTCATGGCCAAAGTCCTAATCTGCTGTAGACACTGCCAGAAGATGCCAGTTATCCTTAGAAAATAACCCTTAATGAGACCTGGCTTTCCTGTGCTCCAGTCTCTAATTAGAACTGTGTTGTAAGAGGTAAGTCAGCTCTCCGAATGACCCAGGTGCCAGAGCTGTGCAGAGAGCAGGAGACCCTGGAATACTGGGCTGTCCTTTTCCACTGCCTCACGAATGTCACTTTCTGCTTGTTTATTTTTATTGTTTAATGGCTACTCATGGGCTTTTACTGTTGGTAGTATGGTGGGTATGATGATGATGGAGAGATGATGTCCCAGTGAGGATGCCTGGGAACTTTGGACCGAGAGCCTCTCACAAATTGCAAGGAAGCAGGAATGAAGTCTCCACCAGGAATATCAGGCCACTAGTGACATGGAGCAGAAAGTGCAGTAATGTTAAGTGTCAGTGCTTTAGGACATGGAAACCAGATGCATGAACATGACTGCTGGAGATTTGACAGAGATATTTTACAGCTTATGAAGTCATGTTATGAATTATAGCCTGTGTTCAGATTTTTTTTTACATTTTAATTATAAAAGGAGAATGTTGATTCTCTCCTTAAACTAGTAATTCAAGTTTTTAATTATCTGCCTATCCAGTATGGGGCACAATTCGGTTGTGCAGAAGTGGCCCGATACTTAAGATAAACATCAGCTGCCAGCTCTGTAGTTTAGATTTTGTTTTTGGAACATTTAACATTTGAATCATTCCTTTTGTTTTTGATAAATATAAGAAGGATTAAGTGCTACTTTGACAATGATTTTAGGAAAGAGGATTATGACAACAAGTTCTTACGGTGCGGTGCTTTGAAGAGGTCTGGACGTGCTCCAGCTTGTTTACCCAGGCAAAACAAAGTTCACGGAGATTATGCTTGGTCCTGTGTGTCCCAAGGCAGTTGGTCCAGTTTCAACAGTTCCTTTCTGTGGCATCTTCCTCTCATCTATTATATTTCAGGAAAGTGGATGCAAGGGGACCACACACACAATGATGTGAGGTGCAGACCAGAACCCTGCCTTGCCTATAATTGGGTAGCCTTGCAGGCTCTCCCCTCAACTCTCTGGACCCTCTGGATTTAACATTGGAGAAGAAAGAGGTTTTAAAAACAGTCTGCTGGCATAGCGTTATTGGATCACAATGTCACTGTATCCTGAAATAAATAGGGTTTTATTTAGGGAGAAGCACAGCGTCTCTCATGAGAAGGGGAGAACCCTGATAACCCAGGGCAGCTCCCCAAGGCTGCAAAATACTTTTTCTGTGCAGCTGAGGTCCCAAGGGTCTGAAGGCAACAGGATGGCTTTGGTCTGGCTGCTGCTCTCTGCTGCTGTTGGATGCAGTCAGCTCGACCTCACTCCCTGTTATGGGAATATATTTTCCTCAGGGGTGACGCAATTTGGACTGTCTCAGAAGGTGGGATCCTTTGACTCTTTCCAACACATCTGACATGAAAGTGGGCACATGATTAATGTTTTGGAGACAAATCAAAACATATCACTAACCCATGAGTACTTCTGGTCATATGCTGTCATTCAGCCCTTCCAGGAGACTCAAGTATAGCTTTAATGCACATGATCAGAGATCGCTTTTTTTTTTGTGAATTACAGTGAAATATTGGCAATGTTTCTATGGCAATATTTTTAATGCAGATGTTGATTTTGATGTATTTTCAAATTTCCACATTTCCTGTAGCATTTAAACACTGTAGGAGTGATAACACCAATTTTATGAGGGAGAGAGGTAAATTTAGGTAAAGAAATAAATGCCATATTTGATATGAAACACAGTATACTGTCAAACAGTGGCTAACGCAGTTGCAGCTTTTTTCACTTGGCCTGAATTTGTCCTTACAGGATAAATAGTTAATGATTGAATGCTTTGACTGAAGGAAAGGCCAGCTTCCAAGGTAGCACTGCTATTTTTTAACACGTGTGAATTGTTTACTCATCTTTTGACCTCTCTGCATTTAAAAAACGTTGGTTCAGACATGGCAGAACTTCACTAAAAACTAGCGGAGATCTTGGACATTTTGGTTTGGAAAGTCATTAACCTTGTGGACATACACTTCCCTCTGTAGTATTTTACTATTCAACAGATTGATATGCTGTTTCCAAAAATTGGAATAAACTCCCAGCTATTTACTACAGTCTCACCAGTCCTAGGAGGCCTTTCAGAACCCACCACCCTGTGGCTTTCCCCGAGTTTAAAATCACGTCTCAAATAATACTTGTTTCCAAAGCTGTTTTTGTACTGTGGGCTTGGGGAACACTTCCCAGTACCTCATAATGAATACATGAAAATGCAGAATGGGCTGTCTGAAAGGCCTTTATTTTTATCTAGGAAAAACTTATGAAAGTTTTTTCTGTGTATTTTTTAAAAAAGCATAATAATTCTGATTATACTAAACTGAAAAAAAAAATAAAAAAAACAATGTAGGAAAGCTTTCTTAAGGTATTCAAAAGCTAGCCCTAGCTGGTCTGCAATGTCATTATGCTTGCCAGGGACATTAACAACCAGGTGTCCATTCTGTATTGCACACAGCTAGTCTTATTTGGCCAATTAATTCAAAGTCTATTTGCTGCATCATTTACAAGCAATGAGTTAACGATCCACCTGGGCATTGAAGTACATAAAATATACTCTCTCTGTGTACTCTGTATATTGATATAAACGACTTGTTTGTTACTCCATAGGAGCTCTGTGGCAGAACTCAAGATAAAATCTGATTCTACACAGCAACATTTGCTTCCTTAATAAAAGCCAGTCTGTTCTTTCTTTTCCTCTAACCCATCTCTTCATCTCCAGCCAGTTTCCAGTTCTGCAGAAAATAAGGCAGGAATCCCCTCATGAATATCTACTGTGGAGGCCTGACTCAACTCCATGGTCTGCTTCATCCTGTGCCCTGTAAGGTGGGGGAAAAATATAATACATTTAAGAAATGTATCGTAATGAGTCTGAATAGAGGTGCGGTGTTAAGCCTTCATCGTCAGTGCTAATACTGCCTGATTTCAGAAGACTTCATTTTGCAACCTTATTCATTTTGTTTAAACACAAAACTTTTGTATACGCTTTCCTAAGAGAGCTTTTCCTTTACAAAACATTACCCTGATAGTGCTAAGACCTTGAATGTTTCCTCTCAGGCTGACATGAGCAGCTATGCAGAAGTGTGCTGGGACTTGAGGCGAGGTTTGAACAGGGCAATGGCAAGTTGAATGTTTGTCAAGCCAGGCCTGGCTGGAGTCAAAAGAAGCTGGAGGAGGTGAATTAGAGAAAAGACACTTCAGTATATACCTTGATATAGCTGGTGGGCCTAAAAAATAATGAGATTCAAAGCCCTGGACTATGCTCTTGCTTTTTTCCTGTTTGCCCCTGGCATGACTACTTCTGCCTACTTATTCTGTCCTCTCCCCAACAGCTTGTGCCTTCCTGTCCCAGCTGACTCCGGTCTTGTACACCAGTCTCCACCCTGAAATTTTTCACATCCGTCTTTCCTGTTATTGGGCTAGCTGTCTCTTGCAATTTGGCTACTAGGAGATAAAATATGAAATCATGCCATATGTTTTCGCACAGCATCTCTATCTTGTTTTCCTGGCTTCAGCTGAGTAGGAAGTTTTTCCACAGACATTGACGAGCTGATGACTGCTTAAACTGGAAGCAAATTACTTAATTCCAAGAAAGAGGGACTTTTTGTTCAGGAACATATGCTTTTCCTAGGAAGCGTATAAGCTTATGTTGAAGGCCATTGTGTTCTCAAGTTACTTTTTGGAGCAACTACCAAGCACTTTGCATGTTATAATGTGTCTTTCATAATGCATATGCAAAATATTTCTCCACATTCAGGATACCAAGAAGAGAGAGTCCCTCTGGCTTTGAAATATATCCTCTCATATACATCTCAAGACAGAGGTTATCTCTCATTACATGCTGTTTAGAGATGTACTAGGCCATAAATACCTAGAGTAGAGACTGAACTACTGTCTTCTTCTTTAAATGAAAAAGCTCCCTGAGCTTGCAAAGTGCTCATATATTCTGCACAACCCGCCCTTTGGTCTCGGTCTTGGTCAGCTGCTCTGTCTCCTCATTTCCAGCGTTGTCTAAGCTTGCAATTGTGCTTCTATTTGGCCTGAAAGTTTCTTAAGTGTCCATAGTTAGGTGCTGATACATGCTCAGCAGTGCTTGTTGCAGTGTGATGTGTGTGTAGGTCTCATTTAGATCTGTGCTGATATCTAGACTTATGCACAGAGACATCTGACACTAAGGAGAGGCCTGCATGCTGTAATTTGAAAGAGCTGTAGGTTTTATTGACTGCTGCCTTAGGCACGATTGACTGGTCTATCCCTGAGAATCCCCTGAGATCTCCTCTGAGAAGAGGAAAGATGAGATCAAAGCTGTTTTTCAGAGTGAGCCCCAGAAGGGTGTTACAACTTGACTGTACACTCCAGGATGCTGTACTCCTCCTGGCACGATAAAACCCTCAGAGGAAAGGGCAGGAGGATGTGAGTGTCTGGTTCCATGTCTCTCATGGTAAGAATTTGCCAATTAACTTACATAAGACACATCTCAGTGGAGCTCCATCTCTGCCACTTCCTGTGAGTGTCAGACTCCCTCTGGCCTGGCTTTCGTTTTGCCTCTTTCCGTGGCTGAGGAGTGGCTCCACTTCCTTCGCTGGAAGGGGAGCGGTTGGGAAGGATGCTGTTCTTAAGTATCCTTCCCCGGGGCTTTCCTGGAGGAATAAACTACCTGTGTTTAGCTTTGTCTCCTAGGATCTCTGGTTTTGTAGATTCACACTACTTTTCAGTGGTCATGGCTGCTGCTCCCTGTTCTCCTCCCCATCTGCTCAGCTCTGGTGAGGCCTCACCTGGGGTATTGGGTGCAGTTCTGGGCTCCCCAGTACAAGAGGGATGTGGAGCTTCTAGAGAGGGTCCAGCGCAGAGAGACAAAGATGATTAAGGGATTAGAGCATCCATCTTATGAGGAAAGAGTAAGCAAGCTGGGCCTGTTTAGCCTAGAGAAGATTTAGAGGAGATCTGATCAATATGTATAAGTACCTGAGGGGAGGTAGGGGCCAAACTCTTCTTGGCAGTGGCCACTGACAGGACGAGGGGTAATGGGCACAAACTGAAACACAGGAGTGTGAGGAAAAGCTTCTTTGCTGTGAGGGTGACAGAGCCCTGGCACAGGCTGCCCAGAGAGTCTCCTTCTCTGGAGATCTTCCAAACCCGCCTGGATGCCACCCTGTGCCATGTGCTCTGGGTGTCCCTGCTGGAGCAGGGGGGTTGGACTAGGTGATCTCTAGAGGTCCCTTCCAACCTCAACCATTCTGTGATTCTCATTTTTTTGCATAATTTCTTTAGCATTTAAAATCCATTAAAGAGTTCCTTACTGAGCCAAGCTGATCCTTACCTGTCTTCACATCTTCTATCACTCTGAGATAATCAATAATCTGATATTTTGGTAAGGTCTTCAGGCAGCTCGCTGCTCTTCTGTACTCCTTTTATTTCCCATAGAGATGTCTTATATTTCTTTCCAAATGAGTAGTGGACTGACTATTTTTTCTGACTAAAGATTTTCCCTGTTGATTTCTGCAACTTCTGGTGCTAATTTACTTTTGTCATTCCTGATGCATGACAGAATTAGAAAAATTGGAAGAAATGTAACTGAGAAATATGCTTTGTATTAGTTAATTTCCCTCTCACAGATTGTGTCATCAAGCTAAATATTTTCCACATTAAAAAAGGTTTTCCAAAATAAACATTTAAAAGATGTCCAGTAGTAAATAGCTGATTTGAAACTATGAATTAATCTTCCATTCTTTCCCAAAAAAGAGATTCCTTCCTAAGTGATTCTAATAAAACAACATCAAAAATAATAGTGTTTTATGCCCATAGCATAACATTACTTTCCACTTTCATACAAATTACATTATTTTCCACTTTTATACAGTTCTATCTCCTCTCCTTTTCAGTTGTCCCTTTAGTGACAACTAGCAGACCAATAACATAGCTAGAGAATAGTGGCCTGTTGAGTGCAAAGGGGCAGGAGAGGGTGAGAGCAGAGATGTGGTTTTGAACTGTGTGTTCTCATTGTATATGATCCTTCTGAAGTCAAGAAAGAGGTGAAAGGGAGACCCGTTCAATGTTTTCAGGTAGAATTAAAAGGGAAAAGAACAGAGATGATAATCTCATAGTAAAGACAGAGTTGTTTTGGATGTCTGCACTTTGGGAAAGCAAAAGATGAGGGCATAGACTGTTCTGGGAATGTCTTTGTGGCAACCTCTTACTGTAGACACAGAGGAAGCTAATAGATATGCAAGAGAAATTAAATTTGCTTGAAATTCAATTTAATCAGAGGTCAAACTATAATTTGAGTAATAGGAGACTACAGAAACAATAGTGTTTTAAAGAAAGGAAGGAAGCTCCAACTGATTTTCAGATGATAGACAAGTGGGATATTATTAGAACAAATTCTGAAGAGCATCTACGGAAAAATAGCACATGCAAGAGATAAGAAGGTGATGAAAAATGAAGTGTATTTGCCAAGAACAAAACATATCATACCAGTTTGAGTTCCTCTTGTCCAGGGTAACTGGCTTAATGTTAAAGAGGAAGAGGTACGGTGATATATCACAGGTTTAATAACTATTGTAAACCATGTCATAAGTCAGATAGGAAAGTATGATGGAGATGATGAGAACTGAAGGATATTACTATATTTCATGAGTGCAGTAGTGACTTTAATAAACTTAAGGCATTTTTCAAGGGAATGTTGCAAACTTTATTCCTGGAGATGGTTTGATTCTGCCTACTCAAGTCATTTAAGTTAATGATGTTGGAGCTGGACTAGAGAAAAGGTTCATAAATTTACACTTCAGATTAAAATAAGTAAGGATGGAAGAACTCTGAAGATGAACAACAAAGGTTAAAGTGAGACTGGTATATTGGAACGATGGTATAAAATTATCAGAATAAATCCAAGAGAGAAAAGTACTGGATATCATCCTTAGACAAAAAAAAAAAAAAAAAAAAAAACTTGGTGGGGTTGAGAGAACTGATTAGGCAACAGCACCTCTGCAAATAAGACGTAAAACAAAGCTAACCAGAAGTTGAATGAGTCAACAATGCAAAGCAGCTTCCACAAAAACAATTAGTATGACACTGCATTAACAGGGTCCCTTGGTATATAACATGAGAGTTATGTATGGAATTTTTTGTTCTGTATTGGGAAGACCTTATCAAGTGTATAAAGTTCATCCAGTTTTGTAAGCACATTTTTTTGTGAGAGAATACAGAGCAGAGATCCAGGAAAAAAGTTTTGTAAAATATTTCCTGACAACAAATTGAAACAACTGAGTTGTTTCTGTAAGAGAAGACTAAGAGAATATTGATAACATAATAGTAGACCTCCAAAACATCACAAAGATGGTAAACAGTTATTTTCCACGGTCACTAGGATTACTTCACAAAAGTCATTTATCCAGTTTTGCAAGGAAAAATAAAAATGTAAGTACTATATTAGGGAAATCCAGTTCTACATTAAGGAGAACTTTCTAGTTCAAGCAAGTTTTCACAGATGAAGAAATAGACAATGTGGGAGAGAATTATGAAATCTTTAAGAATATATTAAGTACTGGTCCTGGATTTCACTGAATCTTTCTCTCTTCCCCCAGACAGAAATGTGCCAGTATATCACTTCAATATGTCATGTCCTTACCTAACAGACACACTTCTTTATGTAAACTGCTTTATCAGAGCTTTTGTAGACCACTTCAGAGTTAACTTTTTGTTTGTGTGAATGCATGTCTATTTAGGTAAAGTTTTTATTCTTTGTTACTTCATTCATCCATCTGAGTTTTTTCTATTAAGGCATGTTGGAATATTTCTTTACACCAAAAAGTTCAAGTGATCAAAAATGAAACTCAGTCTGCAGGGAAGAGCTGAGGGTATTCCAGCATCCCAAATTTTGCTTTTAGTTCTGACTAGGGATAGAAATGTGCTTTAACTTCTTCCCAGAAATACCATGTATACTTTTGGTAGTCTGAAGCTGCATCTCACTGCTGAATATCTGAGCTAGTATGGCATAAAAAAGAGAATTTCTTTGAGAGATATTAATGGCTGTTAGGTATGTATATATCACAGAATGGTTAAGGTCAAAAGGGACCTCTAGAGTTCACCTAGTCCAACCCTCCTGCTCCAGCAGGGACACCCAGAGCACGGGGCACAGGGCGGCATCCAGGCGGGTTTGGAAGATCTCCAGAGAAGGAAACTGCACAGCCTCTCTGGGCAGCCTGTGCCAGGGCTCTGGAACAGGAAAGAAGTTCTTCCTCACACGGAGATGGAACTGCACGGGTTTCGCTTTGTACCCATTGCCCCTTGTCCTGTCACTGGCCACCACGGAGAAGAGTTTGGCTCCATATATGCAAAATTAACATTAGTGCCTCTTTTGTATGCTACCTGTCTAGGTCTGTAGACATAAAAGCACTTTTTGTGTAAACATACAATTCAGCTTTAGTTTAGTTTCGCAGATCAAGCAACAGCATAGCTATTTCTTCAGAATACTACTTCTCTAGGTCTGTGAACATAAAAGCACATTTTGTGTAAACATGTAATTCAGTTCTAGTTTGCATTCACAGATCAAGTACATAGCTATACGGTCAAGTATAGCTGTGTAATCAAATTTCTCATTTTTCATTTTCAAAAAACACCTTTATTTAACCTTCTCTTTTCATTTTGTGTTAGCTTCTGCTGCATGTTATTTGTTTTAACCAGGAAAGCACTATAGTTTCTTCCCTCACTTTGTTTTCTGAGTGATTTACGTAATGATTATTTTGGCTGCAGGAGTTTCAACGTCAGCATTTACTTAAAAAACATTCTGAGTTATTGACATTCACGCTGCTATTGATCATGCAATTATAAAAGTTGCCCAAGGATTTTCTCCCATTGAATTTGACTTCTATTGTGCTCCTGTAATTTTGTACCTTGTCTCAAATAAGCGCCTTTACATTTTGAATTAAAGGTGGTGTAAATACCCTCGCATTGCTTGCAAGAAATAGAAAAGAAAAAGCAATTAAAAAGGTTCTTTAAAAAGTCTGAAATTCATAGTTGGGAACTATGGGGCTGCAGCCAAAATGCACAGCTTTCTAATGATTTTATAGGCATAAGAAATATCTTTGAAAATTAGATCATTGCAATAACTTTCCCTAATAAGACTGTTTTTTTTCAAACAAGCTCCTTTAATAAAATTCTCTTCCACCTCCCCCTCTTTTTGTATTTATCATCTTCAGTTGTTTTGTGAGACTTTTACATTATAAAGTTGAAAACCAATTCAAAACTGGAAGAAATTCAAGTTCTATCCTAGGAATAAACACTATTGCAATAAAATTTACCATTTACCTATTTAGGAGAGATCAAAGGTTGAGGTAGTATGTTAGCATGTTTAATTGCTAAGAAGCTACTTCGAAGCTCAGTGGTTGGAGAAAAAGTAAACTGACCTGAATAAACATAATGACAGCTCTGGCTTTAACACCAGGATACTCAAGGTTGTGGAATACTTTTGAATACATAGTCCAGCGTGAAGGGAACTTGGTGTCCTGCTTGAGCAGGGGGGTTGGACTAGATGATCTCTAGAGGTCCCTTCCAACCTCAACCATTCTGTGAGTCTGTGTGATAAGGAAGATGATTTTTCCCCCTTCTTCCATCCCCCCTCAGATGCCCAAGTGATACAGATTAGCCCATGATACCAGCTGTAGGCACAAGGCTTGGTGTCCAGGCGGGTAGGTTACTGCAGACCTAAAATGCTTCAAAGTAGAAGCCAAATGTTGGGTGAAATTCCCAGATATTAGGGGTTGGGCTTGGTGCTATTGGGTTTCACTTTTCCAGAGGCAGGGGAAAAAATAATGTGTAAGAGCACAGAGCTGCTTTTGACTCAGCAATGCAGATGGCAGACGAGTGTGACTGAGAATCCTAGGGTTTTAATTAACTTTTCTCTTAGAAAATAGAACTATGGCATATGATACAGTGCAAAATGATTTTTCAGCTTGGAATTTTGCCAAGACTAACTGTTCAGTAGGAATTTAGCCTAGGAGCTGACTCGCTCCTAAAACACACAGAACGGAAAAGTTCTTTCTTCGTTTCTGATAGCCTGCATCTCCTGAAGAAGTGCATGCCGTTGCCCTTTCCGTTCATCTTTGCTCTGCTGGTTGCTGCCCAGTGCTGCTCGTCCCCATCCGGGCACAGCTCAGGAGCCTCCCGGACTCAGAAGCAGCGGCACATTTGAAGGAGCTGTGACAAGGTCACTTCACCAGCTCCGTCATAAACATCCACTCAAATCCTCAGATTGGGCTAGCGGCTTTCCAGGCACAAGCAAAAGATCCTTGTCCAAATGAGATACCTTAAAAAAGCCAGATAGGATTTAACGCAGAATGAAAGCATGTTTGGAAAGTCATGCCCAAAGTTGTGATTCTGAAAAGAGGCAATGCCTGGGGGAAATCAAAACAGATTGCCAGCAGGATGAATGGTAACTGCAGATTTTCAATTAGCCCCTCCTTTCTTTTCCTTAGTATTTTGCTAGCCTCAATGCTGCTTCTCTTCAAGTTAAACACCCAGTGGGTGTATGCACTGAGTGGATAACTTGAATCCAGAAGTGAGGCGGTTTAAGTCAGCAGAGCCAGGTCAAGAAAGGCCTGTAATGGTTGAGAACTGGAAAATTGGCTTCCTAAAAGGCAGCTGAAATGTCTCCAGCAGAAACTTTGCTCATGTTTCCAAGTGAGCGTGGGATTCTCAAAAGCAATTTTAGATTGTTATTGTGGTCTCATTTGCAGAGTGTCTGTGTACCCTAGTGACTACACAGAAGTGGTCTCACAAATTATCCATTATTTCTATTGAGATAGCGTACAAAATTCCCAAACTGGAGCTGGGCTGCATTCTGTCATTTACAAAATATGAGCACATGTGTTTCTGAGTAACAGAACCTTCAAACCTCCTCAAATCTCTTCAAAATTCAGGTTCTTCTCAAGGCTTCCATTGACTTTTCCTTGCAGCTGATGGGAGCATTTTCACTGACTTCTGTGAGAGACAGATCAGATATGTAAGTAAAAGAAAGGGTGTGAAAGACAGGCGTGCTTTGCTGGGACACAAAGTACTTTTGTGTGTTTTGGGGGAAGGAGCCTGGACTTTAAAAGTGAAGGAAAAAAAAAGAAAATAACCCTTTACTAACTTTTCCTAAGGACCATTTTCTTGTGACCTGCGACAGCTCCTGCTTCAAGCCTCTGCTTCTGAGATTTTAATGGAGCCTGCAGCGCTCTCTTCCCGTAAATCCATTTGCCCAAAGCTCTTGCACAAAAGGCTCAGGACAAACAGTGCTGGGCTGGAGAACAGCTCGTCAGAGCGCCTCTTGCGTAGGAGGGGTCAGGTTTGGCTCAATGATTTGCATGTACAGGCAGCTACTGGCAAGCAAGTCTGCCTTCCCATTCACGGGAGAGAGGCTCCTGCACTGCCTGGAATCGGCATTTTGGGGGATTCACCATTCTTGGTGCTCACCGCGGGCTCCAAGGCTATTTCCACTCAAAAGGCTCCCGCTGATCTGGGGCGCTTACCCTGCACGTTTACGCACAGCAAGAGCTTGCACTGTTAGCAGATTGCAGATATGAATGGAATATGTTACAAAAAGATTACAGAAACGCAAGCCTTCACTTGACCTGTGTTCCCACGATGTGGGTTTGGCAGCTTCCCACTTCGCTTTAGCAGCCCTTGCAAAACTTAACTATTCAGTTCCTACTACTGTTAAGTTCCTGTGAAGATTCTAGCTAAGCGAGAGAATGAAAACTTTCTTCTTCCAAGGACAGGTGATTGCCATCCCTGGTAGGATTTGCCTGCTGCAACCTGAGTTTGTGTACAAACCAGAGCTTTGGTTTTCCTGTGGCTTATTTAAAATCTTGATAATTCATATCAGGAGAAGATCAGTCCTTGGTATTTTTCTTCCTCTGTATGTCACTCTCAAATTAAGTTCATGGTAAAAACACAGAGGATTTTTTGTTTATTTTATCAGGCTCTGCAAAGCCACCAGATGCTAACTTCAGTCCTTATGCATTAGCCTCCCATATTCATTTTTGATTCTGTAGTGTAGTGGGTAAGTTTTGCTACAGTTAGGCTCAAATTAAAGCAGTTCTGACTGTATAGGCTTTAAAAATAAAATCAAAGAAATTGCTTAAGTAGGCAACTTCATAAAATAAGATACTGAGTTTTCCTCAGTTATTTAGGGACCAATGTAATCTGAGGACAATTTTCTTGATTAAAACTTTCGTATTTGGAAAATTCTGATTTATTAAACCTTAAACTTCTTGAGGAAATGAGTTAATTTTGCCCAGATTCATTTCCAGCAACAATCTTTGATTGGGACCTGGAAGAGCCAGGTTCAAATCTTTGCTCCAAAGCAGGAAAAGCATGACCTTGCAATCTGGGCTTTTCTTCAGATACAGATATTCTCTAGGAGATCTGGTGAAAACTCAGAAAGATTTCATTTTCTACCCACTGTGCAAAGAAAACAAATACCCATTTCTTTGACAAGAGGATATTTTTGGTTTCCTTGCAAATTTTAGAGTGAGACTTTACAGGCTTCTTGAGCTATTTCAGATAATTCTTTGGCAGCTGCTTTTCCAGTTCGTGTCTAAGTTCAAGGAATCATGAGGAATGTGTGGCTTGCTTTGTATCTTTTTGGCTTTCCTCTCAGTCTGTGCAGATAGGGCTATCAGAAAGAACAGCATTTTCACAACTCTCTTGACCTCCCTAGCCCGAGAAGTTCATTGGCAATCGGTAATATCTGGAGCGCTGCTGAAACAGCCCAGCTGCATCTTCAGCAGTGCCAAACGATGCTAGTGTGTAACAGCATGAAACACTGGTGGTTCTTGCACCATCGAACCTGACCCTTTCACGCATATCGGCTGCAGAATGAATATTATCTACACCAGGATTTCTTAATCATCATGTCGGTCACTGAGCTCCAGAATGTATTAACAGGAATATGATTTCTATGATGCTTCTGGGTCCTCTCTCTTCACAATTTCTAGCAAAACATGGTCTAGCAAGAACTTCTTGATCAAGGAGTGACAGTTAATACGTGTCCAGATGAAAAGTCTAATCACTTCTTGCCTGGAATCACTTTTCTACTTGATTGGAAGTGCCAGATTCCTACATGGAAGCAGAAGATAGGCATCCTCTCTCCCTCACACTTGTGATAGCCTGAAACTTCCCTTGAGTGATGTAAAGTTAAATGTTAACTTAAAATCACACTAGCTGATTTACACTGCAGCGCGCCTGGATCTAATGCCGTGGTTCAAGCTGCTGGTGCCGCTATCCTGCCACGAGAACTTCCAGGGGGATCCTACTGGCATCTGCGCTGGGATCTGGGGTTTTCAGCATATTGCTTGGAAAAGGCAACATGGAAAGTAAGGTGACAGACTGTGTGTGTGCTATCAAATTATTTAGGATAGCCAACACTTTAAAATACTCAGAGAGTGCTACAGAAGGATTTTATTAAATCTTCTCATAAAACTGTCTGATAAAGTGACAGATTTAAATTTCGTGCAGAAAAATGCAAAGCCATTTAGCGCTTGAGGGAAAACAGTGCTAGCCATGCCAACTGCTGGCTTTTTCACCAGCTACTAGGATTCAGGAAACACACATTGATATTTCTGTGAATAGCCCTCCAAAAGCAACAGTTCAGTCATCATCAACACTCTAAAGGCAGTTTAGGAATTATTAGGAAGGGAAAACACTAAAATCATCATGATTTAATATACTCCTAAGTTATTACACTAAAGCAGGCACAGTGGCATCTCAGAGTGCATAGTTCTTACCTTCCCATCACAAAAGAAATATAGTGCAGAGAGTGATCACAAGTATGGGGTAGTTTTATTACCAGACTCTTTGGCTTGAAAAAGCCTGAGGGGATGCAAAGATTCATGAATGGCAGTGGAGAAAGTGAGTAGAGAAAAGATGTATTCATTCTTTCTCACATGATTAGAGATAGGGACGTCAGCTAAATTATTGGGTGGCAGATTAAGAAAAAAATAGCAGGTTTTTACATTTTAATCACAGTGTGATTAATGTTTGATGATTAATGCACAAGTCATTACCATGGATGTTGCGGAGGCAAGAAAGACAAAAAAGGTTAAAAGGGGAATAGAAGAAAAAAAGGAGAAGTTAACTAGTTGCTACTCAATATGATTATCTGGATATGACCTTTTTGCTCAGTGGATTTGTGAAGCCCTAATTGGAAAATAGGACAATATATCCATATCAGATAAACTCTCTATTTGCTTCGTTCATTTAATCTTTTAGTAAGTATCTGCAGCTGGCCACAGCGAGAATTGTCTCAGGGACTGCGTGACTCCTGGATTTGGCCTCATTTCTCAATTCTTCTGCCACATTGGCTCTAGCAAGTGATAGTTTTTATGCATTTTTATTTTATTAACTCACAACCTACTATACAAAATAAATGCAGATATATGATCTCACTTTAATCAGCGACTTCTGGAAAAGTGAGGATTAGTTTCACTGGAAACACACATAAAATGCTGTCCAGTCTGCACATATCAACATAAAGGAAAGTGAAGGGCAGCACAGTGGGCCGGAGACACAAAAAGGTTTCAAATACACCTTAAATATTAAAACCATGAGTCTCTGCCCAAAACTGACTTTTTTATTGGACATTGTAACAGAAAGAGGTTGAAACAATTTAATGTACTACATCCTAGTTATTTTAAGATGACAAAGACTTATGTTTTGCATTTTTGGGAGCTTCTTAGAAAGATTGCTGGCTTGGTTTCCTGTTCAGACTTCCTGAAGGATACAAGCAATAAATGACGCAGTAAAATGAAGGAGTTATCATCAGCACAACATTTTCTCTTCTGCTTTGACTTTTGCTCACACAATAATTTGCAGGAGTTGTAACAGTCCGACAGGGTGCTGCTTGTATGCTTCAAGATTTACATGGCACATAAGTTTGGAAGAGGAACATTTTTCATCTTTGTCATGTGCTGTTTATAAAAGAGAGCTTTGAACACAGGCTTTGGTCATGAACTTTCTTTGAAAGAACAGCTATTGTTCTGCATTCCTCACCAGAAGTTTGACCTGTAACACAAGAAAGAAACGATGAAGATTTGCATCTTGTTCTGCATGTGATAAAAAGACATTAGGCATTAGGCAATGTTAGCCAAACATTAACATTTTATGTGTGCTTTAATCCTGATTTAATTTTTACGAGTGTTTCTAAGCAGACAATGTGCTTTTTATGATGTACTTCAACTGCTGGCTAGGACCTAAACCAAAGCCTTTGGAAGTCAGTGGATCTCTTCATATCACAGACTTGGGATTAGATCTGTATATAGATAACCATCTGAAATTGTATTATGTAACTATTTCTCATCACTGCAGGCATTATAACAGCAATATGCATCTAATTTGGCTATATTGTAGGTGACTTGTGAATGAGGAAAGGCAGAGTAAAGATAGTTTGTCAAACTGATATGAACATGAATAACTGATAATGATACAGACCATGAGAATAATAGAAAATGCAGTCTCTGCTGAGGTAAACTTAAATGTTACCTCCAAGTAATGACAGATGCTGACTTTGGGTTCATTTCTCTGAATAGGAGAGCTGTTAATAGCATTTTTGTGCACCACTGCAGCAAAAGCAAAACAAGAGGCTTTTAATTTTAAAATAGTCTTTTGAGCAAAAGCCATGTCATGAGCAGAAGTCTCTCATAGTCACTGGCAGACTGATCAACAAGTGCTGCAGAAACCATCTTAGTAAAGGTTCAGCCTGAACTCCACCATTTAAAACCCCAAGTCATGCAAGGATTAGCATGGTGCTCTAAGTCTACATCTCTCTCACATAACTCTCATTCTGTCATCTGAAAGTTACTCCCTGTTTGTTTTGCTCGAAACACACACACATGGCTATGTTTAAATTGTCATTATGGCATGACCTTGCAGCTGTTGTATTACACTCTGCAGAAGAATCCCATGGCACCAACTATATGTATCCAGTCTCAGAAACAAAACTTCATAGTCTGCTTCTCAGTGACCATTAAGCAGGGGTGAAAATGTGAACTCCTATATCAGAGTAATGGGCAATTTGTTTAGGATAACTACATGAACTCTTAAGCAACTAACCTTTTCAGACTCTCTCTAGACTCAGAGGAGGCATATGCTGTGTGGTTCCCTTTAGTGCAGGATGTTGGGCATGTATACTGTGAATCTGAATAAAGGAAACAGATCATTTTTACCCTCAAACTGTGGATTTTTTCCAAAGAAAAGAACATACACATACACATACACATACACATACACATACACATACATATATACAGGGGTCGTACTAGTACTAGTAACACCTAGTACTAAGGTGTTTCCCTGTCACAGGGCTCTTGAGAGTTGAGACCTGAGGGTCAGTGGTATGTTACGTTGTAGGTGTCTTTTCAAAAAAAAACATGCAAAAACATTATAGAAAGTAGAGAGAAGACAAAAATAGTTGCAAGCAAGGTTTATATTCATTTCATGAATTGTGGTCTTCACTACCACAGTTTGCTCAGGAAACTTAAAATTCTTGGAGCTTGTCATATGCTTTCAGTTGCAATGTTGAGCAAGAGTTTCAGTTTCAATAAACTATTTCTTACTGTGGCTTATGTAGTCCCATTACTGTAGTATTTTTACCTTTTAAAAATATACCTTACAAAACCTCTGTGCAGAAGAATTAGTGCCATCCCCACGGGAATCGAAAAGACAGAACGATGCGTAGTATAGAAGCTATATAGTGGGGTTTCCAGTTCCATTATCCATTTCAGTTTCAGGGGAATTAAAATGACTTTCTCTCCGGTATCTCTAAAGATAACCTCTGTAATCTATCACTTACTCTGCTTTTCTGACCTAGTTGGTTAACCAGCGCTCAGCACTCTGTGGGTTGTATCTTCCTGGAGGAGGATTTGATGAAGAACTTAGATACCTTTGATGTAGTTCTGTTTATTCATGTTCTACAAGTGAAGTCCTATTTTCTCATCACAGAGAGCTTCACGTAGGAAAAAGTGTCTTTATTCAGAGTTCGAAACCCTACATCAGTTAGGTTTATAGTCAGTCATAAGACAGTTTTAAAAGTTTATCACTAAGCTATAGATTAATAAGTGGTTGCGTATTGTAAATTGAATTAAATGTTGTGTACCTGCTATAGTGCATCCTGACAATTAGCCACTATTTGCTTCTCACTTTGTTTGTTTGAACAGCTTTCAGGAAAGCATCATTTTGTAATGGACACCTCCATTTTCCCCTGCTTTAAACCTAGTGGCCTCACAGAAAAAAAAAAATCAGGAAAAGAAATCATCACTTAAAAGCCTGAAAAATCAGGCTGCCTCACAAAACTGTTCTCACTGAGTAGTATTTTGTTAAACAAAAAGCTGAAAACTGGAATGTGTGCAGTAATAGTAACTGTGGTCAGAATCTCTGGGAGCTGGCTGGAGAACTGAGGAAAGGCAAAATAAATGTCCTTAGGGCCCTCCCTAATCCTGTAAGATTTGGCATCTATAAGGCTGTAAACATTTCTTGAAAATGACACAGATGGTAACTATTGCCAACTGGAAACAAAGGCTACAGAAGGCAGTGGTGACTTGACTTTTTACCTTCTGTTTTTATACAGATGTCACCTGGCAGGGGCATATATTACAGAAGAGGCAGTGAGTCTCCCTGTTGGCCTGAGGAAGTCTCTAACAGGAGTCTGTAGATATCAGAAAACTCCCAAACCGACATTTCCAGCTGCACTGTGAACCCCACGGTACCTGACTGTATTTGTGATTGCTCCCTACAGCCTGCCCTCCTCCAATATCTTGACGTATTTAATGGCTTGCTCCTGGTGCCAGTTTCTGCATGCCCAGGCTGAGAGAGGATGAGTGCAGGCTAGCTTCTCCTGCAGATCTCTTCCAGAAGTCTGCCTCTCTGCGGCAGCTACTTCTAGTAAAAGCATATAATACAGGGCACATAGCTATGGGCTTGCAGAAAGCGGTCCTTCTCTGTTCCAACTGCAGCGAATGGGTAAACTGGGACAGAAAGGGACAAGATTCAGTCTCAGAGCCTGCATTTCAGCTGGACTTCCAGGGAGGGGATGGACAAGGCTCAGACAGTGTGACCACACTGACCAAGCATAGGCTTAAGGGCAAGTGGTGTTAACATAGCCTGGGATGGCGATGACGCTCTTCTGGTGTATATATCCTGTTGGAACTGGACGCAAGATAAAAGACTTTGGTCTTTTGAGCACTGGGCACTCCTCCCGTGTGGGCTGTGAGTGTATTTTCATGTGCAATTAATACAGTGCGAAATCAAGATATTGTGAAACAGGGTGGAAAAGCTCCAAGATGAATAATCAGTGAACTTCAAGACAAACTGTCTAACAGGAAGCACCTAATCTGAACCCTAAACAAAGTATGGGGGAGCAACAAAGCAAAAATAACAGATTTTTAGCCATAAAGGAATAGAAAGATGTGTTCAGATGTTAACCTAAGGAGGAAAAGAAGCTGATAAAAGCATAATAACTTATCCTTCTACCCTTCTATGGGGGCTTCTGAGGGCAAAACTCACATATATGCCCACATATATATAGCACATACATACCCACACATATATGCCGCATTACATGGGTATAGCAGACCAGTAAGACCTTCTTTTTGCTGACCTGTGCCCCAGTATTTTCAGAAGGAAGTTGGAAGAGATCAGATGAAAAACCAAACTTATTTAGCACATGAAATAAAATAAATGGGAGGCAGTATTGCAAAATGAGAAGTGAAGAGCCCCAGTGGGATTCTCAGCTCATTAGTAACAGGGACATGATTTGGGGTTTTGTCAGTTCTTCAGTTTGTCACAGGCATCGGGTGGAGGTACAGACACTGGAGGGTCTGAAGTGACTGCACGTTCTGTACTCCCATGTCCTGAATTTACTGCCTTTTTTTTTTTTTTTTTTTCTAGCTTCCTGGCTGCTTGCGATATTTCAGAGCTTCTATCCCTTATCTGTAGCCAAGGAGAACATAGTCATCATGTCCAATTATTTTTAACTTTTAGCAAGGGAACTCCTAAGTCTGGAACACCAAAAAATGCCAAAAAAAAAGCTTAAAAAAACCCCAAGCTTACAATGACTTTCTTCTGTAATAGATGTTCCTCTGCCCATATTGCTTGGATACGCTTTATCTAGACATACAGTTCTATATACAGTTTAATATACTACTATATATTATTTTGTAAGCTGTACTTTAAGTTTTTGCAAAGAATACATACAGTATTTTGCATGTCAAAATGTTCAAATCCGCTGATGAGCTGAAATGTAGGGGGCCTTTCAGAGATGTCCTGCTATTTTTGTTCTCAGGAAAATGTGATTTCTGGCTCAGCCTGTCAAGACTTACACCAAACTGCTGCTCTTAACTTAAGAGAGTTTGGTTGTGGCATTCAGTATGTGAGTTTGCACTGTGGCTGGCTGAGGACATCTGGGAATTAGCTGGATTCAGAGAAGCCTCTGGTTTTATTCTGACATCTCATAGGCGTTTTGCACTCAGACTGAGCTGAGGCTGTTCAGAAATACTGTGCACTTTTGCAGAGGATACCTGGAGATGCCTGAGTCCTTTCAAAAAAGACATCAGGGCACTGGTCATCCAAAGATTTACAAGTTCTTTACTCTACACATCTGTCAAGGGGCCATCAGTGAAGAAAGAGCCTATGCTGAAGGTCTTCAAATTGTTACATTCAATAAGAAAAGTAACTAGCTAATGGTTTATTCCTGTAGATGCAATAATCCATATTATAATTTATAATTAGTTGATTTATATTGTAATTCCTAACTATCTGCAATAATGAAGATTTCTTTTCAAAATATGAAGGCAAATAAAAAAAGGAAAGCTTAAAATCCTGTCCATAGTTAGGTGCAGTATTGCAGTTTAAAGACGGTGTTACAACAGATGAAGAGGTGCTATCACTTACGCAGTTTAGGCCCATGGCTCACATAATTAATATACAGGAATTCTTGACTACCACTGTTAAGTTGGTAATCAGTGATGTAAAAACCTTTATTGTATGTGACTGCTTCCAGAAGACACCTCTTTTAAGATGATTCAAAGTTCTACAATTTTCCGACATCTTGCTGGTGTCAAACAGCAAGTCAAATCTATCCAATGATTCCTTTCAGATTGCTGTTTGGGGTTTATCTAGGAAAATCATGGTCACCCAAGATGCAGTATCTTGAATACTTCTGTTAACTTGGATTTTGACTTGTTTTTTTCCACCCTATGTGCATGCCAAATTAATGTTCTAATTTGTTTTAGGTAGACCTGTACATGGCGTCTCAATCAAACCTACTAAATTTGCAGAAGGAACTAGACCTGGCATCGCTAGATTTCTTCTACTGCTTTGGGAAAGGGATTTATTGGTCTGGTTTGGTTTGGTTTGGTTTTGCTATTTTCATGAGGACGAAATCTGAGACTGAGAAATACATTGTCTCATGCAGAGCAAAAGTATTGGTTGTACAGATCTCTCTTTTGTTGTATTTGCTTTCTTCTTAATTGCTCCTATTAAAGAACCTATGAGTGATAATAAAAAGCCTTGCTGGTGTTTTGTCTGTACTTGTTTAAGATGTATAAAGCTGTTGGCTGGGGACAAGCGGAAGACAAAAGTTTTATCATTTCCTGACTTTTTCATACCAAAGCAAATGAATCCCTTCCCACTCCATTTCTAAACAGGCTGTAGAGGTTCCTGGCCCTTGGCTCCTTACCAAGCTTCAGGGAACAGATGAGGTTTGTCATTTTGACTTGTGTTGCTTACCAAATTTTCTTGTTTGTTATCATTTATGCTGATACAACGCAGTCAGTAATTGCTGTTTGCAGCAATGAGGTCAAGGCCCTTTCTTCAGTTGCTTCAGATTGTGAGTCTCCTAAAATCCTTTTAATGTGCATTAAGCAAACTGCAGAAGGAAAGCCAGAAATATCTTAAAAATTAAGTGCATGTTTATTGCTTCTTTTCATTATCTTGTATATGGAGGCATTCAAAGCTGAATTCAAAGCATTAGCTCTGTCCCATGACTGTCCCCTTCACCTGCTTGTCCCCTAGTAGCGTTTTGGCTTGCGCTGGTCGGTGTTCTCAGAGAAACACCTGGGTATGGTATAGGGACTAGCCTGGGCCAGCAACGTTGAGAAATCAGAAGTAAAGCTAAGACCACTTATCTGAAGGCAAAAAGTGTTTAGGCACATGGAGAAAGAGTTGAGAGAGCCTTTTTTTTTTTTTAATAACTTCTGATGGTCTATAGAGCAGTTTTAATTTTGTTCTTGAAGCTATATGTTCATATGGAAGAAAAGATAAAGAGGCAGTGAACATGGCAAAAGATAAGAAATGCAACTTTGAAGTTTGCAACATGCTGCTCTCTAGCTTGTACAAGGCTGCAATTTCCCGCTAGGGAAGCAAATGTGGGGTTTTACATCTAAAAAGAAATTGTGCCCCCCAAACCCCGCAGGATTAATCACACCAGCATCAAACTGGAATAACACGGGTTGGAACTGGCATTGCTCTCATACAGAGCAAGCTGCCCATTCATCCTTCATGTCCTTCAGAAAGGATATGATGAAGTTATTAGCCAGGCTGGGATGTGGTAAACCTGGTCAGTACTGGGCTGTCAAGGCACAGCAGAGATGCTCGCTGGGTTTCTCAGAGGGTGTCTACAAATATCTGCTGGGAGGTGCAAATTTACATGATTTTGTTTTTTGGTTAATTTTTTTTCTTGGACTGCTTTGGCTGTCCAAAGGGCTGAATTATGTCAAAGAGGAGATTGATGCATGTGTGGAGGCAGCTGCGTGAAGGAAGGGTGCCATAGAGCACAAGCACACAAGAAACTCCTGGCCACTTCCTACATTTTGAAGCTGTGAGAAGACTAATTGGATTTCTTTAGGGCATGTAAATGCTCTGAGAATTTGGGAAATTCTTAAGCATATTGGAGATTTTTGGGGCACCAAAGGATTTGCCCTCATTTTGAACACCACGTGCTCTGGGTGTCCCTGCCGGAGCAGGGGGGTTGGACTAGATGATCTCTAGAGGTCCCTTCCATCCTTAATCCTTCTGTGATTCTGTGATGCTGTGAACGCTCTTTTCAAATATAAAAATATCCCCAAATTGGAAAGAGAGGAAGACTGTTTGGTGATCTTTTTCTCTGCTGCATATGAACTAAGGAATTAAGACAGGAATATCCCACACATCCACTGGAAATGAGGGAGAGAAGGGAAACAGGGAGAGCCAACGCTATCTCAGGAAACTTCCAAACAATCTCAGTTTCTCACAATTTGTTACTCTCATGGCCCGTTTCCAACTTGTAAGGGTTTTAAAGCATTTTTAAAATATAAGTTATGCATGGGTTAATAAGGACTAAGACATGGAAGAGAGAGGAAAAGTATAAGGTAGAGAAGAAAAAGGATGCACAAGAGAAGTGTTCATGCTAGAAACTTGGGACACGCAGTTCAAAATTTAGCCAAAATATGATGAGTATTGTCAAAGCCACTGTATGATTTAAGTAGTGCCTTTTATAACCTGGACAATATCTCTTTCTATTGAACAGCTGGATTTCATATTGTGCAAAAATGATCTCATTTCATTAGTCAAAAGTGTTGTTTAAAGTAGTTTGATGTAATTCTGGAAGAAAAACCTAGATTAAAATGACCATCATTTTTTATGTTTTAATTATGTAACTTCTATCTCATGCTCACTGACATAAAAAGGAAGAAATTGGGCAACTTTTTCAGAGGACTTTTTTTCTGCTCCAGGAATCAAACTAAATGATATCATCATTACAACTAATTTCCATAAAATTAATGCACAAAATATTTATATTGGAAATTCCCTAATCTATTGATAGAGCTTGGTTCTACACAAAATGAACAATGCACCACACTCTGACCTATAAAATAAGAATTCACTTATGCTACGTACAACGAAAACACAGCCCATTATTTTCAGTAAAGATTTCGTCATGCACATTTTTATGCAAAAATGTTGGCTTGTTGAGCATTGTGGCTACAAAAAAAAGCCCCAGCAATCTATCTCCAGCAGAAGACAGAAACATACATCAAAGAAGAGATGACTGTTGTGCTGTTTTAAAATAAAAGTAAAATCAATTATGTGATTTATAAAAGTAAATCTCTCTTCTGCTAAAACAGGTTATTTCCTTACAATTTCCATCAATAATTGGGTCAGTTAGCCACAAAGCACGTTTCACTTCCTCTTCAAGAAAGTTCTTTGATGGCTTCTCAGAAACTTACATCTTGTTTGCTCTACACCTTGCTCTACACTGGGAACTTCCAAAATAGCTCATGTTCTTCTTGTAGCCATCATCACCTTTCTGCTCGCTTTTTCTCTTCTTTACCTGAATTACATCGAATTTGCTTTTTATTATCTTAATACAAAATTCCCTTTTTTTTTGTCCTTCCCTACTTTATATGTTCATCTATCACTTTATATGAAATTTTAAAGATTTTAGGGTTTTTTGGATTAAGTATTATAACTTCTTCAAATTTTTTTTTTTGTTTCTATCAATTTTAACTTACTCCTTTCTGTGCTTTATTTTGCTTTGCTGATAAAGCTATGCACATATGGCGTTTCCCCACCCAATTCCTCAGGTTTTGACTAGTTCAAATACATTCTTCCTCCCTCTTCATTTTTTGGCATTATATTCGGACCCTCATTCTTGCTGTCTGGCTTCATCCAGTCGCACTGGTTTTGGTCACTATGAGAATTCAGGTGCTTTTAAATTTAGAAACCATGAAAGATTTGTTGTTGACAGCTTATTTACTAAGTGCATTTGGAGAAAAAATGTGGATGGACAATGTGAAATTCCCACAATACAGTGTTCAGGAGAGTCTTCAAAGGTTTAACAAACTGACTCTGAAGATTTCAGCCTACATGGAGATTCAGCCAACATGTTCCCTTGTCTTGTGGCTGTTGGTGCTGAAGTCCGTAGAGCAATAACACCCTCCTGCCAAGGAACCAAATTTGCCTTTCCCTATATTTACCCTACAATGAAAGTGGATACTACTAATGAGAGAGGGAAACCTTGCTCTTCAGCTGCCCACATCCATCTGGCTGTAGGTATCTAGGTGGCAAGAAGCAATGAGCAGATGGGGACTAAACTTGCCAAAAAGCAGGAATGAGGCAGAGAAATAAAGTATTTGATAAATCTCAGAGAAGAGGCTGGGGGATATGGCTGGGGACTGGCAGGAGATATGAGAGACAGGGCAGCCTTAACATGTAGCACAAGGTTGAGTGAGATGGACTACCTCCATTAAAGTAGATTTGCCTTAAAAGGAGTCCATATTCAGGTGAGCAATTTGAGATAACTGAAAATAGGTTAGATGGGTAGGGCAGAGAATCTGATAAAGAGGAGATGTTTTTGAGGAAGATGGAGGGTGTGACTGAAGCCAGTGGTCCAAGAAAATAAAAACTGTAGCAAGGAACTCCAGGCGCATCTCACAAAACTGAGAGAGATGACAAAAAGATGGCAGATAAACCTCAGTGTAGATAAATACAAGATAATGCATCTAGGAAAAAATAATCTAAACCATGCCTACACAATTCTGAATCAGAACTGCTACTTATAACTCGAGAGAATTATTGAGTAAACATTGATGGTCTTCTGAAGATCTCATTATGCAGTGGAAACTAAAAGACCTAACCAAATATATGAAAATTAAAGCAAAAAGTTGACATATAGAACCTTGGTGAACCTGTGTAGTGAGTACTGTCTGAAGAATTGAGTATTGTCTGGTATCCATAGTTCAACATTCAGGTGTACCAAAGACCTATATATCAGCAAAATGATGATTAAGGAGATTGTGACTAGTTGAGGAAAAGAGGGAATATGATTAAGGTTTACAAAATTTCAAAGGCAGTGGATCAAATGACTGGAAAACTTTTATTTTCCAGATGTTATGGTACTAGATATGTTCCTTGTTACTGAAGAGTGGCTAAAAGAAGACAGTGCTTTGCACAGTTGGTAGTCATCTTCCGGAAATAGCTGCTATAGGTGGTTGCAGGGGGCAGTGTCAGCAGTTTTGGAAAACGACTAGACACATTCATGATTAGCAGCTCCAAATCAGATACTCTTGGGGGTAAACACAAGAACACGGCCTCTGTCTCTACAGTGGAGTTGCTCCCTTGCCCGCTCGTGCCCCTGCGGCTGGCTCTGCCCTCGGGGCTCTCTTGCTGTGTGCCTGAGGGTCTTGCAGCGGCCTTTGGAGACGTATGGAGGAGGCCAGGAGAGGGGCCGAGCCTGCAGTTTATCTTGGCACCAAAGACAGGGATTGCAGAGCCTGTAGGGATCTGAACCAGTGGTGTCAGCTGAGAGTGTCAGGGGTGCTTTGTAGTCTCCTTGCCAAGGACTCTGCTTCAGCACCACTAGCAGCTTCAGCAGGGGTGACCTGTTCATGCTGATCCTGTGCCAAGGAGAACATGGGCACATGAAGGTGCCAAAGTCCCCAGCAGGGGTGTGCCTGGAGAACTCCTTTGCAACTTACCTTTCTTGGTCCACAAGAGAACACAGAGCTGCTCTAAAGCCCAGGAGATTTTGGGGTGGTGTCACCAACCTCTGGGCAGGTACCAGTTTGCTGTAGTGCAGGGAGGAGACTTCCTACCTTCTAGGAAGACTTTGGTTCTGTTATCAAGAAAGAAGCTGCTCTCCTATAAGGATCTTGTAGTCTGGAGCATTTCTTTTTCTCACCGGAATTTCGAAGAGAAGCCCCATGCATTATTTCTTGTCTTGTATTCAAGTTCTGCTTAGAAAAGACTCATTTTCACATGAGAGTCTTTATAGCGCTTAACCATTTATTAGCTACCACTGACACTGCAATGTCAGTCAAGTTCTTTCAGCTTATCTATTTTATGCTATAAATTTGTGAGGACAAGACTGAGTGCTAAATATAATTTTTGTTCTGTACAGTTGCTGACAGCAAAGCCGAAGGAGAAGGGCACACCATAAATGTCTGTAAAACTTACACGTTTCAGCTATCTTAGCATCAAAAGCCTCATTAATTATCAAGTAAATTGTTTTAAACAATAAAAAGCAGGAAAAAAAAAACAAATGAAGGGAGATGCATGGATCCCAGGAACTGAAAAGGTTACCATCTCCCTAGATTAGAGGGATTGTTGAGGATAAGGGGTGCTTAAGAAATCCAGCTTGAGGAATGAAAAGAAACATCTGTCCATGGGTCTCAGCTGCTCATGCTTATATGGGTCACACTCATACAGCACGTGTGGGCAGGACCCAGGTTTGCCGCAGAGCGTAGCTCAGAGGTGAGCTAGTGTGTACCTATGGTCGACAACCTGGGCCCTAGCACCTGCTTGACCCACGCTGGCAAATATTACTAGGTATTTTAAAGAGTAGAACAAAAAATCAATAAATTTACCTCTTGGCTAGAAAACAATCTCTAAACGTCTGCATTCTTGAAATGCTGGCACTATTTTTGTCACTGTTACATTTTTTCCTTTAATGAGTGTTAGAGGGAGCGGCAGGATGCCTAGCAAACCACAGAGGTATTAGCACGAGGTAGGCACCATTTGAGTAATACCCCAGCAGCACACTAAGCAACTGCCATGCTGCACTGATTGCTGATATGCCCTATATTTGATGGAGCACACATTAATGCCTTTGTGTAACTTCACTTGTAGTGAAAAGCTCTTGAATAAGAAATTCTGAGAGTTTTCTAGTGGCCTTCTTGCATTATTACTCTTTCACATTTTCAGTCAGCACCTGTTTTTGTGTAGACCGCTTTTTTTTCTGGGTTTTCAAAAATTTTTGTAATGAATCAAACACTACTCAAATCTCCATTGAAAATCATTAGTATTAATTGCAACCATAGACCATTTTAACTAGGGCAGGTTCTCATGAACACTGTATGGGGCTCCTTCAACTACAGTGTTTTAAGCAATACAACTGCTGCCTAGCTTATTTCTGTATTTTTCAAAGACTTTCTTTTTTTTCAAGTAGTCATTACATTGAAAACACTTAGAAAAGCCCATCATTTTTTATGTGCAACTGCTTTGTAAATAAGAGTGTTTTGGTCAGTTTTCTTTTAAGTTGTTAGAAGTGACTGACATAAGACTTCAGAAGAGGAGTTATATTATTAATAATATTATTCATAATATTGCTACTATTAATTATAATAACTAGTAGTATCATGGATGGGGTTGATATTAATAATTTCTTAATCAGCACTTTTTAATATTGTGAAATATAGATTGAGATTTTCTATATTCCATAGTCATCTAGTTTTAGCAAAGATTGTAATCATTGTAAAAGAAAATTTTACTGAGTTTTAATACAGAAAAGTCACACAACTTCATTGAAAAATTTCTAAAAATGAGGTTAAGGGAAAAAAACAATATTTTAAAGAATCTAGTATTTGCAATCTAATATTTGCATGCTTTCGAACCTGGAACAGAAACATTGTCAGGGATATGTTGCTTACATTTCTATGCAGCTACGACCTATTTATGTACTTGGGGTATTTCGTTTTGCACATGCTCAGATTTGCTAAGAGTTGCTAGCTAAGGCCATTGAAGAGTTTTCTTCTGGAGTGTTTTAGCTGGTTTCTGTGTACCCTCCTCAGTTTCTAAGCCATTGGAGAGGAAGTGGTGTGTATTGCAATATCCTGTACAAAAGCAAGAGCTCCAGAAAACCAAGGAAATTCTGGGTCCCAAGGCTACCAACCCCAGTGTCAGTAAGCCTGGAACTGCTGGAGGCAAGGCCAGCTGTGGCCCTTAGTTTCTCTCACATAATAGGGTACTTCTGACGGCTGCCCTAAACCTTTGCCCCACGACAGCAGTACGCTGTGGCCACCAGACCACTGCTTGGGTCATACTTTCTCTTGCACCACTCCTCCGGCTTTCCCAATGAGCAGATCTCCAAGATTATTGGCTGGGATGCACAGCCATCGAAAGAAGGAACTTACCAGTCATAGAAATCTCTGGGCGGGCATATGCCTCTCTGCAATAGTGAAAAGTGAAAAATTATGATGTATAGTGAAAAAACTAACCCCTTCCCCTCCTCACCCACTATATTGGTATATCAGTAGGCAAAGCTTCTGACTTAGCATAAAAGTATCTGCTAGGTTTGCAATTTTTTGTGTAAATTGAAATGTGTCCTTGGAAAGTTGCTCTTGAAGGAAGTGGAATAAGCTTTGAAAAGTTTTCATTACAAGAGGAAATGCTGGTTTTGTACACTGATGGATCTGCTTGGACGCAGCCCATCAAAATTTATAGACACCACAGCTTTGCTTCAGCCCTGTTCTTTCTCTTGAGCCCTTTTATATCATCAGCCTTATTTGTTCCTTTTCCCAAGTACGCCATCATTCTGACACCATCCGCTGCAATGCCTGCTGAGCAACATAGCACAGCGCTGCACAAATGAAGGGTGGGGAAACAAAGAGAGGCTGAGCTGCTGAACCACACAAACAAAAATGATTGTTGCAGCTGGCCTACATTTAATGTGATTTTCCACCCTTGGCATATCGTACCTGAGCACACAAAAAGCAGGCTACCGATCGTCTGATTCCTCCTTCCACCCTTGGGCTTCTGCTGAAGAGCAAGAACCCAAAAGGAAGTGAAGCTCACTCGTCATCAGAGGGCACAAGGGAGTCTAGAAGAGTTCAGAGCTCAGACCTCAGGCCCCATTTTCTCCAGAGACATTATAAATGCTGCTTCCTATGCTATCTCCAAAGAGTGGTCAGGGCCCTGTGCGTGTGCATGTTGCGGGGAGGAAGAACAACCATTGCAGTCAGTAGAGCTCAATACAAACAAGTATTAAAAAGCATAGCTGCTCTGTACTCAATTAATTTCCAAATGTTGTGTTTAGCACTCACGAAAGATTTAGGGGCCCTTTAGGTCCCTTCTGACCCACGTGTTCTGTGATTCCGTGACATTTTTATTAACCATATGATGGTTTAAACTACTCTCAGCTCAAAGCAGTATGATACCAGCTAAGCAGTAACCTCTAGTCCAGGTTTTGTTCCTGCTCTCAAGTCAGAAATTCAGGTCATACACAACGTTTAAAGCAGGACCCTTTCAGATGCTGATTTTGCCCCACCTTTAAGGAATGCTCCAGAGGAAGGAGCCTAAGAGCGGTCTGCACCTTCTCTTTAGTTGTTGTTCTCTTGAACTAGTTGCATTGCTCAGTCTCTCAGGTTTGGATATTCCTCATCTTAGTGTGGTTGCTTTGAACTGGATAAACATCTAGGTTGCTACAAGCAGTGGCGAATGGGGTGGCTTTGGAGCTTGTTGCATTTAAGCCTCTTTCTGAATTCATTAATGTGTCTTGCAAAAAGATCAACTGGAAAAAGTTGATTCATAATAGCAATAAAAGACAAGAATGATTGTCCAGGAAAAGAGAGAAACTAGTTAACCAGTGACTCCACTAGGTTACATCCTGGTCCAAGATTTTTCTGCAAGGAGAAAAAAAAAATATCCCCAAACGAACCAGCATCAGTGACTTGATATCCTTTAGGCTGCTTTGAGCTCATACTGCCTCAAACAATATTTGCCCAAATTGCCTCCCCTGATTATTTAATAGTTTTTTTCATTCTTCATGTAGAAAAATAACCTCAAATCTCCTAGAGAGCTCAGTTACCTTGAAGTGAGCAAGAAATGGAAAGAATGAAAAAGCTCAGTGACATATTTCTTGCTTTTAGTCCCACTTACGTGTAAAGTAGCGGTTAACCTCTGAGTCAAGGCTGTGGCTGCTATTTGTAACTCTCCACCCCACTGCCACAGCAGTCTGGTGACATTTAAATGATTGATTTAAATTAAGATTCTAGATCAAATATTTGCTGTAAAGTTTCTTGGTTGCTCTTTTGCAGCGGATCATGAAGGAACTTAAAAGCACAGTTTCACTATACCTTTTTTTTTCTATTCACTCATCACAAGAATATTACCTTTTTCTAAGGATTGTCTCTGACTATCCCTGGGTCCTGCAGTCAGGTCTTGCTCAATTCTGGCTTTTCTCTTCCTTAGACAAATCTGCATTCCATGTTCTGTCGGGACAAGGTATATGTTGCAGCCTTTCCCCATTGCTTTGCATAATGGGAAGACACATGACTGGGATGTATCATTATAAGAAAGATTAACATAAATAATACATATAATGGTAAAGCTCTATTAAAAATCAAAGGTCTTTTCCAACCATAATGATTCTATGATTCTATGACATTAGAATCAGCAAACTGCATAAATAAGTGGATGGAGTTTGGCACTAAAATATTACCTTCCATGTACTGACGTAAGCCCTTTGGACTGACTTAAATACTTTGGAGAAAAAGGTCTGGGTGCTTCAGAGGAGCCCATTTTCTTCATTGGGGTGCTGGAGGCAGGCGGGTTGGTAATAGCTTTCTTTGCCAGCATCATCATTTCATGATGAAAGCTTCAGCTGTTGTGGAGACAAGTCAAATTATTTACAGGATTTCTCCATGTAGCATTTTCAGATGTTGTCGGTATGAGTAGTGTGCAACACAGGAACCTGGAACATCAGAGTTTCTCTATGGGGCATGAACAGACTTGACATTGTATTGTGAGAAGACAAGAAAATTATTATTTTAGTATAAAGTATGTTGTTAAGCTTAACCTTAACTCCGTAAGTTCATCAACACAAAATTGAATAGTTGTTTTACTACTTTGAGTGCCTACTTATAGGCAATCAAATAACCCAAAGATTTCTCATTTTGCCTGATTTACTGCAAATAGTTCAGTTAAGAAGCTTCTGTCTGAGTCACTGAAATACAAGTTTGGCATTAACAACACAATCTTCTGGCTCAGGAGATTCCTTACGGGTTCTGTTTTTCTACAGCAAATCAAAGCAAATCAAAGCCAGAACTTCTCAGGAAACCATAGTCTAAGGCAGACTCAAGTGACTCGCACTTTCCTTACTTTGTTGCTCAGCAGAATCATGACTGCTTTTGCTACCAAAATACTAATTACCAATCATATTAAACTTCATCCTAAAAGCATTATCAGAAGATATTAATCACACCAAATCTTTTCTTATCAGGCAACGTCCTGTTCAAATCATATGTATGAGCTATTTACTATTGTAGAATACCTCCTTATCTATGTGGCCCATCTGGGATATGTTTTGGGACTAAGGTACTTTTTTCAATATTTGGAGCCCACAGTTTCCAGAAGAGCCACCCAGATGATTTTGTAAAGTCCTTTATCGTAGGGCAGGACTGAGAAAAGTAATGGGACTGCTTACCCCTACTGGTATGCACAATAGCACAGCGTCAGCTTAGGCAAAACTACATCTTACTGGTTATTAAACAGTCCGGATAAACAGTCTATTCATTGCTGGTTGGTGGCAAGCTCCCCTGAGGAAGTGTGTTAGCCAAAAGTTGATAGTGACAAACTTCTGCAAGAGAAGTATCAGGAAAGGCCACGAGCGCAGCTCTCCCCCAGTTGGTCTGCCTTCTGCCCATGACCTTTCCTTCAGGACACCTGGGTTTATCCATCCACGCACAGCTGAAGGTAGTGGGCACACCTGGACTTTCGGGATGCTCTGGATGACGTCCTCCACCTATGCTAGACACCTTAGTTCAGTTACTGCCTCCACAGGATGGGCAGCTCTGCCTGGATGACGGCCCTGGCAGGACTCACATGACATAGTATTAGGTGCACTCAAAGTAATCTCTTTGTCAGATAAATTATTCTCTCTCTGCTTGTCTCATGGCAAATGGGAGCTCTGACTGCCTGGCTGCACATGCAGCCGGCTCTATGGAAAGAGAAAAATTATGTGAAACTCAGAGAAAAGACAGAAGACACAGAGAACACAATGAAAAACAGAGAAGGAAGTAATTTGTTTATTTTCAAGATGTATGTCATTTATTTTGGAACATGGTTTACTGTGACACTGGCAGCTGTATTTATTGTGGGTGGACAGCTGGTTTTGATTACCGAAATCCAGGCAAATAATTCCATCAGTGTTCCATTTTACTGCAATTTTCACATCACTGATTGTCTGCTAACATAGTGGAGCAAGGGCTGTGGGAACAAAGATTGCTATGTGGGCATAGGGATACTCATGGCAATGTTTCTTCCTCTGCCCCCCACCAGAGTAGTCATTGAGTGACCACCAGTAGGAGAAAAAGATGAAAAAGATGAAAAAAAAATAAATTCAGCACGAGAGAAGGAATCAATGGCTGGTTAAAATAAATATTTTTATTTTTAGCCCCCATCTCCAGAATGCCAACGTATTCCTGTGGTCCACTTGAGATTTATACCAGTAAAAAAGACAGAGTGAATGTCTCCTTAATGGAGACAGCACAGTATTGTGGGAGCTGGCACTGCTTCACTGCATTTGCCAACTCATTTCCACTGACAGAAATACCAACTCATGAACTACTTGTGTATTCCACATTACTGTTTGCTTTCTCCTGGCTAAGGAAAAGAGCAGCTCTCCAGGCGATGGAAAGTTTCAGCATAAAAAAAGTTGCTGCAATATTTTTAGAAGCAAAAAGAAATTACTAATTCAAAATGTAACACAGATCATGAGGAAATTGTCTTCTTTTTCTTCTGGAAAAGATCCATTAGCAGGAATTATAATAAAATAAATAATGTAAAATGCACAACACTTACTATAGATGCTGCAGGCTGTTCAGACAGGTCTGAGGGCTGGATTCATCTGCAAGTCGGAGGATGGTTTGGTGAAATCTACCAGTGTGCAGGCTGGGCTTTAGGAAAGCCTGACACCCCTGCTTGAGGGCTGAAAATCCTGAAGGTCTTGGCTCAAAAAGAGATTGGTAAGAAGGAATATGATGCATAGTTGGGGAATATGAAGATGCAAAAAAGTAGAGAGGAGTTAATGTGTGTGGGGTGGGAGCAATTGGCACTGCTTAACTGAGATCGGCTCAGGAGAACAGGCAGGAAGGAAGGAAGGATGGGTGGAAGAAAGCTGGAGACTGTTTTCATTTTTTTCATTTCTGCTGCAAACTGTAAAGCAGGGACAGGATTTTGGAGAAGGTGTTGTGCCACAGGGAGCGGGTATTCTTCCAGTAAGATGAGAGAGAACTGCAAAGTTATTCTTACAAAGTCTGAACTAATGTTTATGTTTGAAGGACATGCGGGAGAGAAAGGGTAGAAGTAAAAGTCTCTGGGTAGTGTTACGTTATGAATACCTCTGATGATTAAGCATACAGCAAGAAAAGAGAAGTGTCCTGATAAACATGCTACAGTGATGGAGATGACACAGGAGGGGCTCCGCTATAGAGGAGATTTTTTTATGTATGAAAACTGCAATAAGACCCTGCTGCATGGCTGTTAAACTTCTCCATTTTTAAGGTGAAACAACGGTAATTTGAGTAAATATGCTGGCACAGAGCAAAAGCTATGCCAGGGCACAACCAGAACGGTCTTCTACTGAAAGTTTTTGTGTTTGTTTCCCTCTGTGTGCACTGCTAATCAGATGACCAAAGTCTGGTTTCTACTTCTTATTTCCAACCTCTCCTGACTGTCCTTCCTCTTGGCCTTTGGCTCGGCTTTACTGTTTAGATTTATGGTAGAATACACAGCGGTTGGGATGAAAAATTTCTGTGTCAAGACTTCTTTTGGACTCCTGACAAGCACTAGAGAACAGTGGATAAACACTATTAATAGAAAAATAAGAAATCTTCTTGGGTGGTAGCAATAAACATGACTTTTGAGGTATTTTTCCCAAGCAGGCTTAAGAGTATCAAATTTTTGAGCGAGGGAGCATGTTGTAATTCCAGCTGCATTCAGCACCCCAGATTACTTAGTTTTTTTTCCCCTAAGGTTTCCTTGCAATTAGGCTGTCACTGGATCCATATTCAGTTTGCGCACAAAGCTTCTTATGACTAATCTGTTAAAAATTACCAACAATGTCAGTGCTATCTGCATGATTATTTGTTATAACAATTCAGCAAAAACAAGAGGTGAAAACAGACAAACCAAAGTTTCTGAAAGAATTCAGTGGCAATGCCTGCACAGGGCATGCATACAACAGATGAAAAATTGACATAATATTAATCAAATTATTCTGCCTAGTCCCTAGAACTATTTGAGGCAACACTAAGCACAGGGATTCACACTCAGCCAGTTAGAATTCAGTCCTATGAAAGGCAGTAAATTTTCCTCCTAACACGATAGGTTTATGCTCCAATCATGGGAAATCAATTGCTGTGGAGAATTCTCTTATTTTCTTATTTTCTCTCTACAGCACTACCTTTCATATATCTGCTACTTTGATTTTCTTGCTTTTCTTGCCGCAAGCAAAGCAATAGCTCAGGCAAAAATAGCTCAATATTTATTTTCCTGTCTTGAGTTGTTTTTAGGACACAGCTTCTATAGGTGATAGGTGAAAGCAGCAAAGTGCTTTCTGCCTGTGTTTAAAAACTTTCTAATCTTGGGAGAAATCAGCAATATATCCCAGTGTTTCCTGAGGCAGAGGTTTATTTTTCAAAGCTCACTCCACTGCAAATTACTGCTCCTTTTTGATCACTGTGTTTCAAGATCTGCTGTAGCAATGTGTATCCTTTTGTACTGTCCTAACAATTTAGAAAATATTCTCATATGGATTTCTTCAGGCCACCTTGCTATTCCAGCACAGCTGTTGCTTTTGTACATGTAACTCTAGAAAGGACCTAACTATAGGTATGCAACCATTACACAGTTTCTCCAGAATTTATTGTGTGCTGCTCTTTTCTTGCAGGGAAAGTAGGAGAAATTTGAGTTTAATTTGCTCACAGATCTAGGTTCCTTTTCCACATGCTGTCCTTAATTGTAAACCATTTAAGAGTAATTTCTGAGTGCACATTGCACACAGCAGAAATTGGAGAGCTCCGGTATGAGAAACAGCAGATGGGTTTTAGTCATTACAGATAAGGACATTTCAAACTTTTGCTAACTGCACATGCAGGATAAACTCTGCATCCATCTTACAGTCTTCACAGCACATCAGTTAGAGCCATTTGAGTTGCACTTCTGCTGACTCCAAGAGCTTTAACCCACAAAACAGGATAAGATCTTGAGGTAGCTATGTGTCAGATATCAAGTTGTGAAACTTGATTTTCATTTCACTGACTCACATATTGCCTGGCTAGGGAAGCAATCACTTTCTTTGGCTCTAATGAGCCTCCACCTCAAGGAAGTCCTGAGGGGACCGACAATAATCTTGAAGCCATTCCGGGATGTACCTTGAGAACTGCTTCAGTTCAAACCAGAACTATTTAAGTAATGACAGTAATGCAACCACTAATGATTTACTTAAGTAACAAAGTAGTAAAGTCAAAAACCCACAATTTTTGGACCTGTTTAGTCATGCTGGGACACAGAAAGACTATAGAGATTCTGTGTGGTGAAGACAAAAAGGAAAAATCCCCAACAATTGTCAGCATTGGTCTCAGGAGACATGCAAAATGGTCTCAGAAAGGATAAAATAGAAACACACCCTATAAAGAAGTCCACAGAGATATATTTATATGGTTGGAAGGGAAGAGAAAGGTGTTCCTCCTAGCATAGCACCTATTCTGGGTTATGGGGTGCAGTCACACAGCTGCAGGGATGCCTCCATATAAACTGCGCTTGTACATGCAAACATGTAGAATTAAAGATCTGTGGTGTTTTTCTAAAGAATATGTAAATATATAATCTACAATCACTGAAGCTGTCTTTTCAGATAACTGATATGTTCATGTTTTTCACTTAGTTACAGAATCACGGAATGGTTGAGATTGGAAATGACCTTGAAAATTACAGGTTCACCTAGAATAGGTTTCCACGTCCAGTTGGATTTGGAATACCTTCAAGGATGGAGGCTCCACAACCTGTCTAGGCAACTTGTTCCAGTAATTAACCACCCACACAACAAAGAAGTGTTTTCTTGGGTTCAGAAACCCTTCCTGAACCTTTGTTCCAGTCCGTGCTTGTTGTCCCTGGTCCTGTCACTGGGTAACACTGAGAAGGGTCTGGCTCCATCTTCTTTACACTCTGCCATCAGACTTAGTTATTGTCAATATTTATACACATTAGGAAGTCCTCTGCAGAGCCTTCTCTTTCCTAGGCTAAAAAGACCCATCTCTGTCATCCATTCCTAATTAAATGATCACTTGGAGATCATTTGCTGTACCAAGACAAATTTGCTTTTAGTGCAGACAAATATGCTTGGCCAAATGATGAAATCTATCTGCTTTTTATGTAAACAATGCACACTACACGTGAACAAGAAAACATGCTCTGGGTTAAGAGACATATCTTTGCAGGAGTAGCACTAAAAGCACTATTATGAGCACAGTGTGATGGTTGTCTTCTGTTTTTCAATTGCTATCCTGTCCTTCCAAGAAGTGCAAGCTTTCTGTTTGAAGTCCTTTAGGGGAAAGGGTGCAGACAGATAGGTAGGTTCTCAGTTTTAGTTTGGACTTTGGCCTTGCCTATGCACCTTGCACTGAACAGGAAACCCACTATCCCTCTATTTAAGAATTTCTGGAATGAGAATCCCGACAAGCAGTTGTTAAAACAGGTGTGTTCAGACTGTAGAAGACTCAAAATTGTTTTGTGTTTTGAAAAGTCTGTAGCTCTCGGTACTACAGCAAGCTGCAGCAAGATTTAATTCACTATAAATAGATTCTTTGGCAAAATCTTGCTTTCTATTTTAGTGCAGAGTCTAGTGGGAGGCCTGCAGCTAGCAGTGTCCCCCAGGGGACACTACTTGGCTCAGTCCTGTTCAAGGAGAGGAGATTGGGAGAGCCGGAACTGGTTAACCTGAAAGAGACTGAGAGGGGATCTTATCAGTGTGTACAAATATCTGAATGGAGGGGGCTTCAAGAGGTGTCAAGAGGATGGGGCCAGACTATTTTCAGTGGTGGTCAGCGATAGGAGTAGAAGCAATGGGCACATACTGAAACACGGGCAGTTCTATCAAGAAATGAGGAAAAACTTTAAGATGAGAGTGTCAGAGCATTGGAACAAGTTGCCTAGAGAAGTTGTGCTCTCTGGAGATACTCAAAAGCTGCCCAGATGCGACCCTGTGCCACAGGCTCTAGGTGTCCCTTCTTGAGCAGGGGGTTGGACTAAATGATCTCCAGAGGTCCCTTCCAAATCTCAGCCATTCTGTGATTTCATGATTCCTTCCACATTATATTAAACTTCAAGACCAGAGAGATCAGTGTAGCACTTCAATGGAGCAAGCAGGAGTGCCTTTGGATAAACAAACTTGACATAAACATTGTTATCAACATCTGCAGTGGATGTGGCAGAAGCTGTGACACCAAGGGGCAAGTGGAACCAGTTACTGCGTTGCTCCAAAGTTCACACTGGCCAGTAAGCACTGAATAACAGGAGACACAAATCTCTGTCTTAATGCGGGTTGTTTTCTGCACAATGCAGTCTAGCTGGTGGCAACCTGGCATTGGGCCAGGGGTCTGAGCCTTGAAACGTGCCCCGAAGCCCTGGGCTGGGAAGCAATGACAGGCTTTTCCTAGCCCATGTGAAGTCAGCACCTAGGTACACTCACACAGCTATCTGTATAATTGGGTAACAGATTGAGTCGTAAAACTCATTAACAGTTCTGAAGTGGAAAGAGAACAGATGTTAGCAAAATTTTCTTGTCTAACTTGAGTTTTTCTGATATTAGATGTTTCATGATAAATTCATCTAGAATGTTCCTGGGAAACTCTAGGAAATATCCGCTGCTCTGAGAAATTGCATATTTCAGTATTGAATCACAAGTTGGCAGTAATGAAACTTGCGTATGTTCTTTAGAAGTGCACTTCTGGTTTTATATGAATATTTTGTCTAAAATGAAACACCACCAAGTGCTTTGGGCTTCTTTACTTTAAAGTAAGTTGCGGTTGTGACAAATACAAGATACTAGAATTATGGAAATAGTGATTGTACAAATGACCTTTTGTTTTAATCTTTCAGCTATTCTCAGATAATGTATACTTCTCCACGAGTGTCACTCCTTTTGAGACTGATGAGTTTCAGGTATGTTTCCTATTCCTTTGGTACATGCTTAAGAGCTTCCCTGTTTGTTGCTAGCTACTGGAATATACTTCTTACTCTAACGCTTCCTGTGTCACCCCCACCTGTGTCCAGTTCATGCAGCTTCATCGTAAGTCTTGCTGTTACTCTTTGGGTACTCTGGAACAAAATACTGGCTACGAACGGTTGCTCCAACGTGCAGGTCCTAAAGATCACTACAGTCTATGAAAAGTGTCTCAATGTAAGCCAGTCACATGAAAATGACTCTTGACCCCCAAATAGTTACGGTAAATGCACATAAAAGCATTCATTTCCACAGCTAAAACTGACACTACAGTTTTCAAAGGCTTATAAACATGCAGGGCAACAGGAATATAAATTTACTCCTTTGCTTTAGCACGTAAATGTTTATGTCACCTTCTTATGCCATTTAGAAAGAATTTCACAGCTTTCCTCCTTGAGAAGTCCATAGCTAAAGCAAGCTTGTCATCCTAATATTGTCTCCATGGAAAGAGCCCAGATTGAGAACCCGTCACTTCTTGGAATTACTTTTAACAAAACCAAGGCAGAAGGGATTTAGCTCTTCTACCTGAAAAAAAAACCTCAAGTTCTCCTTTTGGGCATTGTTTGTTAAGTCTGGAACAGATGGGCTTATCTACCAGACCATCAGTTAAAACTTTCATTTCCACATTTATTTTCCAAACACTTAGCAAGTTGTTGACATTCCCTTCACATTGGTTTGGGTATGTGTCAAACTCCAAGGTGAAGCTTCTTACATTTGTTTTTGTGTTTCCTGTATCCAGCATGTAAATAGAATAAACGCCTGTGGAGCTTCACAGATTTCGGTAAGGGCAGGCATAGGGATAAGCAATAACCTTGAGTACCCTCCAGTCCTGTTTTGAAGAAGTGGCTGAAAGTAAATTTATAGGAACTAAACTCAAGGAGTAAAATACAGAATTAACAACATTGTGGGCAACAAAATAATTCCCTAGAAATTTCTGTCTGAAAAAAAGAAAAAATCACGTTGTCTATGTTGGAATATGTTTACTCTGCCCCCGCAACACAAATGAGCACGACGTAAAGCCACCATCCTGACAAAGAATGAAGAAAAAAGTGTTGGAAAATATAGATACTGCACCGCAACTGAAGGGACAGCTGGTGAAGTTGTGGCAGGCGGTTGTGCCTCAAGTTGCACCAGAGGAGGTTCAGGTTTGGTATGAGAACAAAATTTTACTCAAGAAGAGTGGGGAAGCATTGAAACAGGCTACTCGGGGAAGTGGTGGAGTCACCATCCCTGTGAGCGTTCAAGCAATGTGCAGATGAGGCACCAAGGGACATGGTTTACCCGGCACGGTGTTGAAGAGCTCATGGTTGGACTTGATGATCTGAAAGGTCCTTTCCAGCCGTAACGACCCTATCAAACCCGTGTAGCAGCAAGCACTTGAACAGCTGAACGCGAGTAAGGCTCCGCTTCAATGCAGCAGCAGAGCAGCTCGGGCAGGGGGCTGTGCCCTCAATGTCCCGCTCGGAACAGGGAGTCCGAGCGGGGCGGCTCACTCACCACGGCCTTGCTGCCTTGGCCCACGCAGTTTCCTGTGCACGTGCGGATAAGCCCCGCACGCCGCGGATGCGGGTGAGCGGGATCCGCTCACTTGGGAAGTTTAAGCAGCGCCGTCCGTGCCTCTGCGCGGCCCGCTCCGCATTCCGGCGCGGCTCCCAGCCCCCGCGGGCGTCGAGCAGGTACCGGGAGCGCGGCGGGCACCGCGGGGGCCGCATCCCCGCCCGGGGCCGCGGGGAGAAGCGAA
>JAWLRI010000144.1:6716979-6743308 GCA_034781795.1 Crypturellus tataupa
CATTGGCCTTCTTGGCCACGAGGGCACACTGCTGCCTCATGGTCAACCTGTCGTCCACCATGACGCCCAGGTCCTTCCCTGCAGAGCTGCTCTCCAGAACATCTGTTCCCGGCCTGTATTGGTGTCTGGGGTTATTCCTCTCCAGGTGCAGGACCTTGCATTTGCCCTTGTTGAACTTCATGAGGTTTCTCACCACCCAGTTCTCTAGACTTTCTAGGGGGAGCAGCAGCTTTGGGGGAATTTTTAGAAATATAAAAATCCAGAGACAGAGAAACATTTTTATTTGCCATATTTCAAAAGTTTTCTCAAGTGTTAGTAGTCAAAAATGAGAAGATCCTTTTTTTTTTAAATATCAAGGCAATGTGTATCTCAAAAACCTAAGTACGTGGAGAAGAAAAAGAAGAAATAATTTCTCTTGAAATAGCTCTCTTGCGATTTTAAAGCTCTTTTATCTAATGCTCAGGTTAGTGGGTTGGACTTTACTGCTTTGGCTGAAATTAGCTGTATGCTGACCAGGAAACTAATTTCTAGAAGGTGCACAGAAATTGTTCTTGTTATCGTGATCTTGCCACAGTGCACTGAAAACAGCCAGCGCAGGTTCCTGAGATGACCCCAGATGTGTTTTAGCAGTGTGTAGCTCACCAGTTACGCTGAAGGCTTTTGGATTGTGATTGAAGTAACAGGGATCAGTAAGAAATCCAGTGCAGGCAGAGATCATAGGCTATTGCATCTGCTAATTTCAGAGTCAAGAGTGAATTTAAAACTGGAAGAGGGAAGAAATGTAATCCCTTCAAAGTTAGCTGGTTAAGTAATAAGCATAAGTTTAGTCATTCTTGCTCTCTTTCTAGTTATTCTGTGCTTGAGCTATATTCCCTTGGGCTCCTTGCATCTTGTTAGGTCTAGCTTGCATAATGCCACTATGCTGCAAAACACATAGGAGTTCAGCTGCATTAACCATAGGCTACATTTTGCATATTGGGCACTTAAACCTTAGCTGTAAAACTTGCCAGGGTGCAGTAGTTTGTGGAGGTTTTATCCAGAAGCTTCAGGCACTGAGTTCTGTCTTTTACGGAGTTTTCACTTAGCGTAGCATTGGGAAATGAGGCACGAGCAAGGATAATCAAAGAGCATTCCTTACTCCAAGCTTGGACTTCTGTATTCTAGTGTCATCTCTCTTTGGCAGAGTTTCTGCTGTACTGCAGGCATTGTACAGTGGCCTTGCTGTTAGTGACTTGAGCCATTTACTTTTCTCATTACAGGAGACTTAACCATTCTAGCAAAAAAACTATAAATCTGACAGTTTTTAAGAATGATGATGGTTTGTGTTTTAATGGAAAAATGAAGTTTGAACAAAAAGTGATGACCACAAATACTGGAAAGATTATATGCCCTGATCTAGAAGATTTTAGGGATGAAGAAAATAGTGAGCCTGAAGTACACTGGTATAAGGTATGGTGCACCTATATTTGGGATACAGAAGATAGAAAATGTTCTATTTAAAATGTGTTATACAGTAGCAACTGCTGAAAGGAGAAGTTTACTCTCTATACAGTGTAAAGTGTGCCACATTACTGGGAAGGTGTTCAGAATTGTAGGAGGCCTGTTTTAAAGAAACAAGTTATCCATTTTAATTGCAAGGTCTTTCAGTGTCAGAGATATGTAATTGCATCTATCTTTGATTTATTGATTAGTGAAATAATCCAGTTTCACTTCTTTTATCCTCTGTTTATTTTGTTGAGCTGGTGAGTTTAAAAACTTGTCAGTTTTGTTAAATATTAAGCTCTGCATAGCTATTTCAGTTTCACAGAAACCGTGCTTGTCATGATGGATTATGGTGTAGTATCCATAATTAGAGATAATCAGTCATAATCAGAGCTCCCTGATCTGGTTCTGAAAGAATACTCTGAGAACTGCGCAGACTTGGAAAGGTATATTTTGCCAAGATAATCTAGAATTCTGAAGTCATTCAACTCTTGATTCTGATGCTGGTTTTAGATACTCAGGTGGGCTTCTATATTACATGTGAAATATCCCCGGTGCTACACCTGGTGCACCTCTTTTTTGAGGTGAAATTATTCTGAGCTCTTAAGACAGGAAAGAGAAAGGAGTTTTTCCCTGCATCTGCCTTTCTGCAGAAATGATAATATCCCATAGCATGGGACACTGCTTACAGCAGCTGTGGTGTCTCTGTGTCATGGAATTGTAGGCATACATTCTCTTAAACTCTGCTGCTGGGATAATAATCTTTTGTAGAGGTGGATGGATAATTGACAAACCACTAGGTGAATGTAGTTAAAATAATGGACACTATTTCTGCCAAAATACAACATTTTGAAAGCTCAGAGGATTGGCTGCAGTGATTCAGAGGTGCAAATCCGACCAGACATCAACAGGCTTCGTATTAGGGTATTGTAACCATTGCAGAAGACCCCCATTTTGTTTTTTAAAAATGGTTATTTGTTTGGCAATTATTTTAATAATCAGCATAGTTACTAATTTCACAGAATCACCGGTATTTTTGATATATTTAGGAATGCAAACCTGGCTTCCTAGAAGACAAGCGACTTCTCTTGGCAGAGGGTGAAAATGCCATCTTGATTCGCAATGTAACTCTACAAGACAAAGGAAACTACACGTGCTGTATGACATATATGCATATGGGAAAACAATATAACATTTCACGGACTGTGAGTCTAGAAGTTAAAGGTGAGTGCACTGAGATTTTCCCTTTACTTTTGTGCTGTGCTATAATTGCTTCTATGCTAGCATTAGCTTATTTGGAATGCCAGTACTGGAAAGTGTATTTTGTTCAGTGAAATTGCATCTGCAAATCTTTTCTAAATGAATTCTGTCCTGAATGCTAAAATTAAAATACAGTAATGCATGTGGCAACATGAATTTCTTCTTGCACACACTTTGGATTAAATTTGGATTATTTTAGAGTACACTTGAGTGGGTTTACCTTTATGAAGCATTCCGTTTCCATTTGAATGAAGCTGGAAATGAAGCTTTCTTTGAATCCTCTCTGTATATTTACAGATGAAAAAGGAGGGGAAAGAATTAAAGGCAATCCGCAACAGGGTTTTGGGGCTTTGTTTTGTGTTATTTGGGGCAATTTAGTTAATTTCAAATTGGAAGGGAGATACAGGCAGAACTGCTTCCTAGCAGCAGTGATGGATTCCTGGCCAGAACTGCTCTATTCTTTACAAGTATTTTACATTTTTCCTTTCCTTAGTGGGAGATTGGCTATGCCAAAAACCACAAGAATAAAGATGGCAGGTGCATGGCTGAAGGCATGTTTTTCTTTTACAAACTTAGGGAAATGCAGGAAAGAATGTTGGCTGAACTGCCAATAGATTCCCTTCTGTCTTCTCAGCTGTAGTTGCTGTCATTTGAATTGCTTGTTGCTGTCTATCTGAGCACCTGAGTGCTATCAAAAAAGAATTGAGAGAGGGAAATGAGAAATACATGGTTGGGATGGAGATTCACTGGGAAGTAGTGGTGCAATTTTTTTTTTTTTTCAAAAACAAGTAAGTTGTGGAATATTTAATACCTGAAGAGTTTGTTTTTCTCTTTGTTTCTGTTAGAAAGCCCTCAACAAATAAGACCAGAGTTTATTTACCCAAAGAACAACACAATTGAAGTGGATCTTGGTAAGTAGATTACTTAAAAATCGTTAACATTTAGTTGACAGATTGAGCTCCTGCTCTTTCTATAGTTGCGTGATAACAGTTCTAATGACTTAGCAAGACTGGGAGATAGACATGTGGATTGAGGATATCTGGAAGACAGATGATAGAATTCAATGCCCATAGGTAATTTGCAGGGATAAACTGTATACTTGAGATTGGTGTCTCTTGACCAGCAATGTTAGGTCTGATGGATATATCTTATGATTCTTGCTGTCTCTCCTTGGTCCCAGTGCCCATGTCTTGACATATCCTCAGTATTTGTATGAATGTAGTTACATATATACATGCTAGGATAGTTACCAGTTGACCTGTTCATTAGTTTCTCCTCTTCCTTCTTTGATTGCCAGATTCTGGTGAGAATGAGTAAAATTTGACGAAAGCAGTGAATTGGCTTTAGTAGAAATTATGTTCCTACAAAGTCCAAAATGTTTGTTTTAAGCAGAAAGTGTACCTGAGGGAAAAAAATTCAGCGTCTGATGCAAACAGTATTATTCTGTAGATTTGTAGTCCTGCAGTCTTCAGATAGTCATTTAATTCTGTTGGAAATAGAATGGCTGTAGTCACAGCAGGATGAAATGTCTGATGTCTCCTGGCACAACAGAAATAGAATGGCTGGCAGAATGGCTGGTGAGCGTATCCTCATCTTCCTCACTTCTAGTAATTAGAATTAGTAATTAGTAGAAACTAATTAGTAATTAGTTTCTCTGGCTTCCTTAAAATAACATTCTAGTATTAAAAATACACTCCAGCTAAAATGAGATTTACAGATCTTAATCTGCCTCACACAACCTTTTCCCTAGGTTTTATGTGAAAACTTATCTTTTCCTTAGAAAGTGTAGCTATGGAGGAAATGGAGTAATAATAGGACTTCAGTGTATTGAATCTCCCTCCCCTGAAACTATCATGTAAATCTCTCAAATTCCTACTAATAATTAATTCTATGTTCCCATTTAATTTGGAGAAATTCTTCCCAGTGCAATCTCTACTAAGAAGGAATCTGATCTTTTAATTCAGAGGCCTTTTTATTTACTAATTTCCTTTATTTTTTTCTCAGTCTTTTCATAATACTTGCCGAGAGAACGGAGAATCAAGCAATTGTCAGCCCAGGAGCTGTGACACTGGGTCTGTATTAAGACCTCTTGTGGGACAGCTTGTTAAGACTACTCATTTTAAATTAGCAGTTTTTCTACTGTGTCTCCTACGCTATCAGTTAAAAGTTACTCTTACATTACTGTCTGCCTAAGACCAGTTAATGTGAATAACTATGGCTTTGATTGCCCCACTGATGTTAGAAAGTAGTCACATGTGAAATTAAAGCCGTATGGCCTTCACTTACAGAGGATTTTTTGGGGCTATGAGTAACTAAAATAATACAAATGATTCCTTACCACAAAGGAAACCAGTCCAGGGAAATAAGGCAAGAACAAGCAAGCAACCCTACCCACCAAAAACCACATAGCACTGCCATTCAGCTGGGATTAGTATCCTCTGCCTGATAGAATCAGTGGAATGCTGGAAGAAATCTTTGCTTTTACTAAGTGCCTAGCTGTCGGGCAGAATGTGGAAACATTTGTTGAATGAGAAATGACAGAGGAATGTGCAAAAAACCCTTGTTATCTACAGGAATGTGTGGAAGTAAAGGCCTATTTGTAAACCCTATCCCATCTTTAGGAAAAACACATCCTTGAGGTAGAAGAATATAAGGAAAGATTGAGAAGCATCTGTGATTCCAGTGTGAAATGTACCTGTTCAAGTAACTGCTTTGCATGTGAGCTAAGGGGTTATTCTATGCTTTTGATAAAGACTATCCCTTGGTGGAAGCATCTATATCTGATGTATTTTTAGTGAAAGAAACATTAAGATCCTTGCATAGGTGCACTGAGAGCCCATCTTCTCCTATCAAATCATAACTTACAGAAGGACAGGACCCCAAGAAAGCTACTTACCTAAATGTAAATGGAGCTCTCTGAGGCACATAGGCAATAAATAAATTCTGCAACTTGGCTTGCTTTCTTGCAACTGAGGTGTTGTGTAAGATCTGGGCTCTTGGTGACAATGGAACTGAGTTACAGGGGAGCTTGCTCTGAGAGCAGTCTGTGGAGATACTGAGAAACCATCCCAGTGGACAGTGCTGGCCAAAAGACTCTGATTTGGAGTAAAGAAATGCATATTCATTAAGAGTAGAATACAACTCTGGAGTGTAGGCATCTAAATGCGGGTGTCTCCATGTGAGTTAAGGGCATGAGATCATCATAGGGGCTGTCATTGACAGAGGCTTGGTTCAGTTGCCCATAAATAACATCTAGTGCTGTTTGGGATGCTCTGGTTTCCTCGCTCTGCAGGTCTCTTGCAGAGCTGGAGTCCTCTCTGCTAGCTCTCCATATAGATGTTTGAGAGCACTGAAATGCCACTGTGGTGTGGGCAGGCAACTGATGAGTCCTTTCAATATAATCAGTAGAGTCGGGAGTTTGCTAAGGTCCAGGTGTCTATTTTAGTGTGAGCCAACTACCATGGAGCTGAATTTGAATACTGGCTTAGACATCTAGCTCACATGTAGGCATGAACATTTAGACACCTACATTTAGGGTGAAATTCACGTCCAGATTGGAGACACCCAAGTGTGGAGTACAAATGGACAAGTTTTAAGGACTCTGCTTTTTGCAAGGTAAGTATTTTTTTTTACCTTCTATCTCTCCTTTTCTCAGCTGCTCCCCAGTTACCTGATCCTGTTTCTGTTACAAGACAGACATTTAATTATCAAATTTATTTATTTTTTTTTAGGCACCCATGTAGTCATGGAATGTAATATATCAAGTGGCATAAATGGCCTGATTCCATTCTGGACAGTTAATGATGAGGATGTTGATAGCTTTGATAGCACTTACAAAGAACAGTTTTATGAGTAAGTATTCTTAGATTTTGGACTGTGAGTAGATTTCTAGATCAAGCAGTGAATCCACCAAAAGGTGACGAGTAGTAAAACATCAGTAGGCATTGAAAAAGTGTTTAGAAGTCTGCATCAAATATATTGTATTTTTATCACTTGGTTTTAGCACATGGAACATATACAGAGTGTAATCCTGTGAAAGCTCTGAGATTAACAGTTCAAAGTAAGTTATCTAGGATCAGTGAAATTAATCTGCAAAGGAGCAATGATATTCCAATATTGTTATTTTAGTCCCCTCTCCCTCCATACACACCAACAATTAATTTGTGGACCATTTACTAGTAGCAAAGTCCACTGTAGACAAGTTTCACATTCTGACCTCCTGCAGAGAATGGTAATTCTGCTCTAGTTAAAACTGCCTTGGATAAATGTGGACATGTTGCAAAATAATTCTGCTTGCGTTAAGATCCTGTGACAGATGTCACTGACAATTAAGTATGTAAGAGAAATCAATTCTTCAGGATATTCTGCAAAATGGGTTTTGCTGCCTGTGAGCAAATGTGTACAGCTCTTGGGTGTACACATCATAGGGCGTAATGCCTCCCAATTGCTGCCTTTCCATCATAGTAAACCTTCCTCACAGTGGGATAATTTGCAAGTATTTAACAGCAGATATTTAGCAGAATATCATATTATATCATATATTGCCACAAGAAGCATCAAGCCTTTTGTGGCGGTAGATACTGGAAATAGAGGTATCATCACCATGTTTGTCTTCACTAGGCACCAGAGTCAACCAAATGCCCAGCCAGCACTAGTCTTGAAGCCTGTTGTCAAAGGGCTGGTATTTACTGATCTGTGCTTCACTGGCCCCTTAAGTTTCAAGAATTTAATAATGAGTGTTCTTGTATTTGTAGACAGATGAGTCTCTCTTATATAAAGCATTGGTATTTCAGTCTTTTTAGTAGCATTTCATTTTTACTCTTTTTGTTTTTTTAATAACAGAGAGGGGATGCCTCATGGACTTGCTGTATCAGGAACAAAATTTAACATTTCAAAAGTGAAAGTAAAGGACTACGCATATAAATTTTTTTGTCATGTTGTATATGGTTCTCGACAAATTACAGCATATATCAAATTGGAACGTCCAGGTAAAGTATACAGTCTTTATAACATGGTGATCAGCAGTACTTACTTCTGAATTAGTTTGACAATAGACTTATTCCAGCTAAAACTGTATGATTGACGTTTGTGCTAAATGAGTGATACAACTGTTGTTGAAGTGTTGCAACAATTCCGTAGTGAAATTATGCCATACTTCCTTTATTACCAAAATGCAACAAAATAGTACTTTTAACCTGCCTTAGGTTCTCTCATTCAGCATATGAGACAAGTTTAATGAAAGACTCAAAATAAATTGAAGCAAAGGTGTTCCTCAATGGAATACTGTGTCACATTTTACATACTTGTACTTCAGGGAGATTGTGGATCAAATGAAAGCATGTGTCTAGAAGAGCACCGAGGATGGTGAATTCTCTAAAAGAATTGGGGAAGACATAGTTTTGTCCAGAGCAGGTTGTGTCAAGAGAAAATGAAGTCTATTGTGCACTTGGTTGTCCTGTCCTTCAGTAACAAAACGTAGGCTCAGACTGCCAGGGGAAATATAGATTGTTTAGGTAGGAGAAAAAACTCGTATTTGTAATGATAATGAAGCAAGGAAATAGAATGCTTGGGAAGGTTACAGTTTGCATTGCCAGTGAATGTCCTGCATTATTGCCTCCTAGCTAGACTTATGCATCTTAATTGGGCTCACTCTGGTCCTTTGTTGGACCCCCGCTCTCATACATAGGATGTAAGGCCAGTTACTAGCCAGTCTGAAATCTGTCTTGTTAGTAGATGAGCTTGAAAGGTAAAATGAGTTCTAAAAACTCAAATGCAAGACTAAAGAAATTCAGTGTTTGCAATTTCAAAGAAGTGCACAGAAAAGCAAAGCACCGGATTTTTTTACTGTTCCATTTTTTAAGGTTAGCTATAGAAGATTCCCTGATTTGTTGAGCTACAAGGATGGATCTGCCAGTTGAGAGTCAATCCTTGGACAAGCATCGTTTTCGGATTTACCTTTTTCTAGCCACATTGCAAACAAATCACTAACTGAAAATGGAACTGAGCTCTAGTTTGCTACCTAACTATAAACAATATGCATTCAGTAAATTAAGGTCGTCTTTGTTGGGGCAGGATTTGAACTTCAGAAATCCTTTAATATACGTGAACCAAAAATGACAATTCCATTTAAAAACAAAACCAATGGTAAGTCTTCATACAGGTTAGACATGATGGAAAGGTGGTTACCCTGGGGATCGTGGTCACTAAGTCATTTCCTCAACTGACATTTTTACTTTTTGACTGATAAAATTCTGTATGACAGTTCTCACATAACAATAATTTTGTTTTGACTGAAAAATAGCTGCATTTGTCGCATTGCTAAGGTGCCTTTTCTGTGAAAGATAAAAATGACCTATCAAATAACAATATTTGTTGAAAGCATGCATGAAGAATCTTCAATCCTATTAATTCATTGTATTCTTGAATCCATTAAAGACAAAAGTTTTGAGGACTTAGATGCCAGTTTTAAACATTTCTGTTCTCTTTTTTTTCAGTTTGAATATATAACTTTTTTCCCTCCCCCTTCTCTCTTATTTTCCCACTTCCTATTGCAGCTCCAAATATTCAAGGTTACTTAATTGGAGGAGGAGTTTCTTTGGTATTTTTAGTCTTTTTTACTCTCTTTGTCTACAAGATCTTCAAAGTTGATATTGTGCTGTGGTATCGTAACTCCTGCCATCCTCTCCTGCGTAAAAAAGGTATGCTTTTGTAGCAGTACACATGTGCATTAAGAGTGTGTCATGTGTGGTAAGGAGTGAATGACCTCTATCTTCCCTAAAAAGCAATGAATTAAATCTGATGGAGTGTAACTGGGCCTTCAGGGGATTTTTCAAAAGATAACACTCTTCAAGGCTGTTTAGGATTAGTTTAAAAGCAGGTATAGAGAGATGTCAGCATCGTTCTAGCCATCTAGATGTTAAACCCTGACCGCTGCATCATTATTTCCCTTAAAACTTCACTTCAGTGGTTTACAAGCACAGGCTATTCTGGCAGGAGTTGTTCAGATTTCTTTTATTGTTCTGATAAAAAGCAGTAATACAAGGGAATTACTTTTTTCATGGAAGAGGCAGGACAAATTTCACTTTGTTTTTCCTGTTTGAGGACACTTCTGATTATTTTACATTCTACATTTTACATTCTATAAACTTCTGGCATTTGCAGTAACAGAGATGGGTGTGCTGTATGTGCCAGCAGGATGCTGACATAGGGTTTGTGTGCGAGTGTCTGAAAGGAAGTGTCTCGCTAATATCTACTAGAAGTACCAATTTACCTGCTGGATTTCTTTGAAGTCTTTTAAATTGAGCCTCTCTGAAAAGTTTGTTCCAAATATTAAATCTACCTCTGATATTCTTGAAACCTATCATGTATTTGGGTTTTGTTTTCATGTCTAGGTGCTGATTGTGTTTTGAAACTCTGGGTTACAAAAATGGCCTATTATTTATATGCAATTTTGATTTTTAAAAGATTGTGTTGTTCTACTGCAATGCCTACTTTCCAGATACTTCAGTGGTAATATTTTTGGTTTAGGATTGAATAATGAATACTCAGACCTACTTAATTCTGAAGGCCTGATTTTACACTTATGCAGGTTCAATATAATTATATAGGCTCAAGCAATATTAAGGTCAGGACTCAAGACAATGCTTTAAGTGTGACTGTGGGAAAATAAACTTTAGAGATTTGTCTTTAGATTCCATTTTTTTTTTATATTTATCTTGTTGTTGACTGTTCAGTTTCAGATGGGAAGATCTATGATGCTTATGTCCTGTATCCAAAGAATAGAGTGAGCTGCTTGTATTCGTCAGATATTTTTGCTCTGAAAATATTGCCAGAGGTCCTGGAAAGGCAATGTGGATATAACCTCTTCATATTTGGGCGGGATGATCTGCCAGGAGAAGGTAAGCTACCTGAAGGTTGATACAATACTTGCGTTTTCTCACTGAGTGCAGAGATGAACCGCAAATAAAACTCAAGTTAGGGAATTGGATGTGGTGTTAAATAGCTCCCCCTATGAGTTATGATTTTCATATCCTGTCTAGAGAATGAGAATACAGCAGTGGGTGCTCCCATGAAGTCCTGTCTGTCTTGGCCATTTCCTTGCAATCAATTACCTCTTCTGGGTTCTTAGTTTTTTGTTTAGGTGCTAGAATTTGTTTGTTTGTCTGCTTTTGTTGATTTTTTTTTCTTTGCTTTTGTTGCCGCTGCTGTTTTCTTCTTTGTTAATACCTGGCTAACCTAGACACGTGGGGATGGAACAGTGCTCAGGTAAAGAGGTAGTTGTTGAAGTAGTTGTTATGAATGATAGTGGTAGGAATGATAGCAAAGTAAATCTTGTATGTGACGTGAAAAGAGCTTGTTGCTTTGAGGTGCCATTTGACAAAAGCTCCTCTCTTCACTTTTATTTATTCTGGGGATTGCAGTCAAACTGGAGGAATGCAATAAAGGGGACAGTAGATGCTACAAATGAGGAAAAAGGAATACAAAGCAGCACTATTCTGTCAGGAAAGAACACGTCTATAGTGGAAGTTTTTTACAAAGAACTCTTTTGCATGAGCTGTAGGGAAATCATTGTGAATGTTTCCTAAATAACACACAAAACTTAAAATTTAGCATCTAACACTTGAGATTGCCAAGTCTTTCCTGTTGGCTGATTTTTGTGAGGTATAAGAAAAAACCTCCTGAGTCTTTCAGTATTATGCCTTCAAAAATATAATTTGGAGATAGAATAAATTTGCTGAATAGTACTTAAAAGTAGAGCTTTGTTTAAGCAATTTTGCAGGGTAGGAGAACAAGCTTAAATCAGGTCCTTTATGTCCGTGTCGCTTCTTGTTCATCCCAAGACTGTTGATACTCATGCAAAGGAGAAGGGCTCCCTCCAAAATACACTCCAAAGTGCTTTCTTTTGACTTTTACACCCAGAAAAATGTAATGGTCTCTTCTCAGGATTAAACCATATGTGCTTTCTGTGGTAGTTACGGTGTTTCCCTGTTTCAGAATTGATAGACATTGAAGAGAGGATTCTGTGTTTTCTCTGAAGTTTGCATCTATTGAAAATGTATTAAGCATATCAGGACAAGCTGTTTAAGGGGAAAGGACATGGTTTTACCAAGGTCTTTGCTGTTTAGCCTGCGGTTTCTGGAATTTGTTTCTTGTTTGTTTGGTATTGCAGTTGTGCCTACAGTGAATAATGAAATGTCAGCAAGTAGATAAATAGTAGAGTTGGTTACTCCTGTTGATTTATGCAAAACAAGAACATAGGAATGCAGTCTGATGTGGCCAGATTGTGTTGCATTAGCCAAATCTGCACTTGTCAGCTACCCCACCGTGACCTCTTGCTTGCTCTTACCTTGTCCCTAATTGTGCAGTAAAGTATTTGGGCTCGAATGTCAAGTAAACGGGGCAGCTACAACATAACAGTAGCAAAATAGGCACATATAGCTTTAATTTTGCACAGCCTTTCTCTCTCTCCAGCTGTGATCAACGTTGCTGATGAAAAAATACGCCAAAGTAGAAGAGTGATAGTTGTTTTAGTACCAGAACCGTCCTTCTACAGTATCCTAGAAGATGCATCTGAAAAACAGATAGCTGTGTATAACGCTCTTACCCATGATGGCATCAAAGTAATCCTGATTGAACTGGAAAAAATACAGGATTATGCAAGCATGCCAGAGTCCATCCAATACATTAAGCAAAAGCACGGGGCTATCCGATGGAAAGGGGACTTCTCGGAAAGCTCTTACTCTGCAAGTACCAGATTCTGGAAGAAAGTGCGTTACCACATGCCATCTAGAAAGCATGCATCTTCATCAGGATTGCACTTGTTACCAAAAGACTTCAATTCTCCCGAGATTACTTTGGAAGAATGATGCCTCGTGACTCTGCAGTTCACATAAGTGAAGATGGTTTCACTGAAGATCACTTGTATCCGTTTTGCACAGATAATCTCATCCAAATTTTCTGGATTAAAGGTACTGCAACATCGTCTGTGGATGTGAAGTGTCCTTTTTTCTGGCTAGATCAACGGAGCACTTTAACATGTCATCAATAACACAGAGATGGCATAAAAAACATGTGAGAAAAACATAAGGACTTTTCCAAGAAATGTGCTGTGATTTGTGTTTTTTTTTTTTTTTTTTTTTCTGTTAATAAAATTGCAAGGGTAGAAAAAAATGTCAAAAAAGGCAGAAAACTTTTTAGCAATTAAAGGTTGAAAATGAAGGAAACTGTTTTTAATTGTGATGTCATGTAATGGACTTGGTCAATGCTAGTAATATCTTTTTCTTTTTTTTTATTCTAAATGAAGTGACCTAAAGCTTTTATTTGTTAAAAAGTCAAATTTGTTTGAGCAAAGTTCAGTTTGCTCAAGGAGAAATACATGTGTTGTTTTGTTGCTGTGATATCCTCCAAGAAAAAAGGTAAGAGGCAATCCTACCTTCCAGCAAAATAGCTGTTGAACCAGAGTGTAAACTCTCTTCCCTGGTCTGTGACTCTTTTACATTCTAAGGAATTGTGATTTTTTTTTTCCTTTTTTTTTTTTTTTTTTTGTTCGTTTTTTCAACTCAAGCATTATAAAAATATCATTGTCATGTTGTGCTGAGATCTCAAGCTCCAATCCCTAAAGGATTTTTCAGTCAGGTGGCTTAATGTCTTTGTCCTTACTGCATATGTGGAGCAGTGAACTAATGACACGGGTGTTCTAAAGGGGTGGTTAGCTTCAGTTTTCTTCCCCAGTCTTGGAGACCAAAATCAGGGTGCCTCAGAGCAAGGTTAGGAGGCAGAGCTGAGCTGTCCTCCTGGAGGCCAGGTCTTCTCTCCTGGTCCTCACTGGGGGCTGCCTCTAGTTTTTGTCACTGGAGCTCTAGTGACAAACCAGAAGACACTAATGTGGCAGAAGGGGCTATTTTCCTTGGGTTGGGTTTTCTCTTAGATCCCTGCATTTATGGCATTCCCTGAGGGGCCAGCAATGCGAAGGGAGAAAGAAAGGGGTAACAGGACCATGCTTTTTGGCTCCAGGTGCATTTTGAGAATAAAACCAAAGTAGTGTTGCTGTGCAGAAGCCCTGAAAAAGCTCCGAGCTGCATCATCCCCAGGAGCTTCTTCTCTCTTGGTGTTTGTTCCTCCTCTACTCCCTGCCCTTCCTTCCTCTGCCGTGGTTGTATCGGGGTTTGGAGTGCCCATGTAGCTGCAGTACCCGTGGCACCGGAGCCACAGCTTCTGCCACTGTTTGGCATAGCGGTTTGGAAAAGGACATTGCTAAAACTGACTCTGCGTGATGAACCTTTTCTATTGATGTGCAACACGCCTTTGCTAACTCTGAACTTACACTTGACTCGTGTGTTGATGGTGATGCAGGTGCAAAGATGGATTTTAGGGACTGATTTGATTTTAGAAAATCAGCAAATATATCTAAAGTTACGTTTATAGCTATGTTTTTTTTTTTACTGGAGGAAATGTGGAAAGCTAAATTCAGTACTTTCCAGTCTCTGCTTAATAGTTTACATTTTTAAAGTTTCTGTATAGGAAAACTTAAAGATTTGACTGTTATACTCTGTGTACTCAGAGTACAGGGCATATGTAGCCATTCTCACCAAAGCTTCAGCAAATGTCAGTGTTTACTGAGTTGTCTGCTAACCTGGAAACAGAACTGTGGTTGCAGCTAGTGTCCATGGACATTGACTGCTTTTGCTGCTAGTAGTTTTAACTGATGATTTGTTTATAAAAATAAATAGTGGGTTTTTTTTTTTGATTGAGAAGACAGATATTGCACTTCTTTGTGTATATTTTTTTTAAAAATGTATGTGTAATGATCAATAGAATGTATTTCAAAGGGCAAAATGTAATGTCTCTGCTACTTGTGCACGTCTAGGGAAAAAGGTTACCTACTGGATTTAAAGTGAAATCTTGCTTGTGTGCCAATTGAGAAACACGCAGGTAGAATGAGACATGTACAGGTATCTGTACAGGTATCTGCAGTCCTTTCTTAATATATGTCATGTCACAGTAGCAGATTCCGTCCAACTCTAGCTTTTCCCTAGAACAAATGGAATTTAGCTTTTAAACAGCAAACCCCTGCAGTTGTGCCCACTGGCTCCTTCCTGACTGTTTGCTCTACTGTTGATACTGCTCTGGTAGAGACACTGGGGAGGAGGCTCCCCAGCAGATTGTTGTGATATACTCAGAGCGTGAGGGAGCTGGGAGCTTCCCATTCCCTGAGTTTCAGATGCGCCTTTACCCGCTTCTTGCCACTTGGAATTCCTGTTTGCATTCGCATCCTGTCAGCTCCTGCCTTGCAGCACCTTTTGTTTTCCTCCCACTCCAGTTCCAGAGTATCTTTTCCCATACAGCTCCCTTATTCTGCAACACCAACTTGCTGTGTCAAAATGCATCATTCTCCAAGCAGCCTGGAAGACTGTTGCTTGTACAGCATTAGGCAGTTTTTTTTTACCTTGGAGATGATCTTTGATATTTCTACTTGTTCATCTGAAAAAAAATCACTATCCTTGAATATTCTTCTGGTTGGAGGACTGTTTCCTTCTTTTTGGCATGGCAGTGTTGGCTTTTTTCATGACTCAAGTGTTTTTATGCCTGCATCTTTAGCAAAAAGAAAGGCATGGTGTGAGGTACCATCCTCTAAAAGAATTGTGCAGTGGATCATGCGACTCATCTGACCTTTGTATTTGGCCTAATGGGTGACAATGGCCTCTCCCACTTGGGGTTATTTGGTTCCCTGAGTGTATGCTGGAAACTGCCTCTGACAGCTAATGCCTCCTATGCCTTGTGCCTATCTCTCGGCAAGAAATCCAAGCGACGATCTTTTGGCCTCGTCAGTCTTTCTCTGCTGCTGTTCATCCCACGTCCTACTGTGAGAAATAGCATGACCATGCTAGATATCTTGGTAAACAGAAAACCAGACAAAGTAACAGCTCCAAACAACTGCTTATTTGAGTTGTTCCTAAAGTTTTCGACTATTAATTTAATTTATCTTTTGCCAGAATGGGATAAGAATCTCTTTATCTCAGAGTAGGAAGGAGAAAAGGGTGCATTTAAAATGACAAAGATTATTTCAAACTGTCACAGTACTGGAATGCTTTATTGCTGAATGTTATATGTGTGCAGGCCAGTGCATATGCTTCTCTCCTGTTCTCATTCTGGGTTTTGCTCAGTTTAAGACAAAAGCGTTGAGGAGGAACACATCTGGATATAAAGTGCCATGTTCACTTGGCCGTTCTGCAGGATCTGCTTTTCAATATGGTCTGTGTTTGGTGAGAGTCGGTTGTAGGTGGAAGAGCCTTGGGTAGCTGAGATGCCTCTGGGCAGGAGTACTGCACTAAGCATCGCGGCTCGCAGTCAGGTGTAACTGATGGAAGGATTTAGTGAGGGATGGAAGCTGCACAATTCAGTCTCAAAACTCTTCTGTAAGAAGATCCGTATTTCGAATGTGAAGACTAGACACTGGAAGTACCAAATTCGCACTCTAAGGACTAAAGTATGATACACCAACTTAGGTTTCCATCCAGACAGCTTGCAGGATGGAGGCCTGGATTTCAGGATTTCAGCAACCTTGAGCCGCTTGGGCACTTTTGCTGACTTAAATGGGTTATGGAATGAAAAACTGCGACTTGATATCCCTAACTGTGGTGGAAAATTGTTTGAGCCAAAATGCCATTTTTATATTTGTACCTTTTGATATATTTATGCAAGAGATATTGCAGTTTTCATATGTGTTATGTAAAGACACTTTGAAGAAATGTCCATTTTTTAATGCAATAAAACACTATACATACACAGATATGTTTTTCTTACAGTACTGCTTTTTTTTTTTTCACCTCTGTGCATTCAAGCAGCCTTGCTTTGAAGTGTCCGTAAGCATTTTTATTAGTCCTGCTACTGCTCTCCAAAGGGTGTTGTGAAGGAAGGATCTCATTAATCATCAGGTTAATCATAGGCTTGGTACATTTAGCATAGTTTAGCTTGGGGGAAATAAGAAGGAGGAATCCAAAAGGAGATGCAAAGGCTGTCTTGGCTGCAGGGGAGATAAAGCCTGTGTCCGTCCGCTTGGAGAAGAATCAGCTTCTGATCTGATCTAGGAAAGCGAGAGCAGGAGAGCAGTATGGGCTGGTCCTCCTGTCTGTGACCCACAAGGACCATGTCCTTGGCAGAAGAGTCCAGTCCCTTAGCAGAAAAGATCCCATCTCGCTTGAGACCGGCTAGGAAGAGGAAGGCAGTGTTGCAGCAGGGGATGCCCAGGAGTGGCTGCTGCCTTGCTCCTTGCTCTGCCACATGTATTGGAGAAACCCTTGTGAGGTGCTTATGCTGCCCTCACCTTGCTCTCATTTAGTTCAATGTGTTGTGTGCAGTTTCATTAAACTGAGCTAATTTCGAGGCTCTCCTTGTGCCTTTTTGCTAAGCTCCCAGGGAAGTTTTGCACTAGCATGTGAAATTCAGTCTCTTGGAAACGCAAACACATCTGGCAGCAGATTATGCATAGTATTTAGGAGTGACTCAAGCAGCGCTGAATGTGATGCTTTGCAATTAAAACTTGCAGGGGGTGTTTTCATGACAACTTTGCTGCACAGGCAAAGATCAGGCACACAGAGTATTAGTATTTACTGCCAAAGAAAAGCCAAGCAGTGTCGAACTGGCTGTTCGAGTCACGCAGCTTCTGGAAAGTGCCCTGACATGCCACGGATCTGAATGCCAGATCAACCTTGGGCACTCCGGAGTGTAGAACTGGTCTCTGGGAATAGCAGCAAGCCTGTGGGTCTCTATTCACTGATTTTAACTTACACACTTTACTGAAGGGCTACTGCTGGGGTCAGAACTGCCCCCGGGGCGTTTTGTGGCCAGCTCCGTTGGCCGTGGTGCCCATGCAGGAGATGCGCTTGGTTAGGACAGGCTGATAGAGGATGGGGGCAGCCGCCAGGGCAGGTTTTGCCCTTTCTGCTGCTCGGTTTTTGCTTTGCACTGAATAAAGGCAAGAGGGAGGGATGACTGCTATGTTCAGGTAGGAGGAGGAAAGAACCGCAAGAAGTTACTGCCTTTGAAGGGCTCATGCTGTCAGCGGCACTACCTGCCATGGGCAATACAAAGAAGGCCCCAGATAGTGAGATTTTGCGTGGCCTCCATTGGGTAAGAGCTCACAGAAGCAGCGGTTCTGACTTGCAAATTCTTACTGTTTTGTCCTAATAATTTGAATCAACTTTACTCTGCCAGAAAAAACAAAGTATTTTATGATTGACTCAAAAATCTCAGCTGGGAGTGAAGGCCAGAGGCATTAATAAAATGAGAGAAGCTATTACAATTGGAGGCACTAATAAAGAATTTACACTGACAGTGCGTATTTAGGGAGCCTTTACTGGCTACAGAGGGATTTCAGAAGGAAGGTAGTGGAAAGTTTCCTAGTTGTCTGCTGAGGTTGACTGCTGAGGCATCTGGTTTCACTAAGTGGAGTTGTCAGTAGAAGGACTTTTCCAGCAGTCCTTAGTGCTTCTGCAGTTTGGGCTTCCCAGCCCAAGCAGAGCTATCCTTGACAGTCTGTCTGCTCAAGGCAAAATTCACGTGAGGCCAGTGCAGTCTTCACCACTTGTCTAAAAATACGGGATCTCACATTGATTTCAGATGTGCTAATGAGCTTGATTAAAGTTTACAAAATATTTTTCAATCCTACAAGAGAAGAAGATCTTATAACAAGATGAGTTTTAAGTTTGGGCAGTGGCTTTTACTTTGATTGTTTTGAGCTTCTTCTCAAAAGCTATTACTGAAAGTCACTTTGTCCCCTTTTTCTAGTAAAGATAATGGCAACTCTTCTCGCCTATGGTTTTGTCTTGGGCTTTTCATGCAGTATTAGATAAACTGATAAGAAAACAATTGTTCTCCTGAAATGGGCTTTTTATACAACCTCTGTAACTCTCTGAATATTTTTCTTACAGAATCTGAGAAGTTCTTTAGCTTCTGCATAGGCCGTGGCAGTACTGTTCAAACCAGTTCCATGCTCTTCAGAGCTGTGATAAGGCTCCTGTTCACTGAAGAAAATAAGGACCTCCATGTGATGGGAGTAAAGTTAGCGCATCTTATGGGTGTCTTCACTGGTAATGAGCTTAAAGAGAAACAAGTTAACTATATCTAAGCTCCTGGAGCGGAGGAGAAGGGCAAAAAAAATAGGAAGAAAATAATGATTGACTCAAGGCACTATGCAGACATCTAATTGATATAATTTCTGCAGATGCAATGAGCTCAGGAATAGAATTTTAAGGTGCTGAAGAAATTACAATGCTTAGAATTTAAAATTTACAGGTTTTGTGTGTTATATGATATTCTGGCCTGCGTAGGTTCAAATTGCTCAAATTTCTGTCCTGCAAGAGTATTAAAGATGCAGTTTTTCACCTAGGTAGCTCCTCCTCTATAGTCAGGCTGCCCTGCTCCCTCGCAGGGCGGTGGGATGGGCTCTGCTGCGTGTCCTGCCCTGCTGCCACCAGCATAGGGGTGGTATAGTACAGCCATGAGGCGCGTTTTAGCTTGGCCCAGTATGAACGTGGAAGCCAAAAGCTTATTGCTACAGGGAAGCATGCCAGAGAACATGGGTGTGAGGGCTTGCCTTCGTTTGGGAACATAGGGAAGTGCCATAAGGTGAGGAATTTCTCTCCCTTTGTTTTGGATGTTGTTCCTAAATGTATAAAGAAAAAGAAAGCTTTCAAAGAGAATAACCCCATGCAATAAACAAACAAACAAAAACAAACAAACAAAAAACCTAGGTGGCTTTTGCAGTGTTAATTCAGGGATATTTTTGTGTTATCAGTCCTGAAATCTATCACAAAATGGATGCAAAGTGGAACTTTCTACTTTGATTTTTAACAGGGTTGCTTTTGGTGAGGCTGCTGCCCCTCAGAGACCAGCATCTCAAGAAGTAACCTAGCTGAGTGATGAGAGTTGTTTTGTTCCAGGAAAGTTATGGTTCCAGCTTCCTAAATTAAAGGGGAACATCTGGCTTCAATTTCCAACTTCTCATGTAGACATCACTAGTCTCAGTTGTATTGTTGGTGCTTGTTGCTCTGATAAACAGATCCAAATTGCTTGGAAAGAACTTTTTTCCTTGCATGATGAGCCATTTTCTTGGACACAGTTTAAAAGCCAGGAAGAAGGTGATGGCTGTTAGTTATTAACATTTAATTGCTTACAGGATATGTATATTCTATTTGAAGGAATGCAGTTTCCTGGTGATTCTTTGGGAACTAGAAGAATTAAAATGAAATAAAAATTACTGGCAAGCTCTCTTACATCTGAATCTGCCACTTGATAGACTGAAATAGTAAGACTGGAATGAGTAAGACAGATAACTAGCGGACTAAAATATCTTCCGGGTGCAAGCAGGGCATAAGCACCCTCACACTGAGGTCTGGAGCAAACTCTGCAGCACGTAAGGCTGTAGGATGCAGTTCTTCAGCGAGTGCAAGCAGTGTGTGGCCCCAGGTTACACCTCACCCTGCCTTTCTCTTTCACCTGAAGCTTCTTGTATGATGAGTAAAATTATATGGTGAAAGCAGAGAAATGAAGTGGGAGCGAAGCAGAGGGAGGGGAGGGTGGCAGGGATGAGTATTGCCCTCCTTTAACATCGCTTGTGTTATGTTGCTACATCAGTCAACAGGAAGTTTGCTGTTTTGAATGCAACTACTGCCTTGGCCACGCAGTCTGATTTCACTGGGAGTTACTAGAAAGACAGAATTCAGGACGCCAGGGTGAGAGAATGTAGACGTGAACTGTATCAGAATGTAGCTCAGATATTTCATTTTCATTGTGTGCTGAGCTAGAACAAGGCTTTTAAATGTATGATTTAAAAAGAAATGTTCGGGTTTTGCTTCAAACACAAATATTATATTTCCTTATTTGCCCTGCTTCGGATCTGCAAAAGAATGCTTTGCCCCTTCACAGGGACAGAGTGTAAGACATTGCTGTGACTCTCCTCTATTTATTTTTTATTATCTTTTTTACAATGTTCATAACTGGAAATGGGAATTAGAAGCAAGAATAAGTAGAGTATATGACTTCTTTTCTAAACAGGACCGTAACAATAATTTTTTAAATTATTTAAATACATTATGATTAGGCTCAAACTAAAACCATATCCTTTCAGCTTCCTAAACAGTAAATATCATCCTGTTGCAAAAGGCAGAAATATTGATGTTGATATGAAAAGACTTCATATATCAGGCTTTTATATCTCTAGTTCTTTAAATATGCTATTTTCTCTGCTGCATATAGTTCACTTTCTAAGTTACAATTAGAGGATGGCTTAATTTTACACACATGTTCACAAAAAGTATGAATAATAAAGTGATTGTTTCTGTTGGCTAGAATGGCTTAATGTGTAGCCAAAAGTAAGTGTGCGCTAAGGTTGCTCAGTGCATCTCGAGTGCTTCACAGAGCGTCAGTACCCTTTCCCTTCTCTTGATTGTGACAGGGTTGTAGGGACTTAGTAAGTGCCCCATCTATGATGTACAAAGAAAGAAGAAAAAATCCTCTGTGATGTCTTAATGCTAAAAGCATCATTTTGTTAGTAGTTAAATTATTTAATAAGTTCCTGAGAAGGAATATTTTAGTTTTTGTATTGTTATTTATTTGTATTGTCTTTCAATAAATATTTGTTACTGTATTTAGGAGGGTAATTTACATAAACACAAAAGGTCTCTTCTATCAAGAAAGAATTTGATATTAAGCAATTTTACTGTGATTGATAGAGGGAATTGCTTTTGCAAACCACATATATAGTTATCTGGGAGAATAATATAGCATTTCACAAAACAGTTATCCATATGTAACAGTTATCCATAAGTTTACTTTATAATTTTTAGCGTAATGAAGTGATTCTATGGTTTCTCTATTGTTTCTTTATTTAAATCCAAAAATTTAATCCAGTGATTTGTTGGATTCGTGGAGATCGTTCAATTGAAAAAAAACAGGAAAACAGTTTTCCTTAGATATAGTAACCCCCTTTTACAAGTGACATTATAATAAAGCTACTGACAAATTATTAGTATTTCTGGGTTTTGTGTAGCTGAGTTGCTGTCACGGATGGGGGAGGAGTGATGCGTCACTTGCAAGGTAGAAGCAGCAAGATGAATTATTGAAGTCAGACAGTGACTCCTCCAAGTTCAGTTGTAAATAGGCAATGATTTCATGAGGTTTGGTGGCAAGGTTCACCCAGTTATTTACTGTTTGGAGGACAGGGTCATCTGAAAGTGCCAACTATACCACCCGTTTAAGTCATGAGTTTCAGAAAGGGCTCCCCTTGCTTTCCAAGCTCCTTATGCGGCTGGATCCTGCCCCACACTTGGTCAGCGGTTTATGCCCAAAGGATTTATGTGCACCATCATCCACAGACAGAATTTAGCAAGGTTTCATGAAGGTTTGCAGCATTTTAGCATGCTATTAATCACTTACTGAAGCACATCAGGAATCTCAGCCTCGGGAGTGACCTTGAGAGGCACCCCTGCTCCAGAGGAGGTTCTGCAGTGATTGCCTGCACTGCAGTGCAGGCAATTTGCTTAGGAACAGGGATGTTGCCATTCATCATGATAGGAAAGCTCGAATGCAAGTAGTTTGGACACCCTTGAAGCACAACAGGCGAAGCATTGCTTTGGGGATAGCTAAAAAGAAATGCACATACAGGCGGCTAAATCTTCTGGGCATTTGCAGAAGGGCAAATATGTCATTCAAGAGCTCTCCGTGGCTATGTCTGTCACAGAACATGCTGGTTCTTGGGTGCTGTTGAGTTCAGGTGCACACTACTGCTGTATCCGGTAGGACCCCATGTTGGGATATCATATGGGTTCACACTAGTCCTTTGGTTTTCCCTGGAAGAAAAGCCAATGTGCAGCCAGAAGAGAGTCAGGGACACACTCCATCCAGGTCTCCAACAGAGCATGTGTCCATGTGAAGAAATGGCAGTGCAGAGAGAGGTTGAAATATTTGGGGAAGTTTCAGCACAGATATTTGACAAATGTTGATTTAAAGTTGCCAGGCCATGTTTCCTACTGATCCCAAAGGAACAGGCAATGAGGACACATTCAGCCAGCCACTGATGCTTTCATTTTCAGTACCAGTTATCATTTACTCACCCACCTGAAAATAAATTGAATAGTATTGTCCTGTTAAATATGGATTGGGAGACAGAAAGGCTATTAAGTCTTCAGATAACAACATTCCTTTCTGCTTATCTTCGATACTCTGTATTATCCAGTAGATTTTTTTTTGGCGGGGGGGGGGAGTCAAAGGCAGGTTTGAAATAAAACAGACCAAACAAGCAGAAAAACTAAAAAAAAAAAAAAAAAAAAAAAAGTTATTTCATTGCAGGTGCAGACAACAAGAATTCTGTAGTGAACCTGCTTCTTTGCAGTTTACCAGTGAAAGAGAAGGTTATTCTCTCAGCTGCTACTGATATTTCTAGACAAGTGCTATCCCATTTGTTTTGCTAGATGCTTTTAGGCTAATAATTTATTATGATAACATTTAGTATTTGTGTCCTCTCTCCTCCCCCTCATGGGAGGAAATTATATTCTTTATCAAAAAAATAGTATGACTGAAGTTAAACTTATCTAGGTCAAAGATGTGCCTGATGTATTTACTGTGATTTTTTTTTTCAGACTCAGTATTAGAAAATGTTTTCTATATTGTTCCCAAACTCCTGGTTCTCCATTTGCAATAGATTTCTTTCAAAATGTATCTTGTGCTACAAAGACAAAGTGTGAGCCCCTGCAATGTATCAAGCTTCAAGGGGTATGTGACTTAGGAAAAAAATGAAAACATTTGTTGCAGATCTGGATTCTTTTATTTGTCTTGTGGTTAGTGAAAAACTGCAGTGTGCTCAGTTTACGTCTTTATTTTTTTTCTCTTTTTAGAGAGATGTCTAGAAACATTTGTGTGCCCTTTAAAGAGAGATGAACCACCCATTAGAACCACTCCTTAGTCTGTGATTCCGAATCGTAAGCCCTCAGTTTTATGTAAGAAACCACTGCTGTCAGAAATGATGATTAGCCCATTAGCAAACAGCATTATGAGCCACACCTCAGAGCCATGTAATTCCCTTCCAACTGCTGTGTCATTGCTAAATTACACAGAGAACAACTTTCTGTCATCTTTCCGCAGGCTGGCTCCTTGGTCAGCCTTGCCGTGCTGGTTTTACCGCATAACTCAGCTTTCTCCCTTCTATCATAACTGGTTTCCAGGATGAAGGGAATAAGGATATGAAAGTAAAATAACCGCCTAATGTGATGTAACTGAACACTGCCACATCCCATATTTGTATTTTGTTCATTTCACTATTCATGTTTTAAGATATTCTGTCCAGGAAAAAAAAAAAAAAAAAAAAAAAAAAAAAAAAAAAAAAAGCTGCTCATACTGTGTTCACCACCATTTTTCTCAAAGCAAATGGAAAGATTTTGTGATCACACTAAATTCTTCCCTTCATCTTAATAGCATTAAAGTCCTACTTCATTGGTCATGTTTATGGCTAAAGGGTCATTAATAAATATTTTACTACTCTGGTGAAACTAAACTCAATTAGTTTTGCCAGTGCTTAAACTTATGAATTTGACAATGGGTCTTTGTCCCAATTTTCCAATAGTTTTTGCTGACGCATCTTTCCTCCCGAATGATTTTGAAGTCCTCCAGTCCGGCATATAAACTGGGAGGAATGAACTTACTGGAAGGATGAAAACTAGTGAATCATTGTCTTGGGGAATGAGGAGGGAAAGACAGATTTTATTACAAAATCACCTTTTTTTTTTTTTCCTTTTAATAATAAATAGGTACCTACCTGCTAGAACAACAAGCTACTTTCTGTGCTCTGCTGGAGAATCTTTCGAACTGCAGGATATCTGATTGCCCTATTTAAAACTCCAAAATAATTCTTGTAAGATGGATGTGTGCAAGACGTAAATGTTAAGATAGTTGCTCAGTGTTAAAACTGCTAGTGAGATTGCTCAGTGAAATGGAATTGTACATTGCAAGTGCAAGTCCATTTAAATAGTTGTAATATTCTTAATACTTTGGGTTTTGTATTATAGCCTGTTTTATGTACTTTTAAGTATGACTAAACAGTTAACTGCTATTATATTTCTTGTTTTTTCTTTTCTTGCAAAGTTAGCAAAGATAGTTTTTTTTTTTTTTTTTTTTTTTTTTTTTAATATACAGTGATATTCTTTATGTCTTGACCAAAGACTTATCTTGCACAACAAAGCTTAAGGCAGTTGTAGTTGTGGTAGAAAAAACATAAATAAAGGTCTTTAAAATTCTTAGTTATTTTTATGTATCTTGCTCAGTTTCAGATGAGAATACTTACATAAATACTTACATACTGTTGCAGCCCAACCTTAAAAAAAAGGATTGTGACTACAAATCAGGTAGCTTTGCTCTAAATAAACTTCTGGATTACTTAGACATGACTTAGACACACAGTGTATTTATAGTCTCTTTTTACGTAGAGGAGATGGTTTACCAGGAGCAGATCAAGCGGAGGATTACAGCATGTTATCCTTTGCTCTAATGAATTATCCATTACGTTTGCTTGTCATTGTCACCCATCCCAAACAGGGCGAGTGCTTCACATTAGGATCCAAGGCTAAACATGAGCAAGTAGTGCCCCGATTTCTGAGGCAGTGCAAAGGACCCGATATTCACACACCATATACGTGTTTCAGGAGATATTTTTCCAGACTAGCTGCTTTCAGAGATTACAAACAGCATCACCTACGGTTGGAGCTTGTCTTCGTGCTCAAACCTCCAGCGATGTTTGATGATACAATGTGTGGGGAATGAGGAGAGGCAGGTGAGCTTTAAAGGCCTTCTCTTGGTCCAAACTAAAATGCAAATGCAAGCCACGGGCATATGCCTACAGCGGGTGAGCACAGGTTTAGTTGCCAAATGTTATAAATTGAGGAATAGAGCAGGAAAGCTGAACAGAACCACTGATGGAAGTGGTAAAAGAAGGATGTTTAGTGAAAGGCAATGGTATAAATTCATCTCAGCCAACTTCCATCCCCTCCATATCTATCTTTTTGCTCAAATTTCCTTCCATCCAGAGCTCAAACGGACAGACGCGCTCACTGCAGGTACCCTTCGCTCTTCATTGATTGCATAAAGCCTGTCAAATACAGTCAGCAGAAGCATGGGGCCACCCAACGGCAAAAGAACTTCAGATAAATCTTTTTTAGCAAATTTAGCAAGTACAACATCAGGTATGGAAAACACCGCCTGCTATTCACAAGTCTAATCCCTTCCTTACAGCCAGATCTACCTTCTTGGCCAGAGGGGCCAAGAACGGGCTTGGGCAACACGTTTCCAAAGGCGGCTCTTGCTCAGGGTGCTAGAGCCCTCCCCGCGCCCAATGCTGGATTTCGGGGTCACCCCGTGCTGCCCCCTGAGCTTTCCATCAGGGAAAGGTTGCCCCAAAGCCGATATATGTCTCATAAAAATAAATAAATAACTCCACAAATCCATCACAAACGCGAAGAGAGGAAGGTCCGGCGCCAAGGGGGGCGCCGGCGGGGCTGGCGCACCGCGGGCGCAGCCTCCCCTCACGGGCAGGAGGGCTGGC
>JAWLRI010000144.1:6743330-6758210 GCA_034781795.1 Crypturellus tataupa
TTTCCGCCCTCCCTCCCGGCCTGGCAGAAATCCCGCCAAAACGGGGCCGGGATGGAGCGGGGGGGGGCGGCTCCGGCCTCCCGGCTCGACCTGGACTGGTGTTTGGATCGGGCTCCAGGGGGCGCCCCGGGCGTGGGGAGGCGGCCGCGATCCCCGTGCCGTTTGGATGTCCCGTGTTAGGCGGGTGCGGGTGGGACGGGGGGCCAGACCTGGGCGCTGTGAGCTGACAGCGGCTTGCAGGTTTGAGTGCGTTTTTTTTTCTTTTTGCTTTCTTTTCTTTCTTAAGGTCATCATTTTCCTTGTCAAAAATGCATGTTTTGAGATGACTCAGTTCTTAAGAGAATTCATGCAAGTACTCCTTTTTTTTTTCTTTATTTTTTTTCTTTCTTTTTTAATTTAAATGTTGACTCCTGCGTGTCGCGAACCCTCCAAGAAGGTAACTGCTCTTGGCACATCTCGCAAGGCAGTGGATTTACTCAACGCGTGCAGGCACGGGACTGGGAACACAGCTGTGCTGCTCCGGTAGCACCGGGAAGTCATAGGCGTGCGCCGGTGAATGTCTCCCGAAATGGGTAAGAACTCGAAACGAAGGATTTTGAGAAGCATTTAGCACATAAAAATGATGAGGTGTGTAAGCGATAGACAAAAAAATAACTGAAGGTAGTAAGTCTGAGTTTGGTAATCGCATGGGCAAGCTAATACCTTAGCATGTAAGGAACGTACTTTCATTAAAAACATTTTTCCTGTAGAAGTGAGAGTCTTGATTAAGTTTTTCTAATGGGTCATAGTATACTCCACAGGTAAAAGAAGTGGTAAGGTACTGTATATTTCTTTAATCCTGATTCATTATATTTATAGGCTGATTTGAAAAGAATAGTGCGATACTCTCATTTTCTGTCTGTTCATTCTGGTTTTGAGAACAGGGCTTGTTCATGTTTTAGTCAAATCATGTGTCTGATCATGAGACATTCAAAGAAAAGCTCCGTAAGTATACTAAAATTACTGAAAGTGGTGGTTCTTTCAAGTGCTGATGAGACTAGTATTTTTTTTTTTGAGTACATTTGCCTTCTTAAAAACATTAAAGAGCAGAGGAAAAAGTAGTGGTATCAATTCAATCACTGATTTTGATGTAAATTGTGCTGTACCATGTGCTGTTGTGAGTCCTGTAATTCAGGTGGCTGTATCAATGAAGACCTCATCTTTTAAATATTTATTTATTTATTTGATGCCAATATTTCTTTCCAAGTTGAAACTTTATGAACATGGACTAAGAAAAAAAAAAGCGTAAAACTAACTCCAGATGAATTTTTCTTTCCTGAGTGGTAAAGATATACAGGCCAATTGCAAGCTCAAGAAGAGGACAAAATGGCTAAGAAAAGGGAGAAATGTAGCTGTTTATTGTGGCAGAATGGAAATACATTTATACCTGACTGTGCTGTAACAGCTTTATTATTTTTATCATATATTATATGACCTCATCCACAGTGCAGAGCCAGATTTTGCTGCACGGTATATACCTTACTCATAAAAGGAAGGTTTTACTTCATAAAAGGTCAGAGGCTGGAGGAATCTGCTCTGAGCAGTTCATGCATATGTCTTTGAGTTGGCCTATATATTAGCAGCGCTTCCTTGTTGGCAACATCAAGAAAAAGGTTTAAACAGAACATTGGATTATTGAGAATAGATGCTGGAAGACTGTTTTATCATAATATGGCAAGATACTACACTTCCATTTCTCCTGGATATACTACTGGGGCCAAAAATTGCCTGAGAAAGGGCATAGAAACAGCAGTAGAAAAAGGTAACGCTATAATGATAGAGCCATAAAAATCAGAGAAGTTATAAGGAACTGATCCAAACAGAAGTCCCTTCAGTCCCGACTTGCTATATTCCTTTTTATGCTCAACATTTTTTCAGGGACTCATTCCTTTGTGCAGCTGAGCAAGAAAAAACCTGCCTGGTAACTAGAAGGGAGGATTGCAATGAGGAAGGAGGGGAGAGGAGGGGACGAAGGAAGCGAGCAGGCCCTGCAAGAAGCAGTGCCTGTGACTCAATGTAGGGCACACTTCTGAGTCGGTCTGGTGAAGTAAGACACACACAGACGGAAGTGCCATCTTTTCCTGTGGCATGAATCGGCTAAAAGTTCTTCACAAGACAGGGTCCTCCTGTTCGTGCTTCAGTTTAGGCAGCTGCATTTTTCTTTTCATAGTGCTGTATAAACTGGGGTAGGCTAAAGATAAAAACAGTAAGGTGTGCATATGAATAATCATAGATTCTTCTTCAAACACATTAGAAGTAACATGTCTACCAAAGATACCTGAGGGCTAATAAATGATTGATGTATAAAAACACATCCACACACACACACACAAAACCTCCCCAAAACCAAGTTGTCTTCCTAAAGCCCATAGGGAAAGTTGTGGGGATATAAGAAAAGAAGAGGGGAAAAAAAAAGGAATTTGGCATTTGTATTCATCATGGAGGATAGAGAATTTCAGTGCCAGAATGTTTCCTTATGGAAATTTTTCATGGGAGGATCTGTCTCAAACTGATATGTCATTAACAGACAATTACAGAACATATACTCAGACACTAATTTTGGTACTAATTACCTTAAATCATGAATTACCTTAAATCATAAATTGGTGGAGTCTGGGGGCAAGGAGGAGACATTCCTAATCTGGGGGAATACCGTTATATTCCTACTTTCTTCCACTTCTTTTTCGTTTTTTCCTTCAAGTCATCTGCTATTGGCCACATTTTGAGATAGGAAATTGGCTTAAAGGAACCTCTGATCTCGCTGGTATAGATGTTCTTATGAATAGAATCACAGAGAAGCAGACACCACAACCTTTCTGGGCAGCCTGTTCCAGTGCTCTGTCACCCTCACTGTCAGAAAAATTTTTCCTGAAGTTCCCGTGGAACTTTTGGTGTTTCCATTTGTGGCTATTTCCTCTAGTCCTATTGGTGGCCACCACTGAAAAGAAGCTGGCCCCATCCTCCTCACTGCCTCCTTTGAGGTACTTAAAGACACTGATCTCAGCCTTCTCAGACACCCCTCTCAGCCTTCTCTTCTGCAGGCTGAACAGGCCCAGCTCCCTCAGCCTCTCCTCATAGGGCAGATGTTCCAGGCCCCTGATCATCCTCGTGGCCCTGCGCTGGACTCTCTCCAGCAGCTCCACATCCCTCTTGTACTGCCTTGCTTTGTGTTCAAAAGTTAGTCTTCACTTTCCTTCGTACTAAAAACCCAAATGTTTTGTAGTGGGATTGCCATATAAGTATTGCTTTTTAATGCTGTAGATGATTGTATTTTCCCAGGAGGCAGATAATTCAGTTTAATAATACAAACATATAAAATATGTTGAAAACTTTCTATAAGAAACATATGATTGTTGCAAAGAAACTGGATTGCTAGCAGAAACTGCATAATGTAAAACTGACTTTCTTTTGTGAAAGTTTTTATTGAAAACCAATGATTGATTTTTTCCCTTTTCTGCAGGGAAACATGACAACAAAAACATTGTCTTTGTGCAATATCATAACAGCATTTCTGTCGTTAATCACAGCAGGTAAGTTTATTGGAGGCTATGAAGGGTCTTGTTCTGAAGCTTACTTAACAGTCTTGAAAGCAGGGACATATGAAATGTTATTTGGAATATTTTGTGTTCTGTTTATCTTCTAAACTGATTTGTTATTTTAGTTTTACAGAATGTATCCTTATGATTTTTTTCGTAATAGAAAATTCACTGATTTGGTAATTAACATTGCAAGCTACTTTATGGAGATTTTCTGTAAGATTACTAGGCAACTTTGTTGCTCTTCAGCTGTCAACCAGCAGTTCTGTTAGTTCACATGTTTAAAATATTTCCACAGGTCTGATGAGACGCTGTCATTATCTTTTCATTCTACCTAGAGTCTTGCAAAGGTGCGATATTTTAAAAAGCAAAGTTCAATGAGTTTCCCTTGCTTCATTTTTTAGTGAGACATTCTCATTTATTTATTTATTTATTTATTTATTGCCTGTAAAAGGACAAGCTCCAGGGCTCGCTGATCTATTGAAGAGTCTCTTTTGTATTCATGCATGTATGTATGTATGTATTTATTTTTGGGCAAATGCAGTAAACATGGAGAAAGATAGTTATCTTATTTGGCTGCCCAGATAAGAGGAGACACTTCCCTTGTCTGGTTAGTTATGTAGATGTCTTAAAGTTCTTGCCTGCTCCCTGAGGATATGGAGGGCCTGGGTAGGCAGGAAGGGTTTTCTGATCAGCATAGAGGAAGTGCGTAAAACATGATTTAGAGCGCTAGGCTGTAGTAGCAGGAAAGAGTTCAGTTCATCAGTTCCTCTGGCCACAAAAGATAAGTTTTAGTCTTTGTTTCATAACTGTTCAAGTTATGGGGAAATCAACACTGCCGTTTGAACAGTTCGGTGTTTTGGTAAATAATTTGGAGGTTTATAGCAAGGTGAAGAGATCTGTGGATAGTATAAAGTTAGTCCTGATGGTCAGAACTAATGCTGATTATGGAGGGGATTTCTGGATTTTGAGTGGTTGGTGGTAGAATGTCAATGAGTAACAAAATGGACGTGGAGCGGCACGGAAGGAACATAGCACTGCCATGCATCCTTTATCTAAATAGTGTGAGCATTAAGTTAGTCATTAGTTAACCTTAGGAAAAATACTGTTTTGGCATCTCGGGATCCTTTCTGGAAGCATTAACTTTATCCTTGGTGAGCAAAAAGGCATATAGGAGCTATTGAGAAAATGAGATTAGAAAATAGAAAGCTTCATGGTGAATGTGCATCTTGAACTCTGCAATGCTGGTCAATCACAGAAAAACTATATTAGAAAAGACAAATAGTTGAGTGACAGTGTTGACTGACATGGGATAGCTTCTGTATGAGATGTCCCTAAATGAATGAGGACTGCAGTAATGAAGAGAGGACTGAGGCAAGAGCTGATGGAGGTCTGTAAACCTGAATGTCACTGAGCAGACACATAAGAAATTTTGCTCCAAATAAGATAAAGTTTGTTATTTCTCTTAACAAGAAAGACATAATAGCTAAAGAAATAATAAAAGGCATTGAATATTTTTTTCATGCAGAATGTGAGAGAGAAGGAAAGCACCAAAAGGAAAGCATTACTCTTACTTGCCCAGTCCTTGTTTTCTTTTCTTGTGCATCTGCCACTAGTTGTTATAAGAGACAGGATTTTGGGCTACGCAGACAAGTATATGACCCTTTGTGCTGTTATTATATTTTAATCAGAGGAGGAATTTTAGAGAAATAGAATATTGGCTCTGGACTACGACCACAGTATCCAAAGTTGGTACCCTTTTAAGTACTCATGATGTTGCTAATTGTCTTCCTGTAGGAAGCTCCTTGGGTCCAGTGTGAAAAAAATGAGCTCAGTGATAAGTGCTTATAATAATCCCAGTCTAAATGCTCACAAAGTTAGGGGTAATTGAGATTTTATTATCAGCCTTAACATTTGTGCAACAAAAACTTCAAAGTGTTAATACTTTGACATTGAAAGAATAGTGTCTTGAAGATCTGTGTCTTGACTACAGTTAAGAAGAGAAGTTAACAAAGAAAGGCACTCGAAATTTATGTGCACATATGTGTGTTAGGGTGCATGCAGAGGAAACTGACCAGATAAATACAAATAGTCTAATAATTTGCATCTACACTAAGAAATACAAATGACAGTACACAGCAAACAAAGAGATTCTGCTGCACTGTAAAGTCTGCATTCAAAAACCAGCATTTCACTCCAGTGATGTAACTGTACATGTAACTGAGTGATACTTCTGGTCTTAAGACAAAGAATTGTAATTGTTTTCTTAGTAGCTGATTTAAGAAAAAATGTGGAAGTTCCAAGGAACTTTTTAAACATGGAGAAATAAGTATATTTTTTCACAATATTTGAGTTTTTCTTTAATGTTTATCTGTTTTCCTTTAGAAAAATGCGACACCAACAATGAGATGTTGAGCCAAACTCTTGTGCCTGTTGGGCAGCCTCTCGCTGTTAATTGCTCACTTGAAAAGAACTTGAATTTTAAAAGTGGAGACTACAGTTTAACATGGTATAAAGTTGGTAACCAGACACCTGTGCCTAGAGACAAGTTTTCTAGAATTCATCAGCAGAAGAGTTTAATTTGGTTTCTCCCTGCAATGTTAGAAGATTCTGGAGATTATGAATGTGTCATAAGGTGAAGGTTAAAAAAATGCATTACTACAAAAATGAGTTCCAAAGTGAATAATTTTTGGAAAGCAAGCAGAATTTTGGGGCTAAGGGATATAATAATTTAAAGAGAGGAAATATTCACACACTCACACAAAATAACAGATTAGAGAATGCAGGGTTCTCATTTCCTTAGGTTCTCTGAGGTCACTGTAGAGAGAGTATTCTGGAGGAGTAAGTGGGGGAACATAGAATAGACCAATGACTGTAAAGGGAGATGAACCTTTGTAAGCTAAAGGAGCTGTAAAAAAAACTTAATATTGTAGAAGCAACAATCAAAATACTGTATGTCCAGCTCCCTCATTTAGAAAGCTTAAGCAAAAGTAAACCTATTAGAGAAGTGGTAGACTTTTGGGCCTCTCTTCTTCAAAAAGAGTACTATATATTTTCTATTTCTATTTCTAAAATACAATAAGGAGTAAGTAATTATCTTAATTGCAGGAATTTGACAAGCTGCAGCAAAATACATACAAAAGTAACAGTGTTTGAGAGGGTTGATGGTTTATGCTTAAATGAAAATTTTGCTGTAGAAGAGATCATATTCACATTATCATCTGGAAAGGTTGTGTGCCCACACTTGGATTATTTCAGGAATGAGAAGAATACTCTGCCTGTTCGTTGGTATAAGGTGAGAATGATGCATTTTATACATCTATAGCTATCTGTTATATAAATTACGAATCACTGATGTTATTGAATTGTTGTTGAAAAAATGCAGTTTTATTTTAAATATGAGAAGACTGTTTTTAAAACAAATTGGAGAGAGGAAGAAAATAAGACTTTTTATCTTTAAAGATATATTCTGGCTTTTGAACAATTGAGTAGAAATTCAGTTTAAACGTAGATGTTGAACCATGTCGCCAGCAGGTGGCACATTTTTACCTGCCAGTGAAATTATAACAATCCTTTACTCTTGTGAAGAAATGTTTTTAATATACCATTCCATATCCAGTATGTGTTCAATATTGCGCCATTAAATAAATGCCATTTAATACTGTTCCTGCTTATTTAAAGGCTCTTTCTGTTATAAGGTTGTTATAAGGCCTATCTGCTTCTTGCCCTTGAAGCTCTGAGTGTTTAAGTACTAGTGCTTGAGTACTTTGAAACAAGAAATCTAACTATTCTTCCTTAATGAAGAATTCATTAATGATTCATTAATTACAAATCCTGACCACTGCATCTCACTTTCTCATCTTTCTGTCTTTAATATTGTAAGTTCTATAGGGAACAAACTGGAGGATCTTTGAATCAAAAATTCCAGGTCAAAATGAAACGTGTTTTGCTTTTAGTCCCATATCTCTTTCATACTACCCCTGCTCTCAACCTCCACAAGGCCTCTGTCGCTATGTTGTGGTTCCTTGAAAAGTCAGATTGTTTTGAAGAGAAACAAGCCATGGAAAGAGATGGTGATATGAATTAACAGAGTTTTCTACACATATTTAGGATTGCCAGATCCTGGAGGGGAAAAGATTTTCCACCTTCAACAGTGATCTTTTCATTTTCAATGTAACTTTATATGATAAAGGAAACTATACATGCAAAACATCATATATGCACAATGGAAAACAATATAACATTTCACGAGACATCAAGCTAAGTGTAGTAGGTAAGTATCATCACTCTTCACTCTTGTTTTGTTCATACCAATGGCTCCAAAATGTCATCTAGATTTCTGAAAAACAAATTTGTGGATAAGAATGCTCAGAACTGTTTGTTTGTGCCTAAGTATGAGGGAAAGAAATGTTGGCTGAGAACTTGCATATTCAGCTTGTTGCTGCTGCTGTACTGAAGACTGGTTCCCCTGTTCTCACTACTCAGTAAAACCAAATCATGTCATTCTGGTTTCATAAATGACTGAAAGCAGCTCAGTTGTTTTTAAAGCAAGACTGAGTGAGTCTGCACTAAAATGTGTGATTTTGGATGCAAACAGTAGCTTGGGCACACTTTTTTGAAGTGGAGCAATCCTATATAAGCACATCTGGAGTAATCCTATATAAGCACAAGTTGCTTATAATTTCTTGTTGTTAATTTGTAGGACTTATATATGTTTATATGTTCATGTAGGAACTTCCCTGAACTTTGAATGTCTGATCCGGAAATGGTCTAAAATGCCCTATAGCTTCCTGAGTTTCCTGGAGATGATACATGTGTTCAGTTAGGGATCCTCCAAGCCAGAATTCGCTGAGCCATACTGAGACATTCACAGTTTAGATGTCTAGATGCCCACCTGTTGATTAGTCTCCCTTTGTAGCCTATTGAGAAAAATAAACATTTCTGGGTGTGATGCATCTAGTCCTGATTTAAACATCCAAAATAATCCATTGGTGTTCTGTTCCTTTATATCTGTGGGCAGATGTGTAAGACCTTTAACTACAGTGTAGAAATTAGTTTTCCCATTTATAGTAATAAAAAATCAGAAATGGATGAATTGTACGCTAAAAGTATTTCTCTCCAGTTTGTATCTATGGGTTATTGGATGTCAGGCTACCCAGGAGATAGAGAGGTGGGTGATACTGTAGACATAGTCCCATGTGTGACCTGGCACCTGTGCTTAAAATATTGCAAGACTTTTATCCCATGGGACAGCCAGTCCACCATCAATGCATAGAAATTACTCGCACTACATTTTGACAGAGGTGGAGAGTCAAATATTTATCATTAGAAGCAGCAGTTATTCGAGGTATGATATTTTGAGCATTGAATGATTTCTGTTGTAGAATTGCTAACAATCATGTCCATAAGAGAAGTCTTTATAGTTTGCTGATGGGTTATAGAACTTAGGGCAGACCAGAGCTGCCCCAGGTTTCTGAAAAGGACTTTCTTTCTTTTGGTTAGTGAGCCCGCCAAAAACACCCCCAGAAATATCCTATCCAAGGAACAACTCAATTGAAGTGGAACTTGGTAAGCAGTTTTCTCTGTAACAAAATGCAAGTGGAAAATTTACGCCCAAATGGAGTGCTACCTTCTGCATTTTTGACCAAAATAGGTCAGTGACTAGTTCAGTTTCTCATATATATTGACCTCCTGAAAGAGGAGGGTTGGAGGTAAGAAAGCAGACAAGGGATGTGGCTTCCAATATCCTTGGAAACCTGCAGGGGAATTTCCCAAGTGTAAAGGAAATTACAGGGAAACTATGTGATTCTCTATCGCATCAGTCAGTTTCCATTGCAAAAGGTGGTTCCTGCACAGCCCTTGGAAGAGATTTCAAGAAGATAAGCATCTTTGAATCTGTAGGGAAAGAGATGCCACCGAAGGATCGGCATCTTCCTGGTTTTGGCTTCTGGTCCCGCTAGTCACTTTTTCAACCTGCACATTGCTGAATGTATATATCTCTGTTAGAGGAACTTTTCTGAAAGGGATAAGGAAGAAAAACTTATTTTCCCAGCTGAGCTGTCTCATCCTTCTCCATCCTTAGCTGGCCATTATGAGGTTCTGTGGGCAGGGCTTTTTGTGGTCTTTAATTAGAGTATAGAAATTAACTTTTCATTTTGTAATACAATGTTATAGGCTCACAGATTACACTGGATTGCAATACAACAGGTGCTGCTGAGTATGATGTGTTTTGGACAAAGAACGATACATATATTGATGTATTGTATATGAGCAGAATTTTTGAAAAACCCTATGCGTAAGTATATGAGTAAGTATATTTTCAGATCAGAAAATATTGGCTTACCAACCGAAGTTCACTGTCTTTGACATGAAAGTATTTAGCAACATTTTGTACTTGCTTAAATAGTTTTTTTTTCCAAGAACTCTACTGCTTGTCTCCTCTAATTGACTTTCTCCTTTGCTATAGGAGCTTGAAACATAATGGGCACATGGACTTTGCATGGGGTTATACTCATTATAAAAATCTATCTTAATTTCCAATCTGTGCTATGTGAAGACTGAGAATCTCCTAGGTGTAATAGATTCTACCAAACAATCTCTGGCCACTTTCAGTTAGCTCAGGCATATCCTGGCACATGAAATTCTGACTCTTTTCTGTGTTCTCCAGTTTCCTCTCACATCAAGGTTGTGAGAGGTGGAACCTGTGCTTTCCGGGAGAAACTGAAGCATGGGTTAAAGAGCCTCAAGTTGGGGAAGGAAAGCAGATAAGATGAAGATCTAGTGGAAGATTTTGATGATGACATTTGAACTGAAGCTCAATGGGATGAGAAATGGAAAAAAAGGGAGAAAATAAGAAAATTTCTGGTTTCTGAAAAGTTGGGATGTGAGAGGAAAACTGAGGCAGGCACTGAGTAAAGAATCAGAATGGCAACCATGAAACAAGGTGAACATGATAAAAGATTCATTAAATGGAGTTAGGGGTCAAGAAAATAGACCTGGCTTAGAAAAGGTAACTAAAATTGGGACACAGGGTAGTCTGAAAAAAGTTGTTATGAATGACAGTTTGAGAACTAAAAATTGTAGAGTGTTTTTTTTTTTTGTCAGCCTTCATTTAACGGTGTTGCTAGGAAGAAAAAAACCACCCATGTTAATAAACATCCAGGCACTGTTTGAGAGAGAAACTGAGGAAGAATGAGAAATATCTACAATATTACAGTTGTGAGATATAAGTAAACCAAGGTGCTCATCAAAAAAAAGGCAAAAAAATGCTGAGTTTTGTTAGTGAAAGACCTAATAGCAAAGTAATCATCATCACGTCTATTAACATGTCTATTAACATGCCTATTATTATTTAACAAGTGTATTAACAAGATAGTGGTATCCCCCACTTTGCTAGTGATTAAAATGTTAGTTCTTTAGTTATTTTAGAGTAACATTCATCTAGTCACATGGTTTGCATGACTAACTGAAGGTGCCTTGGCATTTTTGTGGCCTTGCATAATGTGTGGGAAATAACTTGGGTCTCTTCAAAGTGCAAACCATTCCTTAAAAAACATTTAGTTCTTTTGAGTGTGATCTATCCAGTGGGTGAAACAGAGGCTTAGACACCATTGCTGGTAGATGGAATCTCTCATAAAGTTGTTGTGTGCTGTGGATCACCTTTGGTGTCCTCCCTGTCTCAGAGCAGCTTACCACAAGATGGGGCCTGTGTACTGAGGCTACCTTTTATGCCATTTCGCACTGCAGATGTTTTTTTTCCACTCAGAAGGCAACAGAGCTCTCCACATATTTTCATAGAGATGAGAAACTAAATACAGCTATTTCTTTTCTAAGCCATTGTGTGTGTGTGTGTTAAGTAATATCTTCTTACAAGTTTAGTTTGGATTAAAAAAGCATCTTTTTCTGACATCTAACTAAAAGTCAGTAACTAAATGCCCAACTGTTGTGTGGCTTTCTCTTCTATAACATGGTTGCTTATCTATTCTAAAATGTAGTGGACACAATTAAAATAAAAATGACCCTTGCCAAATGGTTGTGGTGTATACATGTGGGCCTGGATGGGATGCACCCAAGAGTGCTGAGGGAACTGGTGGAGGTCATTGCTCAGCCACTCTCCATCATCTTCAAGAGGTCATGGAGATCAGGGGAGGTATCGGAGGACTGGAAGAAACCAACGTCACTCCAGTCTTCAAAAAGGGCAAGAGGGAGGAGCTGGGAAACTCACCTCCACCCCTGGAAAGGTGATTGAGCATCTCTAGGCATGTCAAGGAAAGGGAGGTGATCAGGAGTAGTCAGCAGGGATTCACCAAGGGGAAGTCGTGTTTCACAAATGTGATAGCCTTCTATGATAGGATGATTGGCTGGATGGATGAGGGGAGAACCGTGGATGTTGTCTACCTTGACTTCAGCAAGGCTTTCGACACCACCTCCCCTAACATCTTCATGAGGAAGCTCAGGAAGCATGGGTTAGATGAGCGGACAGTGAGGCAGATTGAGGACTAGTTGCATGGCAGAACTCGGAAGGTCATGATAAATAGGGCAGAGTCTAGCTGGAGACCTGTGGCCAGTGGTGTCCCCCAGGAATCAGTACGGGGTTCAGTGCTATTCAACTTGTACCTCCATGACTTGGATAAGGGGACAGAGTTCACTCCCAGCAAGTTTGTGGATGATGATACAAAACCAGGTGGAGTGGCTGACCCCAGAAAGCTGTGTTGGCATTCAGAGGGACATAGACAGGTTGGAGAGTTGGGCAGAGAGGAACCTCATGAGATTCAACTGGGACAAGTGCAGGGTCCTGCACCTTTGGAGGAATAACCGCAGGCACCAGTACAGATTAGGGGTTAGCCTAATGGAGAGCAGTTCCATGGAGGAAGATTTGAGACAGCAGGTTAACCATGAGGTAGCAATGTGCGCTTGTGGCCAAGAAGGCCAATGGGATCCTGGCCTGCATCAGGAGGAACATTGCCAGCAGGTTGAGGGATGGGATCCTGCCCCTCTGCTCAGCTCTGGCGAGGCCGCACTTGGAGTACTGAGTGCAGTTCTGGGCTCCCCAGTACAAGAGGGATGTGGAGCTTCTAGAAAGGGTCTAGCACAGAGTGACAAAGATGATTAAGGAGCTGGAGCATCTATCATATGAGTAAAGGCTAAGCAAACTGGGTCTATTTAGCCTGAAGAAGGGAAGATTAAGAGGGGATCTGATCAATATGTAGAAATACATATTTGTATTAGAGAAGGGAGAATCATCTTGGATGGGACCAAACTCTTCTTGGTGGTGGCCAGTGACAGAACAAGTTCTTCCTCTTCATGAGGAAGAACTTCTTTCCTGTGAGGGTGACAGAGCCCTGGAACAGGCTGCGCCGAGAAGCTGTGGAGTCTCCTTCTCTGGAGATCTTCCAAACCCACCTGGATGCCACCCTGTACCACGTGCTCTAGGTGTTCCTGCTTGAGCAGGGGATTGGACTAGATGATCTCTAGAGGTCCCTTCCAACTTCAAACATTCTCTGATTCTGTGAAAGTCAGTGGTTTTATTGGTCTATTCACCGCTTTTTGCACAGGGAAGAAATTTCCCACGATGGACGCCGTGTGCTTACTGTGAAACTAATAATATTAGAAGTGTGCAGTGAAGATTATGAACAACCGTTTGTCTGTCACGCTTCAAATGCCTTTGGGAAGGTTGCATCCTATATCACATTGAAACACAGAGGTAAAGAATGTTGTTATTTTTTGTTATGTTTGTTTGAAAGATCACATTTGGACAAATTTGTCATTTTCTTTTTAATTTTATGCTTGTGTTTTTGTGCAGTCCTTGATTTACGGAGATGGCTCATTGGAGGCCTTATATCTTTGTTGGTTATAACAGTCATTACTTTAATAGTCTACAAGACTTTCAAGATTGACTTTGTACTTTGGTATCGTAATTCAGGTTGTACTTTTGTAAATAAGGAAGGTACGTATGACAAGCTGTGACACTGTAACACGTCCATCTTTTTTTTTTTTAATTATCATTGCCTGTCAAAATAGCGTTATTATTTAGTAGAATGTTTTTGAAATTTTCTGCAGTGCTGATTTATTTCTTTTTTCCTAGTCGTATGTATGAAATGCATGTCATAGTTCAGATAGGAATCACTGAATGATATCCATAGCAGTCTTGGTAAGCATAGGTTAAAAATAAATTAGCACGATGCTCTTTGCTTTTCTGTGAAGTAGTTCCTCTGCATCTAGATTTATGGTCACTCTGATGGCAATCAATAGGTGTCAGCAGAGCTACATCCTGTAGACTAACTGATAATAAATTTAAGTATTTTTATTAAAAATCAAACTTATTTTCTCAGAGGTGAGACTTCTGTTTTTCTGTAAATTCACTTACCCAACTCCCATTATCCTTATTTACCTTTCTAATTCTTGAAAGCTATGATAGTTACATACATACAGGAGAAAAAGTGATACAATTCTGTATTATGTGTTTTTTATTTTGTGGGTTTTTTTTGCTGTGGTGTAGAGAATATATTGGACAGATGTGAAAAAATGGGAATAAGTTCAACATTATCGTATTACTATATGAGTGCTGTGGTAGCACCTCAGACCTTGGTGAAGTTTCCCTAGTGTTTGAAAGAAGATGCATTACTTGCACAGAGACAGCTAACATTTATTCATGGCTGTCTGAATTGTTTTCACAGAAAAATCATTTCAACTTAAATTTTGTTTAAAACTTCAGTTTCCCAGAAAACATTAATAGACTTTTAATGAAAAAATCAATGATACCACATTTTGTAACTTGCTCAGCTAAAATTAACTTGTTAAGTTTGATTTTTGCTTTGGTTTCTTTGTGTCATTCCTGTTTATTAAGTGATTTTAACTCTAAAGATGCCAGTCTTCTTTCCCTCTCTGCCTCGCTGCCTGCCCCCCACTCCAAATTATTGTGATAAAAAGAGTTGTCATTTTCCAGTTGCTCTGGAAAGGCAAAAGAGAACTGTTGTGGAGTGTGCTTCAGAAGAGGTTGTGAAGAAAGTCCTGCAACAAGCCAAATACTTCCTTAATGTCTTGGGACCTCTGGGTTTGGAGATCTTTCCTGCAGGGTCCTGCATCTAGCTCTCCTGCTCGCAAATTCCTTCCCCCATTGGGAAAAAAAGGTCATTTCTGTTGCTGATCACCTTTTGATTTGTACAGTGTTTAAATGTCCTGCTGTTACTCCTGACAGATAGCAGAATCTGCCCTCATTGCTATTTTAGACAGTCCAAAATTAAACCTTGTAATGTTACTGGCATGTTACTGTTTGTTTTAGTTTTCTAATAGGATATTTTTGTTT
>JAWLRI010000145.1:0-24629 GCA_034781795.1 Crypturellus tataupa
ATCATAACTGAATACAATCATTTTGGGAGGTTCTCTATTTTCATTTCTATTTGTGTTTGCACAGCTTCAATTTGTTTCCCTTCCCAAGCCAGTAATAATTACCGATTGTCCTTTTAATTTCTTAGGATTTTTATATATTAAGGATGCCTCTGCTCCAGTAGCAATTGAGGCTTTTACAATTTGTGAGGACTGTTGCTGGTCCTTCCGTGTCAGTCGCACTGGAGCTTGGCCGTCGCTTCACTCTTGTTTCCTATGCTGAAGTACTTCCCTAATCTCTCTTCAAGGATACAAGTCAGAGCATGGCTCCCAGTCCTCCTTCTCCCCTGGAACATCTGATCCACTGACTGCGGGGGTCCACAGTGTGAGTTATTCCTGGCTTTCCCTTCTTCAAATTCTGCAGTTTCTTGTGCTTATTCAGCCCTCTCTGCTGATATATATTACACAAGAAAGACCTGAAGACCACAGACACAAACAGCACGAACACAGTTTCCATCCAGTGGCATGACCTCACGTAGCTGTGCACTCCGCTAGTGACTTCCACTGTTTCAGCTGCCGAATCCCATCCTCGTCGCCAATTATGTTACAGATGGGCTTGGGATTCGGCAATAATCACACAAAACATACCAGTAAGAGGTCCCAGACATCAGTCTGAGGGTCCTGCTGTGCTCACCTTCTTCACCCCTCTCACGTGTTTGACCTTCGAAATAGTTCAGAGGATGCCTGCGATTAAGCTGGCTACAAGCCCGGTCGAGCAGCCGCCTTCAACTGCTTTTGGAGGAGGTCAGCTGCGAACCTGGCTGAGTAGCTGCCTCTGTGCTCCTTATCACTCAACCTACGCGGGCAAACCCCTTCTTTCTCAAGGGCTGGATTCTGTTTCGCACAACAGATCTACAGATCTACAGATCATACAAATTTCCACCTCCTATACATGCCACCCTATGACCTGCAGAGGTCAATCCATTGTTTACACAGCAGTTTCAACCATACCTCGTGTCAGCATCATACAACACGTAATACAGATGAACATAGAGAACAGAAATAATAGCCCTAATAACAGTTTCTGTCCTCATTTAAAGCATTACAATTCTCCAACCCCCAGTTTAAAGGACGGATCAAATCCCCGGGTTGGATCTCCTTTCCCCTCCCGGATTTATCCAGGATATGCTGCATAACCTGCAGCGCCCTTTCCTGCTCTTTGGTCATGGACCTTCTCATGGTTCTCGACAGCCTGAGCCCTATCCTGCAGATTTCTCTGCCCATAGATAGAGCTTCTAAAGTTACGGTTGTGCGCAAGACGTTCTCTCCTGTCCATCCTGTCAAGCTTGCTTCACTGCATGAGCCCCCCCGATCGAGACCGTGACTGAAGCAGGTGAGAACGTGACTGTCCAACCCGCCAACCGCAGTTCGGTCCCTTCGGGGCACAAGCCCTGCAAGTTCCAGTGTGGATCTTCTGGTAATGGGAGCACATCCTCCCCCATCTCTTTCTCAGGCTGTAACATCGGAGATGGTGCTAAAGGCACTGGTGTTCCTCCCCCAGGGTCTTCTGAAGGGTCCTCAGAGGCAGTGGGTTCAGCCAGAGGTGGAGCTGCAGCCCGTGTGGCCACATCCGCAGCCACTTATGCCTCTTGTACAGCCTTAAAATGCTCCAGAGTGTCTACCAGCAAGCGCCAGGTGGTCAGCGCCCCGGTGGCCGCTGAATCACCTTTAGAGGCAGAGTCCAAAAGCACTTTGCCTGTAGCCTCTCATTCTTTCGGATCGAAGGCAGCCACAAGCCTTTCCCTTGCACCACAGTAATCATGTTCTTAAAGCAGTTTTATCATACTTGGTCCCTCTTTTCAGCAGCATGTGGTCCCAAATATTAGATGGGTTTGCTCCCATCTTTTAGTCCCCGGTAGCTCACCTAGTCACCGCCCTGCTGCGACGCACCTGCCCTGGGCTCTTCAACTCTCCCCGATGCAATTCTTCGGCTCTCCTCACCAGAAACTCAGCTACTGGGCTCCGTCCCTGCCGATCTCTGCTCGGCCCGTATTTACACTATTTACAGGATCACGTCAGGATCACCATTTGTTGCTTGCTCCGCAACAAAGTTGGGATGGCCAAGGATGCATGCGATACGTAAGTTTTTATTGGTCAAGCAGGTATAGAACTTCAGACCCCATGCTCACACGTGCACACTCTATGCGTGTGCTCTCCCTCTCCCGAGTCCTTTTTATGTACTCCTCATCCTCATCACAGCTGCATGTTGATTCCTGATTCGCTGTTCCGCTTAATTCTCCTACAATCCAGCTGCTGCCCAAAAAGATTCCTCTAAGGGGTCAACACTTCGCAGAAGGAGACATGACACACAGTTATCCATTCCTCTCTCGCTGCTCCCCAGAACTCTCCATTGCTGGTCACAGCACTATGAATTCTCAAAGTTTTTACCAAAAGTAGGACACCCAGGAACGCATCAAAACCACCAGGCCATATCGGTGCTTTATTCTTATTTTGATCTTACAGCAGACATGCACCACTATTACCTGCTCCTTCCCTGGGGAGGGGACAGGAACGACAAGCTGAGCAACATGAGCCTGAGTCAAACCAGAATGAGAACCCAAGGTACAGCCTGAGTACAGGTCAAAACTTTCATGGTTCCTCTCAATTATTAAAACCACCTTTCACTTATCTCCTTCTGAACGTACATGCAATATAAACTACACAATGATAAAAAGAACATTCATAAAACAGTACATGTGGCTGCCATGGTCTTCAGACTCTTGTCTGCTCTTTTGCTGCATCTACTTGACTATCGCAGACCTTGCACTGCTCCAGCATTGGTGGGAACAGGCTCTTGGTGGGAACCCTAACACGGACACAACAGGAGAACTACATTTACCAGCTATGAGGCTTTGAATAAAGACATTTCTGAAGTTACAATATACATTTACGTTATCATGTAAAGTATATATTTAAAAACGACATAGATATAGCACTATTTTATAGCAAGCTGTAACCTTCACTATTAGGTTAGCTTCAGCTGAATTATATTAAAAAAAAAAAAACTCATCCATAAAAGCAGATATTTTAAACAGAGGAGAAACGTAAGTATGCTGCCAGTAGTCATGAATTGTTATTCTCTTTGCCTTTCAAAATATCCTTTTCTAACCCCATTTTATCCCAAATACTCAAATAATTTGAGCCAATGTTAATCTAAAAATATATGCCACTAAAATTAATGCATTAGCAGATAACAGAAGTCCAATGTATCTCAAATTTAAAGAAACTGTTCCCTAGAGTGATAAAATTCCAGCAACCACCCACAGCTAATTTATTTTAGATGTATGGACATGGTTCAAAATTTGTAATATCCCAGTAGAACAAGGCAAGCTTAACCTTGACTGGATTATTATAATTTCCAAATTGGTTGCCCATCTTGCTTTGTGCCTTAGGGAAGTTTGTATCAAATGCATTGTTAAAGTAGATAAACCTCTGGAGTGGGATTTGCTTTAGGGAAAATGATTAAAAATGAGGAGGGCATTACTGCTTCAGTAATGTATTTTTAAACTATACAGCTGACAGCTGTAATCTTGGGTAACTGATTGAAACATTTGAACGGATACCTGAACTGCTTCTCTCGTAGTATCTCTTCCCTGTGCATGCAGGTAAGCCATCATGAGTATGCAATATAGTCATTCTGAACCACTGCACACAAATAATACTCTATAAAATATATATCATGCTACTGATTTTATATTTTTATGTTTTATATTGAACCTATTTAAACACTGTCCAAATCTATGCATTGTGTACTCTATGCATACAAATTATTTTTGGTAGGCTGCCCTTCTCCACATTCACATGCGCTGGCGTTGATCTTCAAGGCTTGTTTTGCTCTGACAGACATCTGCATCCCCAGGATGCCTCTCACATGCAACAAGTATTCTGCAACAATCAGTGTTTTAGTGCACACACTTCAGCTTCCCTCATTCTCACTGCTGTTGTTAGAACTAGCAACCATCATGCAAAAAGTTTCTTGGCACCTGAATGGCTATATATATGTAAACACATTCCTCATAGGCTCACAAGACTTACAGAGTTAGAGAAATGTGATAAAATTTTACACATATGTGTAAAAATAATTTGCTTACTTTAGTTGGGAGGAGAAGGGAACTTGTTTTTAATTAAACAAATCAATTTCATGTTTGCTCGTTCACATCAACAGATGCATGTAACTGTCAATGCGACTAAAAAAAGCACAATTAGGGAAGTGTTTCCCACCCACACTGGTTGACCATCATTTAAATATATGAAATTCCATGCTGCAGAACCACAACTAGGTGTTCCAGCAACAAGGATGCAAAAGGACAGATTCTGCCGTCTGTCCTCATGAGGAGGAGGCGCAATGCAGAAACACTTCAACATGGCCTTGGAATCACAGTGTGTCTCCCTTGGCACCAATTTAAGCCTCTGATTCACAGGACATTTATCTTTCCCTATCATTTGTGATTCGTATCACAAACTTGCCCAAAGTACCTGGGAAAGGAAGCATAAGGTGAAGATACCGCTGTGAACATGGTGAGAACTTCAGCAAGTCTGTATCACCAGCAGGGAATCTATTCCCATGTTCCTAGGTCACATATAGATAGATATAGATAACCTACAAGGTTATCTACTTGGTCATTTGCTCCTGTTAAATTTTAAACTGCAACACCTGAAGTAGTGCAAACAAGTATGTAGAACCTTTTGTTTTCATTAATTAATGGAATTTCATTAAAGGCAGACCTTCAGTGTAACTCAATTCATTTATGAGCAGTCTTTCTCAAACAAGTCTGTTCACCATGATTTTAACCAGTGAATTATGCAAAACTGTGAAAATGCAAATTTGTGTGCAGACATATTCGATCATATCTTTCTCATTATCACTGATCAGAAAATAGCCAAGTATTCCCAAATGAAGGCTTTTTACAGTACTTTGTCAATGAGAATTTTTGCAGAGCAGATTGACTTCACTGTACAATGTTATTGTTTTTATATATCTTATAATATATATAATATATATAGAGATATATATATTGATAGATATATAGATATCTATCTAGATATATACCTCTCTATAGATATAATCTATATATCTTATAATATGGATATATAAGATATATCTTATATAACTTATATATCTTTATACATCTTCTATCTATGTTTATACATATATTTATCTATGTCCACTCAACAGTTCTTGGTAACATGTACTCTGAATACATGCAGATAAGGTTTTAACACAGCTTCACCTGGGAACACACAGTTGTAAGAATTAAAGGTCTTTATCTTTCTTTTCTTCATTCCTTCCAAAAGTCATAAAGGTTGTCTTCATTGTGGAATTCTGGAAAGGAGGAGAATCTGTTCGATGCCAGGACATATTTATGGTCACACAGACTATGTCGACCTTTTATATGTATAAGGAACCACTCATTAGTTTCTAGGTTTGCTTAGTTAGGTGTGCATACTTCTCCATGCATAGGAAGGCTGAAAGAATCTATCCTGGCTAGTGTTTTGCAACTGCCCAATCTGAAGAACAAGTAGATGATATAAAAAATCTTCAAAAGGAAGGATTTAATGGAAAATACATCAATATACTCTTACTCTCATGAAAGATTTGAAATGAGATACTCGCTTTCTGAGGAAGCTCAAAAAGGGACCAAAAGATAATAGAATCCAGTGCTGAAGCCAACAGCATCATTAGGTGGCAGTGCCACTTCCCTATTGCTGTCAGTTTCTTCATGATTTATTTTTATACAACATAGTCTATTTTTCATAGATGCTTATTTAACTGCAGATACTCCGGTGATGATTATATTTACATAAATGTAAATCCTCAGCTTGAATTCATATCTATACTATCATTTTGCACATACTGTGGTATTGCCGCACAAAATCATTCTCACAAACTGTGCACAAGGAATATCTAACATAATTTAAAAGACAGCAAAAAACACTTCCACCATCGCACATTATCTGTCCGGAAGAGGTCAATGGTAATAATCCTAAATTCTTTTAAATTCTTTGGAACTCTTCATGATAAGGTTCTTCATAAAATATAATCTATAGGTAGTATTGGTTTTCAGATAACATTGGAGACATCCAAGTAAGTTGGCAGTGGGAACTGAGAACAAACAGACCTCTAAAAAAAGAGTATCTTTCTTACAGTGAATCTAAGTTAGTGATGACAAACTTGAAGCATATTGAAAACCACAACGAGCTTGAGGGAAAGCAGAGCAGAGGCAAGTTATCCATGGCAGTCTCTGACTAAATAGAAATTATATCTGCATTGTATTTAAGACCTTATTAAAAAAAAATGGTCTAATGGGATAGAATAACAAAGAGAAGTAAACATTGGAAAAGAAGATCAATCTTCAAGGATATACCTGACAGCACCAGGACCTGATAAACAGCCTGGATTTCCTTTCTGAGAAAGGACCTGGATTTCCCCATGAAAACATGCAAGACTGATCAAATCTCCATGAGGTAGAATGGAGCTAATTTGACATCTCATGTAGATTTCAATAGCAAAGTAACCTCTTAGAAGACAAAGCAGGATCATTCTATTCATGCTTTGAAATGCTCTGACAAGTCAGAGTAGCTATTCTGTCTCATCATAAGGATTATCTCACTCAACTTTTCCATAAAACAGTAATGGGAAAACCAGTAGTAATCTTTCATCCAGCAGGTCAGATTGGTGAGTGGCAGCTGGGCCTCAGCCTGCATGCACAATCAGGCTTTCCCAAAAGAACCAGTTATCTTTCAGAAAAGCAGCTAATCTTGATCAATTTCTGGTGACAGAGAATACACCCACTGAATAGAGAACACTCCAGCATTTGGTTATCCTGATTGTTCCACATCAAACACTGACTTCTTTACTTAGTTCTGTATTCATCTGTTCTTAAACCCAACTGTCATTCTGGAAGTCCTTTTCAGCTTGTCTGTCACCTGGTTAGCCTTTAAATTTCATGGAATAGAGAGTCCCACGCCTTAAGTGTGGCCAGCATTCCTTACTGGAAATCTGATTTTAAATCCAACCATACTAAAAACGTCTTCTTGTGCCTTGTTTTCCAAAGGATTCATTGTTACCCATCATCAGTCAGAGTGTTCCCTTCATTACTGACTCACTTCCTCCACATCTGAGTCTTCCGCAAAGAAGAGTCTGTGACTATTTTTCACTTTCTTTTATAGGTCAAAACTAAGGCTGTAAAGTAGTCCCTCCAGAGACCTCACCAAAAATGCAGATGTGTAAAAATATCCATGTTTACAATTACATTTTGAGATATATTACTCTGTTTTTAATTCAGCTCAAAGAGGCCATAGCAATGCTAGTTTTTAATCAAAATGTCATGGACTATTGAGCTCAAGCCCTTATAGACATCTATTACAGATGCCCTTATCAATCAAACATGTACCCTCATAAAAAGTGATGTCTAACTTGTTAAGGTCTATTTTCCACAAATCTATGTAAATCGGCATTCATTATATTCCACTCCTTAAACTCTTCATCAATCAAGAATCACATCAACCATTTCTTAACCTTATTTGGGAGGGATGACAGACTGATCTGACAGTAATTCCATTGACCCTCTGAAAAAACCTGAGTGTTTTTTTTCCTGCTGGAATTTCTTATGTGTTCTAGGATTATTACTGGGGAAAAAACAATGCACACAAAAACTACACAAATGTCAGAATGCCATTTTAGTATTAAATTTCCCAAAGTTAGACTGACTCTTTTTAGAGTTATGCAGCTCTCATTAATCATTTTCTGAAGCTCAACATGTTTTAGTACTGGCAAACATGACATCCCCTGTGCTAGTACAGGAGAGTCTCCTACACATCAGAGAGAGATTTAGGGTGGAAGGTTTCTTTAACACATATTTGCTATTTGCTTCCAGCACAACTTAGTGTTTCAGTTCCTGGGACTCACCTATTAAGTTTTCATGATCATTCACTTCCGAGTTTTCCACAACAAACGTGTGTATAAACAGTTTTACTTTTCCCCACTTGGTCCTTTCTAAGCCGTTGATTTAACCTTCCAGTCACATGGCACATATAGGTCTCTGTCATACCAATAACTGCTCACGTATGCTCAAAAATGATGAATTCCCATTTGCTTATTCCTTAGGGCCCTTCCCATTAGCATTTTGCCAACAACAGAGGCATTCTCGCCTTGTCCCCTGGTGCCACTGGCGTTCTCCAATTTTACAAGCAATGCTCTTATGCGCTCTATTACTCCCCTGACAATCGATTTTCCTTCTATTGAAATAAAGGGGAGTACCCTCTCTCTTCACAGTACAGGCATTTCCAGTACCCCCAAACCTTCATCTAAACCAGTCACCTAATCAGCAAGGCACTTCTGCTTTCCTTCTTTGATGATTTCCTTTTCAAAACCTAATCACATTGCGGACTACTTCCCTCCTGATCATCCTCTGAGTTATCACAAAAGAAATCAAACCAGCTACAACAATTTATACCACATGTTCTCATAGCCAGCATTTGTTACCTGACACATTATTCAGATAATGGCCTAAGGGAGGTTTGTATTAAACACTGCAACGCCACAATTTCAATCAGAGAAAAATGTTAATATCCAAATTTTGGATTTGCCTACTTCTTCCTATTGCTTTTAATTGCCATATCAAATAAAAAGAGATCATGGCATTCCTACAAATATATAGGGTTTTTTTTAATTAAACAAAATTAAACTTCATTAATTTCAAACAGAAAATAAAGTAAAATCAATGATGTAAAATTCCTGAGTTACCATTATCAGTAAAAAGCTTCATTCAATATAAAAGTTTGCAAAGTAATTTCCTAGTTTCTTTTGTGTTGCAGATTGTCTCATCTCTCTTAATCAAGCCAGCATGACATGCAGTGGTTCTCTTTGCCTAAAGGAGAAAAATGTTTTTCTGTCCCATTATGTTGCACAAAAAAAAATCTTCAATAAATCCAGAAATAAGGGCTGTCTATCACGAAAGAATACTCTGCCAAAGCAGGATATATGTCTAATCTTCCTGCAACTCCATAGCACATGTTATGCTATGGGCAGGCCAAATTTTTTGAAGCCCAGATGCTTGGAGTTGGCTTTTAAATACAAGTGGGTGACTTGTCAGAGATGCAGAGGATCTGCCGTAAGTGCCTCAGGAAGTGAACTTGTGCAGCATTTCTTCAGATCAGACCACTTGAAAGTGAGGACCTATTTACAGGCTTAGGAAGCAAAAGATACTCTTTGCCTGAAGATTCAACCAAAGGTTCAATGTCAAAGCCAGCATTCCAGGATTATGGGAGAAAGGGCAACTGTCTTCACTAATCTATCTTATAAAAGTCTTTCTTACCACATATTGCCTTTCTACCAAGTTGACTCTACATAACTTGAGTTCAATCCATTATTTAAGTTTTTGTTTTGTTTAGTTTTTTTTCTTTATCTTTTAAGCTTTTATTCTGATCATCTAAATGACATTTGTATTTCTCTGCCTACAGCCTCCCCTGACTAGGCTTTTAGAGCACCTACCCAACAGGCAAACCGATGCCCCACAGCCCAGTTTGAATGCAAGTCATTTGAATGCAAAAGCTTGTTGGTTCCACTAAATGCTCCACATCCGAACAACTTGCCTACAGTACTTAACACCAAACATTGACACAACGCAAGACTTTCACAGTTAAAAGACAAAAAAAGAAATCTGGACCAGTCACCCTCTTACTAAAAGTTTTCATGAGAAAACTGCTAGAAAAATAATTCAAACTCAGTATTTGCTTCTATGAACTTCCAACATCTCCATTGACAAGGGAAGCACTCTATCTGCATGCACCTCCTTGAAGCTCTGCAGCTGCTTGTGATGCAGAATTAAGCTATCACAACCATGTATATTTTGGAAGAGAAGAATGCTATTAAGGAAAAGGAAGTCAGAGACACATCTGAAAGGAAGCCTACAAGATGACCACTGCTTGCATCAAGAAACAGTCAGCAACAGGACAGGTTGCGTCAAGAAACAAGTCAGGACAGGTTTCTATAATAAATGTTCCTTTATCTCCATCTAAGGTTTCATTATTTGCACTGATCAGTAGCCACATAAAACAAAACAAACAGTTTTGTTTGCTTTTAAATAAGATCTATAGAAACTACGCAAAAGAAAGTTAAAACTTTTTATAATAAGCATATAAGAGGAGCATATCAAGACATATTTAAAATATTGGAAATAAACATTCAAAAGTCATGTAATTGCTGCAAGAAATCAGAATAAAATTTGAAAATTGATTAGTAACGATGGAAATATAGTATAATTATATTTAGTGACAAAGAGGAAGTTACTTGAAATCTGAAAGTCTTGAGTTACTTCTTCTAAGGATTTCTTCTTCTTCTAAGGATTTCTTCTAAAGATTTTGATTTTGACTTAGGACTTTTCATAAAAGTTTCTATTAAGAAAGCTTTCTTTCAGGTAAATAACTATGCTTCGACATTCTTTATAAGAGATATTACATGAATAATCTACTATTCCAGGGTTTTCAAGAAAGCTCAAACCTGTATCACTGAAATTAAGAGCAAATGAAAAAGAAATGTTTTATGGGAAGCTGGTAGCAATTGCTGAAGTTCATTGATTTTACTGTTGCTAGCTAGCAAATTTATGAGGAAACATTTACAGTAAACTATAAATATAACATAGAAGCAGGCGAAGTATACAAGTCAGAAGGAAGTTCTTAAAGAAAAAAACAGCAATTCTAAATGTGAGTTCCACCAATCTTCTGACTTAAGGAAAACCTTAGCTACCCTTAAATACAGCTGGTCCTCCAATTTCCAGTTAAGTTATTCCAGTTAAGCACTAGGTTCTGTGCAATTTGCATATGTTCATTTCATAAATTAAAAAAACAAACACACACAATGATTTCTATCCTACTAAACCGGAATGTAATTTTGCTTTCCCACGTAGATCACAGTTCTTATAATATTTTACTAATTCAAAGACATCTTTGATTCTTTCAGGTACTCATCAAGATTGGATGGATTTTATACTGAATAAATAATTCACCTGCAGAATAAAGATAAGTGTCCTCTATCTGTAGATCTAATGGTAGGAATCACAGTTTATCACTTGATGTAGAAAAAGCCTCTGAACTAGTGGATAATGCCCTAAGCATATTTAAGTCTTTTTAAATACCAGTCAACAGCACTTCACAGGAAACAGATTACCCATAGCAAGAATGGAGACAAGTTGCCCTATGCTTTTTTCTGGTGTGTTTTGATATTGGGAGTCGCACAGTTGTCTAGATAAAAGGTTGGATTTAGTTTTGCTGCTAAGGCATCATTATAACTACAACTGCAAGAGAACCGTGTTTCTAAAGCCCTAAGGGAGACCATGTTAGTCCAGTTAACAAAACTGATCTATATATATATATTACTTTTCACCCTGTGTAATTGGCATGATTCACTGTATTCTTGTTTATCTTGGACTGTCCTGTATATTGTCATGGATAGAATTTCCTTAAGACAATTTACACCAGCCAAAGTTCTCCAGCACTCCTACTATTTTAGCCCCTTGCTCAGGACTTGAATGTCTCAGATATAGCTGCTATATCTTTCATTTGAAAGAATATCACACATTTTAATTAGCATTTATTAAAAGTTACTTCATCTTATCTGTCCATTTGCGGCTTCGACTGCCAAGAGAAGTTAGTAAAAGTCACATGCTCCAAAGTCACAGATTCGCATTTTTCGCATTTTCAGCCTCTTCTCCAATAGCTCTTGCTTTCCTTTTTTAAAGGCCTAGTATAAAACCTCACATTTAAATTAGGACCAAAAAAAAACCAAAATTGCATGGTCGGCTTGGCACCTACAAATAGGAGTGAAGTGCCAATCACATGGAGAACTGAAACCTCCCTATACTTGTTGTTCACCAAACTTAACAGTGCAGCATTTCTTCTAAGCCATTTATTGGGCAAGAATAGATTTGGGTAAGACCCACCACTAATTTCTCATTATTATATTGTTCAGATTTTTCTGCGAATGAAACGTGAAGCGTGATTATTACAGTTAGTTTTGCGTTTCCCCTCCAGGATCCCATATCACTCCCTGCCGTAGGATCCTGTCTGACCCTTTCACTACCCTACCCTCAGCCCTCCATTCGACAGACAGCGACCCTGACAAGGGGGTACCTATGCGCTCCAGCAAGGATACAAGTCCCAAGCACAGTCTCCTGCCTGGGATCCCTTCAGCGAGCTCCCAAAGCCATTCTCCCTCTCCTCACCTGTGCTGACCCCAATTTCACCATCCACCTCTAGCCAGTTTGGCAATGATCGAGTCTCTTGAGTAGGAGCACAGACCCCCAGTGAAGTGGCAGCTTGACACCACCAGTTGAAAGCACCTCAGGGTTAGCTTATATGGCTCTTCCGTATTCCCAAGAATTCCTGAAAACAAAAATTGGCAACCTCTCAAATCATGCCAGCTGCTAATCCAATAGCTATTTGTAACCAGGCATCACTGATGCCAGTGGAGCACCTGTATGCTCACACATGTGGCAGCACCAGAGCTAGGCAATGTATTTCTTATCTTGGGGTTTACATTTCCTGTAAAAGAATCAAAAAAAATCAAATCTCAATTTGATGCTAAAATGGTTACATAAAAGGAAAATAAGGTATGTTGCAGGTAATTCAGGGAAGGGTCTATTTTCAGTGTGGTAAGCTGAAGGATATCTGCTAGTTAACTTTGTACGTAGCCTTCATTAACACTACTGCCATAGTCAAACAGGATTCTATGAAGGTACTGTGTGCATAATATGTTTAACTTTTCTTCTTTATGTCTTGCTGAACACCACAGCATTTCTCTTCCCGTCTCAACAGTAACTGTGTTTTCCTAGGCTGCCTTCTTACGTTACTGCTTCATTATAACTATTCTTTGATGATATTGTTATTCAAAGGCAGCGAGGAATCTGTTTAGCCTGTTTGTGTTTTTGTAGTTCTCTCAGACGTTTATATTAGCACTAAGACCATCAGAATTTGGTAAAACTGTATTATTTATTACAGAATGGTTTCTAGCTGCCTCTAGCATGGCAAAGCATTTGATTCGAGGCCAAATCAAAAGGGATCTTTTCACATTCTCAAAGCTGTAAAAATGCTTTACTCTAACATGGGGTTCACCTGCCACTTCTACCTTTCACTTACTATGTTCTTATTTCCACATGAGCAGTTAGCTACAATAGCAATAATGTCAGTGACACTGATCATTGTGACTAGCTAATGGTTTACCACTTTGCCTAGGCGCTTATTTTCTATAATTTCCCATCTACGAACTAGCATTTATCTGGCTGATAGAGACTATTATCCAGTTGTAATCCATGTTCTATTGAAATGGATCACTTAATTAAAACCACAGTGTGATTCTTATTGTGTAGGAATGTATTTCCCAATCATTTACAGTACACTGAGTACTGTTATAGCTAGAGGCGCAATGCAGTATAATGATATACTCTGCAATAATAATTTCCACTTATACAGCATAAAGGTGGTTAATATTTTTTCAAAAGGCACCACAGGATACACTATCTAACTTGTTTTATTCAAATTCTACTGAGTATGATTTGACACATTAATGCATTTCAAAATAATACTCTAATTGCATCAGTTCTTTTCTGATTAAAATTTCAAAGAATCTGTAAAGAAAATGTTCAAATTCAAATAGCCAGAAACATTCAAACAAAATAATTACTGTTTTTTCTACCTCCAAACTACAGCTTTTTAATGACAGGATTCAACGACTACAAAATTAGCAGTTTCAAATGCTTGTGACACCTGTTTTTTTCCCCTTCTGGATACCAAAGAAGGGTAAAGGTACCTGCTGATATCAAAAGAATTTGAAATAGCCGCATGAGCTCAATGCTTTTTTTATTCTTACAGAATGTTCTGAATTTACAGATGTCAAGACAGTTTCTAACAATGCTGATATTACTTGAACACTGCACTTTCATAACAGCTAACACAATCACAGAAGAAGTATGTGATTTCAAGTGGGAGAAATACTGACCTCTTAGGCAGAAAATAAGAAAAGTGATAGAGAATAATATATTTGCAGTAGTAAAATAAAGTACTTGGCACAGTAAACCTGAGAGCCATAATTCCACTTGCAATGGCCCTACTTGTGACAAAATGCAATGAAAAACCTTTGATCAATCAGTTCTGGACACAGCATCATCCTTCAGTCGTAAACAAAGGGCAATTTCTTTTATCAGCTCCTTTCTATTAAGATCCTGTCAGTCATAGCTCACCCCAGAAGTTCATTTTTAAGACTTGCTTCTTGGTCAGTTTTTAATCAAAAGAGAGTTAAAAAAAAATCTCACATATAGTCCCTCCATATGAATTCCATAGAGATTACTATAATTATTGTCAATAAAGCTTCCTGGGCCAGTTTTGAGCCATGGACAAGTTCCATACATTTATATAAAAAAAACATAAACAAGAAAAACCCTAGCCAGCTGCTCTTCTAAAATTTGCATTGGACACACATACATATATGTATGCAGATGCACACATGTATGCACATATGCTGCACAGACCAGAGCTGGACTTTACTACAGATACTGACCATGCAGGAGACATGGAGGCTGTTCTGAAAGACTCTCATTTTTCAGAAGTGTTGAGTCAAAACAAAGTCTTTATGAGTCCATGCCTTCACTGCCATTCTTACGAGCTTTACCTTTGAAAAATGACAGAACTGACCAATTTTTATATGATACAATTTTGGCTTGGGATTCCATGAATTTGCAGTAAGGGAGACAAATAAATGCAATACTCACAGTGCATTTTCTAAAACCCTCCTGCAACTATCAGCTCTTTGAACCCCTCAGTTCCCGGGGCTCTCTTGCTTCATCTCTTCTTCGAGCCACAGAAAAACAAAGCCTGTTACCACTCTTCAATGTCAGTATAGCCATTACCTTGTGATTACCACTAATACTACAATATAACAAAATCATTCCCTGGCATCTGGAGAGGTGACCACAATTCATTTAACATGAAAAAGCAGGAAGAATCTATCCAAAGTCATGATCTCATTCTGATTTCTCAGCTTCTACCCTGCTGGCAAACCACTTTGGTTATTCATTTTGCGAGGAGGCCACTCACTGCAAACCAGCTTTACATTGCAGGATAATTCTTTCCTTCACCTTGATTTCTGGGCAATATAGCTTTAACTCCAGGACTTTGACCATTTCAAAGAAGTAGTAAGCAGCTTTTAACCATGCCTTCTATTAAAATGTGGTGAATTTTAGATGTCAGAAGAGTAACGCAATACAGAACTTCAAAGAGATGATGCTCTAACTTCTCTATGGTTAAAAAAAATCAAGTGTTTATGAAGAGACTTTATGTGATTAAAATCTATAATTTCTGAGGAATCCATTTTCATATCTATGTTTGAACAAATAGACTGAACAAGTACCAAGGTGATCATAAAACTCAGCCACAGCTCTTATTAAATTAATGGTAATAAACAAACATTTTATTTACTTAGTCTGTTAAACTAAAGTGATTTATTTATACAAACTCTTGAAGGAAGAATTAATATATAGTAGTAGCTGAGAAGCTGTTGTTCAGCTACAAGGTCACTCATGAACTACATACTCTTGATAAAACCAATGAATAAAAAATTCACAAAACAAAAACACAATATTTGTTCTTAAGCAAAATGAATAACCTAATTTCAAAACATTTCATATGGTTGAAGCAATAAGATCTGCAGTGAGAGAACACACAAAATGTTAAAGATGCTGCTAGATTTTCAATCTGGTTTTAAAAACAAATCTTCCTGATTGTGTCGCTATCATCACATCACAAGAAGCCTCGACTCTGCCAGGAACTAGCAGAATACTCTGCATGGGGCCAGGACTCTGCATGGGGCTCTTCCCCACGTTAGCTAACTTGCTGGTAAACACAGTGCTATTCAACAAGCCTATCAGGGCGTCTGAATCCCAGACTTTCTGACAGAGCTTGTCTCGAAGAGCTTCAGTATATTTCTTGTGCAGCAGAACTTTCCTCACACTAGTTATGCCATATTTGATTACTATGGCCAATTACCACGGTCAGGAGGTACCCGTATGCGCCAAAACTTAAACCACCGTGGTCCCCCATACAAATCCCAAACCACACTGAATCCGGAGGGAAGGACAAACAGTGACTGGGAGACCAGCTGCTGCCTTGACATCCCTCTGTATTGCTACAGGAGGAAGCCGAGATGCAGATACACAGTTGAGGGGTAAAAAATGATTTTACCAGTGGTTCATGCAAGATACCAACTTTCCTTTATACAAGCCTACCCCCTACTCAGCTCCACCGACCCATCTGTGTCAAAGTTAGCTTTGCAGGTTAAGAAACCTGTGCTGATGAGCAGGGCTGCCCACAGGCTGGTGGTGACTGAGACCTTCAAAAGCAGCTACCATCGTAAGAGAAGGAAGCAAAAGGGGACAGTCACTGATGGCTTGATCACTAGCTTTCTTGCTGCCTGTAACTATCCCTTATCCTCTGAAGTAAAAAACAGGTTAAAAAGGAAGAGGACTCTCCCTCTTGCTAATCAAGGCATAAATCTCAACCCCTCATTCTCCAGATGATCTTAGAAACTTGGAGCCAAGTACCTAACAATTCATTTCACTCTGAAGATACCATTTCAACTTACAAAATAGCACTGCTATCCACTGTTTTTAATTTGTAGCTGGATATAAATATGAACTATACATATGAACTTGAAAACAAATCAGAATGAATTAACTGATGTTACCTAAAAATAGGTAGGACAATCTGAGAAACTCTATCAAGCAGAGCAGGGAGGGAGTAGTAAAAAATCATCTATTTTTTCCTAGATGCAAAATTATGAAAGATTACAAAAGCTTTACACCAGAATTCAACATTTTAACCCTACAGTTAGGAGAACTACTAAGAACTACTCCTGTTTTTAATGATGTATGTGGCAAAATTTTGCTCTTTCTCCTGCTGTAAACTGTGAACAGATTTTCATTGTTTGGTTTTATTATTATTATTATTATAGAAATTGTGCAAGCAGGCAAGCATCCATTTGCATGGACTGCAAGGCATGTTTGTATTGTTCTCCCCTTACGTTAAAAAATAATACTGAGATTACGAAGTTTTAAAAGCCTTACTTTGGAAGCTACCCAGCAACGGACTTCTTTGGGACCTTAGGTCAGTTCATGTACTAACTCTTATTTAGAACCCTGTGTTGCTTATCACCATCAACATAGGCCCTTTTTTCTTTTCATTTAGCATTTTGCAAAATAATAGCCACATGGAGCACGTGAAATATTCTCCGGTTTTCCCCCACTGTGTGCAATGCAATCTCCACAGTTTTGCAGCTGTGCTTATACACTTCCCAAAGAACTTCAGTTAGCACTTTTAAAAATCATGACTTATTTTTAAAGCTCCACCGACAAGAATTCCTTCTGAGGATTCTAAGCATGCTTCTACAAAATATTTTTATGGAAAATGAGCACATCGAAGCTGACAATCTGACTACCTAGTTTCCAAATGACATGAATTAAAAAGGCTGCACTAGCATACAAAGCCTCTACTACAGACATTTATGAAGGAAAAGCAGAGTGAACTTTAATTACAGCAGCATTTCCCACGCCACTGTATTACTAACAGGTCTAGTGCTGCTGGCTCCAAGCTAAGATTATTGCTTTACTCTGAGGCCTTCCGTTGAGAACCTCCAGCATAAGCTTCCCATGACAAAGTGCACAAGAAAGGCACCTAGAATTGCACTGTCTAAGTCAGCAAAGCTCAATGTTTTTCGAAATGAGAATCTGTAGGAGCCCTGATCTCTCCTACAGCAAGCTGACACGAGTCCAGCAATGACATCAGGCAGGATGCAGTTTGGAAATGCTGGGGATGAGAGTCATAAAACAGCTAGAGGAGACGGGTAGCAGTGAAAAGGACCTTAAAACAACACTGCAGTTGAGAAATGAAGCACTCAAAATCAGGAAATTCAAATGTTAAGATTAGTTCTTCACCATTACCTCAGACTCCTTGCATATAACACACTTTCATGACCCAGACGATTAGGACAGCACTCCGGTCTAAGTAATACTCTGAGCCCCCTCTCCAGCTGCTGGGTAATGTTGTGTCTGCACTGGAGTCAGAGCCGCTTTGCTGATTTAGATCAGCTGAGAATCCGGCATAACAGTTAATATTCTATTGCACTCACTAAATGGCCAAGTTAGATGGTAAAGAAACAGGCCAAAGATCTGGAAAGCCTGACACTTTCTTTTTGCTCAGTTCAGGGTCGGGGAAGAGGGGAAGGGAGGATAAGCAAATCTGTAAAGGTTTTAAGGAGGTATAAGAAAATATCAAGAACATCCAGTATCCAATCTTGCTAAGGATAAAACAACAGCCCATCTTTTCTCACATTCTTATGAATAACTATCATAAAGAGCCACTAAAGGCTCTAAATTTCAAGGTAGAGCTGACAAGTTGGTGGCTGGAAAAGCTGAAAGGGAAGTTGCACATGGATAGCATAACCATAAGAGTCAAGAATCCCATCACCTTTCTGACTCTCTCAGCGCCAGCTGCAACCTCTGCACAGGTAAACTTTGCTGCCAGACGGCTTTAACTCAGCAATTCATCTGAGGTCGTGGACAGTTTCCATACCTTGAGCACTCCCAACGCTACGTATACAAACACACAGACTGCACAGCTCTCCCCGAGGAAGGACCCAATGAAGTAAGAAATTTTCCCAGTAAAGCTAATACTCTTCTAGCCTTGTAATTCTGGAAGCCAGAATGTGTCACTGCAAACTTAAGCTTGAATTCTTTAGCTAGGTACTGCACCGATCATCCAGAGCTAAAGTGCATCTGAACTAAAGTGCATGATACCTGATCCCAATGTTAAATTTGTGATATCTTAGTAATTAGGTAAAAGGACTGGATAGCCCACTGTGAGAGCACCTAGAGAAAAATACAATATGTTTTTGTAGGTCAAAGGAAAAGGTCAATGCATTTTAGGAGTGCTTATCTGCTCCCTGCTTCTCCTTTCAGTGCTCTAGACCTCCAGGAGCACAATGCTACTCTGATATGCTGAAAATGTTCTAATAAACCACCAAGAGGTTTTCATCTCCTGCCGCAAGGGTAGGTTTGCAACAAAGGCATTCTCACACAACACTTACAACTTCAGCTTCCCTCTTGGCCTAGCTTCTTGAGTTGTAATAAGTTTTGTCCAGATCCACTTATAGTAAAGATGTGTGAAGTTCTTTGCCTTAAATTTTCAAACTCATTCCTCCAAACAATAAATTTCCTCTTTTTGAAACTTGGATGAGTTAAAAAGAAAAAATCCTGCTTCTATAATGTCACTTTTGGGACCGATTAAGTAAAGAATTCAGAGCTGAAAAGTCCATTGAGAGCCACGGCTGCTTCTAGGACCATGCAGAGTCCTCTCATTTCCACAGTATTAGCATAAGGATAGAATAAGAAAAATTCAGCATCTTACTACAGATAAAGGAAAAGCTGGGAGCTTTGACAAGAGATTGAATTTTGGTCCCGTATGCTCCCATTGGCATCAGCAAGCACAGATACTTACATACATATATACACATATATATGTGTATATGTTTATCTATATGTGAATGTGGTATAGATACATATATATGAATCACATTCTGAGGTTCCCAGAGAGACTTTCATCAGCTCAAAACCACAGGATATAGTTGAATAATTCCTTTGCTTTTTCTTAGCCATCAAATCCAAGACAAGGATTTCTCTTCCTAATAATTCATGCAGATATTTCTTTGTCTTGTAGTCTTTTCTTTAATCGATATGAACATCATTAAAAGAAAGCTATGGAGAGAGAACAGTGGGTTATATATATATATATATAAACCATATACTTGAAATTATAATCAAAAATCAAAACACAACCCTCAGGGTAAGAAAGAAAGGTTGTTTGTTTTAGTTTCCCTGTGTAGTGGTCCTAAACAACAAAAAGTACTAGTTTTTAGCACTTAAAGGAACATTTAGCTTTTCCAGTATTAGTATGCATTTTTACTTCCCTTGTCCTCTTACTTCATCTACACCCAGCTCCCTCTTCCTCCTCTGCGTTTAACTCCTAGTTATTGCTTTTAGCAGCACTCCCTGCTCTTTTGTTCTCTCTCACCATATATATCTTCTTGATGTATTTGGGGAGGCGCAAAAGTCTACAGGATGCTGCCAAATCTTATGTCTGTCCTATAGTGCTGCACAAAATCCAGGAAATCCTCAGCATAAGACTGACAAATAAAATAATCAAATCAGAAATCCCTTTCAGAAGCCATGGAAACAAGATATTTTAAAGATGTCAGCCCTCTTTCCAGCACTATATTAGCTTCCACTAATTCAGTAAAGTTCATTCAGTGAAGCCAGCGCTTCTCCACCATGGCACTAAGTCTATCTGCATCCACCCAGGGCTATCCATAGCGTAGCTCACAGCAGCCTGGGCCTCTCCAGTGTTTTCCACGGAGATGCTCTCCCTGACACCACGGCTGATGCCAACGCCGGTGCCTGCGGCCCTTGCAGCTTTGTCACGGTTTGAGAGACAAAGTGGCAAGTACCTGTCCTTGCGTCACTCTGCAACGAGCTGCAATTAGCAACACAGGCGAGGCTGTAATTCAGAAGCATCATTACAAAGGGGGTTTAACATTGTTAATATTAGGCATACTACACCAAAGCAAACAAGAGCTAAAAATGGGATGAATCCAACTCAGGGACCCACAGTGACATCTACTGGAAGGATTCAGCTTAAAGTACCATAAAAAGACATAAAGCTCACAAAAGAGGCTTTTTTTTTTCTCCTTTCAAAATCAAAGGTGTTGAAATGGATAACAGGAAATCATCTATAACCTTGAAGGATGAGCAGATAATATAAAAATTCGGTGCCCGAGACTAAGGCAGACTACAGGGTACTGAACCCAGTTTACACCAAGAAATGAGTCTCAAAGCTTTTGGAATGCCACTCTCCTCCCCAGTTGTTGTCTTCAGACCAAAGCCCCCAAAATGCAGATTCTAAACACTCTAAACACTCGGAGACAATACGGACATACACTGCCTTTTGCTTGCTTCATTCAGAGCAACGCTCCTAATCAGAAGGGGAGAGTTGCCAGACTTCTGACAGACTTAAATTCTTCCAAGTTTTCTCAACCATCAATTTTTCTCCCTTCTTCAAAGCACAGACTGTTAAAATCCTCCAAATCTAAATTGACCAACTTGAGTGTGCTACTGGAGCATGTCAATAGCATTTGAGAGCTTGGAACTGCTTTTCAGTAGGAATCATAATAGAATTTTAATAACAGTAATTCCAATCAGTAATTCTCTCTCTTCTTTTTTTTTTTTTTTTTTTTTAATTTAGACATCTTGTTTCAAAGCAGAAGTGTCTGACAGCATTAACAAGCAACAATTTAACAGAAAGATATTTAGATAACAGTATTTGGGCCAGGTTTTTCGGTTTAATTTCAGCAAAGAGATAACTCATTCATGGAATGTCAGATATAGCCAACATTTTCAGACATTATGAAACTCTAACAAAATCTATTCACCTAAATGGGAGTCTTTATTAAATTCTAAGTCTGCCCCTAATTCACCAGTCTGTTCTGCAACTACCAATTATAAAAACTCACATATTTCAAGAATAAAAAAAAAAAGTTTTGACTTTGATGAGACTACTCATTTGAAGTTAAGTATGTGTTTAAGGGCTTTTCTAATCAGAGATTCTTTATTCTTTAATTTAATTGGCAAAAGAAAAAAAACACTAATGCCAGTTTATATAATTCTTTCCTTAAGAAATTGTAGTATTTGGCTTTTAGCAGGTGTTTACCTGGATTTCTCAGGAAACACTATAAACCAGTAAAACTGCAAACCTTTTTTTTTTCTCTCATGTATTTATTTACATATTTTTAAAAATTATTTGACTTAAAATGTCATTTGTAACAATATACATAAAAACCATGGGATGGTCTGGTTGGCAGACTTGGCCAGACAGGTGATTTTAAAACATTATGGGATATCTAGGAGGGAGCCTTGACAGGAGGGAAACAAGGCACCTAAAATATATTTCACATAATGTACGGAGGCAATACAGGAATAGGCAGTTTAATGTATCTGATTAAACCAAATAGAGTTACTTCTTTTCAACTGAACTAGTACAAAATTAAATATTTGATTTTCTTTGCCTGTTAGAAAAGGATACTTTTGCAAAATAAAATAAGAAATGGAAAAAAAATAAGTTTGCCCTTTGGAAAATTCAGTTATGCATAAAACTTACCTGATACCTCTAGTAGACCATTATTAACTTATTTATATGGCTTTCAGTGATATAATGCATCTCAGTTGCTAAAAAAGGATTTGCCAGATAAAAATATTTTTAAAGTTTTGTAGCATTTTTATTATTTTTATCAGCGACTCGGTGTTTATTTGGACTGTACTGAACAGACTTTTCAGTTTGAACCTTGGACTTTTAGTTCAAAGCTCTTTTTTGTTCAAAATTTTATTTTTAAATCCTTAATAAAACAATCAAGCATATAGTCTGTATTTTCAAAATGATTCTCTAAGCTTTATTTTTAAAAGTTAGGTATCCTGGACTTATTTTCCAGATATTCAAGATCTGATTATGAACATTCCTTTGAACACATGAACATTCCCTGAATTATCTGGAACATGAACACTCCCCAAATGGTTTGAAAAAGGCATCACATGAATAAGAGTTGACCTTGTTCACCAAAAATGCTGTGGGAAAGACCATTTCCCACCTTGTGGGAAAGACCATTTTAATATAGTAAATCCTCAGCCCTTGACTCAGAATGCATTACCTAATTTTCAACCAAAACTCAGTTGTGAAAATTATGAAATAGTATGCAATATCATCAAATTATTACAGAAACACAAATTGGTTATTATTAAGTAGAAGGAAGCAAAGACATTTCTATGATAAAGCACTATTCTGCAAAAATATTAAACAGTCATTTAGTTCAACTGATAACTCTAACGCTTCAAGAGCTTCAAAATTTCTCATCTAGAAAACAGACTTGTGCCAAAAATGGATGAAACAGGCTTTCAAGAAGTCATGCCATCTGCTACGTTAACATTGCAATTTTTGATCACTGGATATAGTTCCAAAAACTGATGAAATGGATTAATTATTTTTCACCCTATCCACCAGCCCTACAGCACCAACAAATGCTATTATCTTGTTTACCCCATGAGATAGGCAAGATGTTAAAGGACATTCTCTAATCAGAACACGACATTAACAACTCATCTGCGAACTATGTGGCCATGTATCAAGCAGGAGATTGTAACTATTCCTATTTTAATCCTTTCTAGCCGTACTGTTCTCGTTTCTTCTTCCTGAGTTAGACTGGTTCCAGAGCTGTGCTAAGACCTTGCTGCCCGGCACTCTTGTGAGGATCAAAGTCAGTGGTTTGTGAAGCAGCCTCCTCGCTGTTAAACATATAAACAGCCTCTACCACATAGTCAGCTGGAGGACCAAGTCCCAGCTTGTCCAGACAACCTTCTGTGATGTGACAACGGTTAACCTTCTCACAGAACCTTTTTCCATGTGATTTTTTGATGATTATTCACCCAACAAGATGTCAAAAGGCAGCATCATCCTATATAGCAGTCTGCTTAGGTGACTCTAAATATTCTTCCTCAGCCTAGGGACCAATACAACCCACAGCTCCAAGTACCTGAATAACAGAATATTTGGAATCTCTGGGGTATCTTTTGGACACAGCATCTATGCTTTCAAACATAATTAAAAATAAATAAAAAGAAATGGATAAACTTGATCTGCTACTAAAGGTGATGAATTGTAAGGAATGTAAAAGTTGTTGATAACAAGTTGCAAAGGGCACTTCTGGACTGCGAGAATAAGATAAATCAAAACCAAACCCAGTCCTATGCATTAATATCTCCTTATGTTAACTCAAGAATAAGGCTGGAACTCTAGTGCTTCACAAGACTAAGTCTTATTGTTCAATGTGACCATACTATAATAATAACCAGTCTGCCAGGTGTTGGATTAATAGGAATGAGAATTTAAATGCCAGGGCAAACCACCCCTGCCAAATCGAGCTAGATGTTCACTTGTTACCACCAGAAGTTCATGATTTCATTTCTAAACTCCTTTGGCAAAGTGCAGAGGAATGGACAAGTCATGCTGAGTAGAATGGTGGCCATCCATACTGCAGAAGTTGGTTATTTGATAGGCACAACTCCTTTCTGAACGAGGCTCGGTTTAATGTGAATTTTACATGGTAACAGGCTGTTCCTCCATCTCTGCCAGCAGAGCAGGGAGGTAGATTAGAGGTAGATCTATGAAGAAACAAGTGTCAAACAGGCTGCAACTTCATCAACCTTCAGCTAACAAATTCTCACCCCATTTGCATGTGTTTGAAGCATCCTGTTGGGATGACAGTGGTGGAAGTTGCTGTCATGTACATAAAAAGATTATTTTGGATTCTAAGGCACAAAAACACACAGCACAAAACATTTCTTTATCATACAGAGAGCTGTTTTAAAGACTCATCATGCTTAGTTACTGATTTCATCATCCTGGCCTGCAAATATCACAACTTCCATTATACTGTATATTTGACAGTCAAG
>JAWLRI010000145.1:24729-104429 GCA_034781795.1 Crypturellus tataupa
CATGCTTAGTTACTGATTTCATCATCCTGGCCTGCAAATATCACAACTTCCATTATACTGTATATTTGACAGTCAAGAAGTGTTGGCCCATATACATTTTTTTTCCATAAATTTCTGTATCTATCTACACATTGTTCAAGCCCATAGAAAGAACTAAACAGACAAAATCCAACTATAATTTTCTAAAAGATGTTCAAAATTAGCTACTTATCAAGCACTTTATAAAATGCTAGCTGCAAGCGGCTCAACAATAAACCATAAGATAAGTCTTCATGTTTCCCTTTCAGACACATCAGTTTTGTCTTCTAAAGTGGTTTCTTACACAAACAGGATCTGCAAACCATAAAGAGTCATGCTAACATATTGCAGTCCAAACACTTAGAAAGCTTCACAGTGATCAAAGAGGAGAATGCCAAAGCTTGCAAGAGATGTTCTTTAAACATTTTGTTTCTGACACTCACATTTTCTACATCAACAGACTTTTTTTTCCAAGTATAAATTGTAAGAAAAACATTTCAGCAGATGTGATATGTTTGTAGCATGGTTTGTGTTTCCCGCTGTGTATTATATTTCACTTCCTCTTGAAAGAATACATCTTTTTTCCCCCTTCTCATTCTGTTTCTTTGCCTTAAGAACACAACATTCTAGAGAAAACTTCTATATGAAGAATATTTTCTAAAAAAGCAGCTATTTCATGCTATGTTTATTTTTGTCTTCTGGTAAAAACCACCAAGCCACTTCAGTAATCTTAAGGAGATGTACTAGGAACATCTACAAAGCTTTCTAAAAAACAAACAAACAAACAAACAAAACACTAAAAGTTAAAAACCTTAAGCTTCTGAAGAAGCTTAAAAGGTAAAAAAGACCTTCCATCAATGTAAGATATTTATGCAAAGTTCACATATACCCTATCACAGACTTATATGGCACATTCCTGGCTATACAGAAAGCGTCAGGAATTCTCTTACTGCCTTAATGATAACAGCATTTTCCTTCTAGACCTTAAGGACAGAAGGGACGCTTTAATATGGTTTGGTTGAGCTGTAGAAGAACAAGAGTGGTAGAAAGTCACCAAGTCATTTCCATATTGAGCCCAATAGTTCAACAAATGAACTACCATGTCTGTCAAAAAATATCCAGTTCTGTTTAAAGACTTGGCCCAGTGGAGAACACACTCTTTTCTGTTTTCAGCTTTTTATTATCTAGTTATCTCTATGTGTATCATAAAAAAAATTCCAGGGCCAGGTATCTCCCTCTCACACAACAGATTTTAGGTATCAGTAGCTGACTATTTAACCTTCTCTTTGGTATATCAACATTTATACACTATATTTATAAATCAAAGAAGAAAATCTCAAAATGATGCTGTTTAATCACTGAGGATGAATAGCATGATACATAAAGATATAGGTGACAACTAAGTTAACACAAATCATGCACTGTACTAAATGTTCCCTTATCTGGGATCCAACACTCCTGGAAATATTACTTTCTGTGAAGACCAAAGATGCCAAGTGCAGTTTTTCTTGTGGTTATAAGACTAATTTAGTCATGGTTTTGGTCAGTCACTGTGTCATATACATACAACACACAAATAAGCATTAAAGGCACTGTTTTCTCTATCTTACAAACAACTCTAAAGCACCCTCATCATGACATGTGTGTCACAGTACAGGCTCCTGCAAAGATCCCTATACTGCTAACATCATTCCAGGACAGGACTGGTTTAATTCAATAAATATTTTGAAGAAATCCTTTTCAAGTCTTAAGGAAAAAGATATTTTCCAAAATCTCAAAATATTCACTATTAATACTCACCATCCTTCTGACAAACATTATTTATCCCTGCACAGATCCTTAATAGTTTGACCTTGGACAAGTGACAGAAAAAAATCCTCCTGCTCTCCAGGTTATGCCAAAATATGGAGGAGGAACAATAGTCCTTTAAGGTCTCTATATCATACACACTCTAGCAAGGGGTCATGATCTCTTAAGATATATCTGTGCTGCTAAATAAAAGGTGGCCACAGAGCAAATCTGAGTATCAGGCCTTTGGCTACTGACATTGCTTCATTATTAGTTCATCTTTTTCTCTGTTTTAAAATGCAAGAATTTGCTGTCCAGGGAGAAAGTTCTAAGCAGTATCAACACACACCAGACAGTACTGTTTGGCCTTGAGGACAAGAATTACTATCTGGTCCTCTTTTATTTAGCAATATAGGCACAGCCATAGAGACATTCCCAGACAAGACACAGGTGCAGAAAACCACTGTCCTTCATTTTACTTTGGCAGGACCAAGTTAAACCTAGAAAGGTACATCTTTACAAGATCTTTACAAGGTGCATTACTTAGAAGAACTGAAGCCACTGATTTTGCTCATTTCTCCTAAATGGAAAGAGCAAGCGGTGCAACATGTTTGAGAAACAGCCTGTGTTGCTTGCAAGGTCCTCATGCTCCCATAGGAAAAAACAGCAGGAGAAACCGATAGGGATGCAGGCGAAGGTAAGAAGAAATCTATTTTTGGGGGGTGGGGTCACAATACAGGGACTTCAAGATCTGCCTTACCTTCTTGCAGTTTAAAATACAAAAGATGAGGTACATCTCCCATATTAGCTTCTCACAAGATTTTCATCTAAAGCCATTTTGAAATGCAAATGTCATGAATTTTGTTCATCAGTTTAAATTAGCTCCAATTACGCTAGCTCAATGTTATTCTTGCAGTCTCCCTCCCTCCTCACTTTTTTTTCTCTCATCTTTGAGCACTTTCAACTGCATAAAGAAAGTAACAAAACAGACCAAATTACCCTAGATGTACAATACTCAATTGCTGAAGACGTCTCATTCACACCACTAATTTGATAGTTTAATGCTAACAACTTGCCTGTTCCAGAGCTAATTTAAACCTAATGTTGATGCCTGAATTTTTAGATGTAACAGCAAGTTCCAGTAAAAGACACTTTTTTTTTTTCTAACTAAAACTATATACAGGTATAATTCAGAGCCCAGTTGCTATTGATTTGGGGTATAGATGCTGGATGAGGATATAAATGGCATCCTATTTTGGCTCTCCTGCCCAGCCTTCTCCAAAGATGGGAGGGAACAGAAGTGTAGAATAACTACAATTCCAGATATCACAACTCGGTTATCAGCTGGTACTCTGTGCAGGAAGCCTAATTCACCAACTATAATGGCCCTATAGGAAGAAAGAAGAGTGGATATTTGATTTCCATAGCAGTCCAAGGGAAACAGAAAACCACAAGTCTAAAGCGATCCAATTGCTTCCCACCAGGGGAACAGCCCAAGACTGCTCCCACTGTGAGCAGCACCGTGGTCAGCACTCTGGAATGCAAAGGACGTTTTATCTGGGAGGACAGGCCAGTGCAGGTTAAAATTAACCTAGGTTTTCATTAAACTAAACACTCTGATAATGCCAACCAACTAAGAAAGGGTAATACCACTACCTTTCAAATTAAATTTCAGAAATTCATCACAGTAGAAATTTCCTGAGTAGGAATGCGTGAAGGTAGCCACACTGATTAAGAGGATAGCTGGTTCTTGCACCTTTTTTTGAAATGAAAGTACCTGTAGTTATGGTGAGTTCAACACAGAACACAAAAGATTCCAAAGGCTGAAAGCAGTTTGCACTGCACTTGAGCACCTCAGCATCACTTAGAGAATCATTTTTGCAGGGACTAACGAAAGCAGTGCAGCAAAATCACACCCTTTCCTCCCATACTGTCTGTAGAGCACCTACCACGTAACACTTTACTGCAAGGTGGTATAATATATAAAATATTTAAATGCAAAAGCCTGATTCATTTGTTTTCAAAGCTTAGAGATTCATGTTGTGTAACAAACAGCAGCTCAGAATGGACAAGGAGGGGAGAGAACGAAGCTGCTGTTTAGAGCCTCAGTGCTGTTCACAGCTGTTCGGCAAATAAAGGTCAGAGCATTTCCAAAGAGCGATAAACCATGATTGCCCTTATAAAAAAAACACGGACCTTGACAGGGATGACAGTAATAGGGACCTGCAGAATCCACACCCAACTTTCTGGAAAATTCAGGAGTAGAACAGAACACTCCTTCCATCATTTGTTTTGATTTTAGCCAAATACATTACACACTATCATAATAACAACGAACTTTTATGAAAAGCATCGTACAATACAGTAGCATAAGTAACTGTGCTCGACTTCATCCCTAATGCCTCTAATCTACAAATGTATTTTAAATTAATTAGAGTTCAAGAAAAGTGCTTACAAATTAGTAAATCCAAAGGCTACGTAAAGCAGAGGAGTCATCTTTTTAAGTTTTGTTCCTAATAGTCTTTTGACTTCATAACAACTGCAATTAATGTGGACAGGAGCTGTGTTCCAAGATGTACCATTAACTACAGAAAGAATCTGGCTCATTAAGTTCAGTTACCTTCAAACACATTTTAAAGTTGTTCTGATAAACTTGCCACATTCTGTCTTTTCAGCAGTTTGATTTTTCCCCGCCCTGCAACAGACTGACTGGTGTAGTAGGACTGTTCTTCTAATTTCTAACCTAAATATACTCATGTCAGCTTATATCCGTTTGCTCTTATGCCAGTGTTGTACTCTCATATAGGTAGGCGCTTTCCTCAGAAAACCACAAACGTTACTGTGAAATTCACTATTGTAAGATGCTAGAGGTATAAAGGGCTAAGTTAGAAAGCGTAGCTTTACCTAAGAAACGTCTGAGCTCAAAATGTGATCAGATTAATAGCCCTGTCTTACCTTAAATTAAGATGTGTAGATAAGCTCCTGAAGTTCCTGCATTTCAGACTGAAAGTGCAAACTGGGGAAGTTAAAACTTTGCACCTGCTATAAGCATCCCCTACTAACTGCTACCCCAGAGAAAACACTTGGCTAAAGGATCTCAGAACACTATTACTTTGCAAATATAAATTTAGCAAAAGTCTTCATATTAGTTAATTGTTTCTCCTCTCATTTCCCCTCGTGCTTTATCCAAATTGCAGGTAAGATATTCCCTCTCCTTCAGGTATTGAACTATGATGAAGGTCTCCAAGAGGTTCATTGTGACATAATATAATTTTCCTTAGCAATAAAGTTATGGATAGCAGTGATCAAATAATTTTTCTCTTTTCTTTCAAAGAATTCTGGAAAACTTCTAGAAATTAGATAAAACGAGCCACAATTGGGCCCCTAATCCATTCATAACCGATGCCTTAAGTATCAGTCTTGACCATAAGAGAGAAAATGTTTTCCCTTTTTTTTCCTTTGGATTGACTTTTTCAATTATTATACAAAACACTGCACCTGACTTGACAGCACTTGACACGACAGTAACGGTAAGAGCAACCTTTGCTTCTGATCCACGTACCCTAGATGTATTGCTGTAGAAACACTTATCCCTTTACCTCGTTCATGCTCAGACTCGTTGCCCTGAACCCTGTGCATCAGGCTGCTGCCCTGCATGTTTTAACAGCAGCTGAGGGAGAGTCCAGGGGCTTTAGGAAGAGATGCAATATATTTATGAAAATGCCCTTACAGAAAACTACATCTACTTCTAGTTGAAGCACGCCTTCAGGGCTGCCCCTGAACTATCATCAACCATGCATCTTTGACAAACATTGAAACACATTCCTGCATACAGTAAGCCAATAGGCAGGAAGTCCTGCCAAAAAAATTAAATATTCTGGCAGATTTACAGTAACAGTGTCTTCCTTAGATATCCATGGGAATTTTCTCAAGTCAACAGATGACAGGGCAGCCTGTGAAAATTAAGAGATCCAAGCTCTAATCACACACAAAAAAAAAGTGGGGTAGGTTTCACCAAGAACAAGGGGAGATAAATTACTAGGTTATAGCAGGATTAAGTAAGGGTAAGGTATTCTCTCCAGTTAGTGAGTATGTCTTACTGTCCATAAATAATAAGATTTTGGTTGTGAGATTCTCACAGAAAATAAAATACTAACAGTGCACAAGGGCTCCCTAACTACAGGGTTCATTCAAGCAGTATGTCCGGTTTCAGTTGTGATGATGTGGAAGCACAGGAGCTGACTCGCCACATCAGGACCAAAATCTTGATTTCCTTGAAGCTTTTAGAATTCTTCAACTCCTAGGATGTTTACTCCTTAAAAATCACAAAAAGTATTCATCTATATGTGGGTGTAAGAGTCGTTTCTTGACTGTGGATATGCTTTTCTATTTGTAATTTTATATCTGCTTTCCGTAACTGCCTAAAAATTAAAAACACAAATTACATACTTTAATCAGTACCAATCTTCACAAAGATCTTATTAATAAAAATACAAAACATATTGTATATTGATATATTATTTATATGTGTATTACATATAATATTATATAGTAAAAATTCAGCCAGATTCAGTTTGCTTATAAATGCTTGGTCATCACATTTAGATTTTTTTTAAAGGAAAAAAAAAAACATTTTTGTCACACTAGGTGATCTTTTCTGCACTTGAATTCCTACTTACTATTTTTAAAACATTTGTTATCTTGAAAATGCAAACTCATTGGATTAATTTTTCGTGTCCTCAGAAAGGGTATCTCCCCAAATCAGGTTGATTTGCAGTAGACTGCTCTTCTGCATCCTCTGTTCTATACAAGTTCCTGACCTGGACATAAATCAATACGGTGAAGGGGGTACTGCACAGGGGCTTCCCATCCAAGACCAAAGACAGTTCCTTTGAATGCACGGCACCCTGTCTGCTAAAGTCCTACCAGCATCCCTGAAGCAACCAAGTGCTGCCCGGGGGGTACCCCACCAGCCCACGTGCACAGCCACATGTGTGACAGGGAGGCATTAACACAGACAGGGATCTCCACCATTCATAAGACACATGAAAAACTACTAATGTTGAAACCTAGGGTTTCATCAAATTCTACTTCTAAAAGGAATCTATTCCTAAAAGAAATTTCTAAAAGGAAAAAGAAATTTCTAAAAGGAATATACAGAAAATTACCAGAAAGGAATGGATGTTCTTGTGCAAAGGGACAAGAGGGGAAGAGAAAATTAGAGCCAGAAGGAGTTGTATTTTTAAGAGCACTCAGAACCACAACTTAATTAGGAGTTGACCTCATTGACATACAATTAGGGTCACATTTAGAAGAATTTATCTGGCACTTGATAGCGACATACACCATACTGGAAAGTGACATACACCATAATAATTTTCAGTATCCAACTGTGAGCAGAAAGAACATATGGCTGTATCTGTGGATGCTGAGCAGGAGTTCTCAAAATGTATTTTATATATACATATATTTTAATGAAAATGTTATTAATATTAAACCAATCCAAAACAAAATTAAACAAGTACATCAATAAAAAAAGCTATCATTAAAAGAAAGCCCTTGAAACTGTTCTTATTTTTTATTTATTTATTTTATGCTTTCAAGCTGATTCAGAAGGAAAACAACATTCCAATTCAAAATTTCTATGCTCCCCACAGCTCAATCTGTAGCCCTCTTGCCTGGAATTCTGTTGAAAATAGACTTGTGAACAGTATTTCAAAGAGTATTTCACAGAGCCAGTATTTCAAAGATGAGAAAACAACAGCCCTTGGATCTATAAAATGCTACCATAATTAAATGACAAATACATAGTTCTTAAGGCAAATTCTTGCCAAGATATGCAGAATTCATAGAAAATTATGCTAACATATTTCATCAGTTACAAATTACTGTAATAACTTGTTTGCTACCCTACACACTCCTACCCACAGAAGTGCTTTAATTCATTAATTTTCAGAATACCGTAACAGATAAGCATCAAAGCTGCTTTAAGAGTTACAAAGTGTCATCCAGTACAGAACAATAACAAATGAAATAATAGGCAGAGGGAAAGAGAAGGGAAAAAATGTAATGGATGTTTACATGCAGCTCGATAGAAAAGCAGAGTACTGAGTCAGGGGGCATATTCAGAATCCTGTCGGCTTTCTTTCAATTAAGTGTTCTAAATGGAATTAACCCTCTGTTAGATATTGACATGGTGCTTGGGCTTATTCATGGAAATAGCAATTTGTGTTGCTCTCAACTCATGGCAACCTAACACCTGCCACTCAGGGACCAAGTCTTCTGTCTCCTTCAAGTCCCTGGCAGGCGGGGGCGACCCATTTTTGAAGCAGTCTTAAAATACCACAGTAAAGTGGAATCTGTCCCCTCAAAGCCCCTCAGCTGGGCAGAAACCCACCTCCGTGGGATTCCAAGGAGTCCGACAGCATGAGGAGGGGATGTTTTAATGCCAGACCATATGGATGAGCCCCACCGAGAGAGCTCATGGACAAGCCAGAGCCTGCTGTGCTTCAGTGCGGGATGTTACCATCTCTGCAAGAAATAAAAGAGCTGCCCAGCCTGAGAGCTTCAAATCAGTGTCAGCCAGGACAAGAACTGCTATTCTTCTAGAAAAATACATCAAAGCCAAAACTCCAAACTGATAATGAAGTAATAAAGAATCGATACTCCCATACTATCCTCTATCTCCAAGAAATGCAGTTTTTCTACTTATTATTTTTAAGAGCTATATTCCTATTTTATCTTCTCTTATGTAAGTTATCTCCTACTTACCAGATTATCACGAGTGAGAACAAGCAGTGTTGGAATTTAGTTAATAATGAACTTTAGTACTTCCTGCATTTAATTCTTTTTGAAATCCTTCTTAGAAGGGAGAACTGTATTTAAAAAGCACACCATGGAGCAATAATTCGGGAGACTAACTCATGCCAGCCTCTCTCTGCAAACACACAATATAGGGTCAAACCATAGGCAGCTGTGGTGGTGGAAGGAGTAAGCTAGAATTTCACATTGTCAAAGTCCCACAGGACCCAGTGATGTGCTGTAGTAAGATTGCCTCGCACAGATATATGCACACACGTACACATACACACGGACCCCAGGTATTTTGTCCTGAGATGGAAAAAAATACAACCAAACTAGATTAAGCAACACTAATAATATCTTTATTCTAAAAGATATCTATCTAGCAACTAATTGTTGCTAGTTAATAATTTTCTCTATATACCCCACCCCAGTGAAGGCCTACTACCAATCTTAAAGGATTTTTTAGATTTAGTATGCTGACAATTTTCATAAGTTTTAAAAGATGCTGAATTTAAAGTAGAAATGGGCACTCAAGGGAATTCCTTAAGGACTGCCTTTCAACCAGTTTTTAGCTTTCCTTAAACAGCCATGTTGCCAGAGAAGACTTGTCACATTTATTCATTTTTCACAAAATATCTTCATTTCAAGTAATATGGAAATACAGTAATCTGGACTTTTCATATGCCTGCTAAAAGAGCTGGGTTATATGCATAATCTCTCCTGTACTTCAGATGTCAAATCTACATGAACTTTGGAAATTATTTCATCCTGGAAACTATATTATGCAACTATGAATAAGTGCAGGAAAATAAGGAATTAGAAGGAAATTATACCGTAATCCTAGGTATATAGTTTTATAAGTAGAGAGATTAAAAAGTAATTTAAACAAAGACCAGTGACATTGTACAACCTCCACAAAATAGATTTGTTGAAGCAAAAAAAGAAAGACCTATATGTGTAAAAGAAAAACCTATTTGTGCCATTCTCAATCTTCACGAGCTAGGAACAGTAAAATAAATCTGCCTCTGCACAGAGGGACAGAGAAAAGGAAACTTCTGATGGAACAGAGTAATAAACTCCACCAATTTCTCTTTATCATTCTAGTTTTCTCGAAGAGGAGCCTTTCCAAAAAAAAAAAAAAAAAAAGCACGATATATTGCAGGTGCTGAACAACATATTGCACTCAATCATGGCTTTGTGATGCCATCAGACAGGTTTTAAACATTAGCAGGACTGTAATTTTCCTTGCAGTGCCCACAGAAATGTGTATTTTCAGGAAAAAAATAGACAGAAAGACAGTCACACCTGACACTGAAGACAGAGAGCCTGTGCCTAATGGGCTGGAGACAATGTCTAAAAGCAGCTCATCTCTCTGAGCTCACTGAGTGACCCCTGCAGTGCCGTTGGGGCCAGTAAGACATATTACTGCAAGATGGCAAGGGACAGTTGTGTGAAGGACATTTAAAACTTGCATACTTGGCCATTTCTTTCAAAATATTCGGAGGTAAGACTTCAGTTTGCATCCTAAATTTAACAGCCTAATACAGGTACCTGCAGTATCATTAATGTATTAATTTATTTTTTGGTAAATTTAGCACTAGGCATGAAGTTAAGTACGTAGTGAATGGAGCTGTAAATGAGATTTAGTATTTTTTTTTGGTGCAGGATATTTCTTGTCTTTTGCTGGACACTGGTTTGAAAATGGCACTGGCTTTTCAAAGCAAAACAGCTGATCGCTTCGCTTCACCCAAGCTCCCAAGTCCCTTTGCTTTCCCGTAGGCACCCAGCACATGGCACAGACAAAACCTAAGTGCAATTTCAGCTTAGTTGGGGAGATGCTAAATATCTCAGAATGCTGAGATATTTACTTGGAGAGTTTCCTCTCTAAAGCAAAGGCAGCAGCACTTCGCAGTTCAAGTGCTACTGAAAATAAACAAACATTATACAAGGAGTCACGCGCAGCTCTCCTGCAAATGTTCCTGCTATCGTTTTATGTGGATATATAAAACCATTACCAAGTTTTAGGGCAGACATGTCCCCGTTCAGGACGGAAAGGGGTCGAAATGACAGCAAAAAGATGAGGTTGGTCTCCATGTCAACTCGTTCCCCTCAAGTGTGTTGAATACACCAACCTCCTGATAGTAGGAGCAACATAAATTGTAGAAGAAAAACAAAACGAAAACAAAAACAAACAAACAAACTGTTATTTTGCTTTCTTTTAGGGCTGCAATTAAATTGGTAAAACAACTAAATAATAGAGTGTAAAAAGAAGGTGATGGGTTAAAAAAGCTCTTGTTTCTTATATCGTTTACAATGTCTGTTGTTGGGAAACTCTGGAAAAGGACAGTGAGAGTGGCATTTTCCCAGCCCACAGCTCAGAACGATATTTGCTGCAGCAGCAGCGTCGCAAACGCAGAACACGGGACTTGCAAAATCTTTACTACTGTCAGGATTCACAGGCCAGAAATAAAACAGACTGTTTTGTGCTAGGCTCTTTGCAGAGCTGATGGGAAGAATTTTGTGGTTGCACTTTAGGCTCATATAACCAGACTAAAGCACATTAGCAAGTTTTAGGTTAATATAATTAAACAATTATTTTCTCCTAAGAGAAACAATTTCCATCCACCTGAAGCTCCACAACATCATTCTCACAAGGCCACTTCACAGAATAGAGGAATATTTTAAGGGGAAATTTCCTCCAGATGAGGTTTTACAGCCCCTATTCCCTGCAGTCAATGGCTGCAATAATTGCTAAGAATCCAGTCCAGTGGGAATAAGAATATTGCATCCATCTCCCCATAGCAAGTACACACTTTATATCAGCGGCAGAAGCAGGTGAGGTTGTCACTGACCTTAATATTCCTGCTTAGGCTACACGTGAAATTCTGGAAATTGCTGTTGAATCGACTGACAGCCACGGGTGCACAGAGACCTCCGAGGCAAGTCCATGTCTCTGTTAGGGACAGCTCTGCCAGTAGTCTCCTCAGCCAGAACTAGGCAACCTCCCAGCAATCCTCCAATAAATATCCTGCAATAAAACAGAAGAAACTGCTTGCATTTTTGCTGTTTAGTTGTTATTTTCCTTAGTGTTCTGAGCATTGAGTAATAAAGGACAAAATTAAAATTACAGATCAGAGCTAAGTAGCAATTCTGATAAAATACTGACTGCTCCACAGAGAGAAACCCCTGAAAGATATCCTTTCATGCCATCTCTGGCTGAGGACACCAGACCAACTGCTCCACATTGAGCCTTTGGTTGGAAAGCTTCAAGTTGTGATTTAGCAGGTGCAGATATTTCACTGAAGTTGCATGAAAGAGAACTTACTCTTCTTGGTTTTTTTGCTAACTATGTTTTCAGGTGGGCCCAACAGACCAAATCTTTTCACTGGGGTGAGGGGATAATAGAGATTTCCCTGACATTAATAAATGCAAGCTCCACCAGAGATGTTAATGTCTGGAAACAGAATTAAGATCAAAGTTAGAACTTTACCCTTCAAAGACAAATATTAGATTATGCTCTTTTTAAAGACTGATATTAGGTCACTGTTCCTTCTGTTCTGTTCCTTCTTAAGTTTATTTTTGTTTCAGTGGTCTTTCAGGAGTTATACGGTATCATTAATATCTGTTGTAATATATACTTGTGTGAGAAAACACCTACATCAATTCTAGTTCAGTCTATTCCAACTCTGGCTTTAAAATAATAACATCTACTCTTACTGAATAGCCAGCTCATTCCTGAGAGGCATTTAATTTTGAGAATCAAATCACTGTCTTCAGGTAAGAAACAAGTTAATTTTACTCATGGGATAAAATTATAAATACAGGGGGTATATAAACGTAAGGAAACGGACAGTAGAGAGGCGGAAACTGACAGTAGAGAGGCAGTACTACAAACAGCTTTAGACAGAGTGGAAGCCCCAAAATCTTTAGTTTCACTCACTCTGAAAAAGCACAGCAATCGCTATGCACATGCCTCACAGCATCGACCCTTGAACACAGCCCTGTAATATATTTCCTGTCGCAACGAGCAGAGGAGCAGAAGGACAACACATAAATCCACATGCAGTGACGTATTCACTTATCTCAAATCAATAGTCATAACATCAGCGGTATAGCGGTCTCACCCAAGTGTAATAAATAGTAAGGAAGAGGTGGACACACAACTTGCATCCACAGGGATGCTATATATCACTCACATACATCTGCAGAGCACAGAGAAAGTGGGATTAAAGAGTTATAGTCTGATAATTTTCTATCTTTTTTATTATTATCATTTATCCTTCCTCTTTCCCTGCTATTAGCAATATCAGTAACACTAATCTACTCACAAGCATATTGTAAATATTGATCAAGGCTGAAAATACTCCTATTTGATAGACATATTTGGATTTGCCGTCAGCTTTCCATCTGGGCACACTAAACCACAGGAAAGGTGGGCCAGGCGACAAGCAGGCTTGAGCACCAGTTACTGCTCAGGGACCAAGGAGCTCCTTCACCAGATGTGCCGCTTGGTCCCTTCTACAAAGTGGAAAAAGTATTTATTGCCATTTAAAATCATTTAGGATATGAAGTGCTGGCTTGCATTATTGCTGCACTGACTGCCGCAAAACGTAAACTGGCTGGTTGAGTTGCTGTGGGAGGTCCTTAAATAGAGTAGGAGTTAGAAAGTTAGTAGGAGTAGAAAGACAAGGGAAAGTTCGGTTAGAAATCATGTAGATACACTTGTATAAAACACAATTTGACAACCTACTATAGTCCCTTCCTGCCTTTCGCAAGTCCTAAATTAGAAAATTCATGCTGTTTTCATCATGTATTGAAAATACACTGTATACAAACAGAGATGTGTCATGAATCGTGGGTTCACATTTAATTTGGGGATTATTCCAGCTCCTGAGAAATGACATTTATTTATAGCAGGAACAACAAAAAGGGGAATCAAGTATGTTATAACAAACATAGGTTAAATCTCTGTGGAATACTGAGATACTTGATGAAGAAAATGTAACAGCAGTATAAGCAGGCTAGTTAAAACTACATAAACCTCTGAGAATAAACAAATCAATGCCAGCACACACTACTAGCAGGACCTGGCAATTACCCTGGTGCACTCAGGAGGACTCTGGTCTCCATCTGGTGTTCATTCATTCTCCCTTACGCTTGCCTTTAGAGCAGAACACATTTAGTCCTTGAATTTCAAGTGCTAATGCTTGCTAGCCCCTTTTCTGATTGCTGCTGCTTTGTTTAAATTACAAGCTTTTAGCAGAAAGAATCTTGTTTCATATTATGCTACAAAACACCCACTGCTATGCTGATGTTCTAACAAAGAATGACGAGACAATGGCATTTCAAAACGTTGATTAAGAAAAGCCATTACTCATCTCCTGGGTCTCATACAATCCCCTTTGGGAAGATAAACAGCACTACAGTGTAGGTCTTTACAAATTAGGCACCAAAATGATAAGAACTTCATGGGAGGAAAGATATATATTTAAGTTATTGCTGCTCTTCGTCTTGTATGAGCTCCAGTGGGAATTAAACTCTAGCAGCACTAAGCAAATAAATGGATAGAATACCATTTAAATCACAGCCTAGATGCTACAAATTATCAAAGACAGACTTTGGTCAGTAACCCACATGCAATAAGAGAGGACAGAGTCAACAAGCAAGCCCATGAGCCAACGCATTGGTTGAGTGATGCAGAACTGGCTGGCCTAGCTACCCTCTCTTTATTACCTGAACCCTCCAAGCCAGGGCAACGTCTTGAACTTGTGGCTGTTTGAAGCAGGCTGGACAAAAGCTCATATAGTAAAGATATTACAGAGAAAACATGATTCTTGGGTTTCTTCAAACTTGTGAAAGTAGGATAATTTCATTGATACAATCTGCAAAAGGTAATGGATGTTAGAAGAGACAAACAGACAAACAATCTTTGCTAGAGGGAGAAAGGGAAAGTTTATTCATTTTTATGTTATAAAGCATTCTTCCTCCTGGCATTAAAAATGAGGCCTGTCTGTATTTTAGAACATTTCACAGCAATATAAGGCCAATTCAGGCTTCATTTTAAGTGACCTCAGTTATGTTTTATCTTCTTTGTGAACCTAAAATTCTTCTTTTTTTTTTTTTCTAAAAATGACACTTTTTTCTATTACATGTTAGCTCTTATGACTTAAAGATCTAGTCATATATAATGTATCATCACACCATATACCATATGTAGGCATGCCCCAAAGGATGTCCCTGCCAAGCTGCTGGCAGCCCTTGCACACTCCATAGCCTATTTACCTCACCTCTTCCGAAAAGCTCCTCCAACACGGCATTCCACTACACGGGAAAAGGACTTCTCTTACCCAGCTGGAACAGCCCTACCATCTTTCCCATTTCAACCTGTGAAGCTGACTCTATTCACAACTGCAGCAAAGCAACTGCTCCAAAATGCTCTCTGAAGAAGAGGCAAACATTCCTGACTTCTGAAGGGAGACATGAAGTGATATGAACCCCTTTAGCAGGATTCAAGAGGTTTTTGTGGAAAGCATCATGCTTAAGACCTAACTCTGCAGTGGTGTTTCACTTTACCTAAAAGATAGCACAAAAATGTCACCCTAAGCCTGATGCGCCTGACTGATAACACCTTCAAGACACAGAAATCACAGTTCACAGTCAAGACTTTCCATATTAAGACCTATAAAAGGAAATTACAATTCCTTGGGGGAGGATCTTTTCCTAAACAATTAAATCTCAATTAGCTATTCCTCCTACAGTTTAAAAGACTTAACCAAAGAGTTGGAAATGCCTATCGGCCAGAAATGTCAAAACTAAATTCTTCAGACCTATGCTCCTCTTACTTGGAAAAAACAATATTCAAGCTAACTACAATTCTTTTGCACCTTATAATGTCAAAGGCCAACAAAACTCAGAAATTCAGATCCCCTGAAATTAAAATGTAGGTGGAAAATTGTTACAACAGATGAGCTGTTTTAAAATGAAAGAATGAAAGGAACTGTCAGCCACTGCTAAGGCATGCTTCCTCTTGATGTTCACCTAATCAAATTTCTACTTTTTTCTCCTTCTCTGAAAGGAAACAGTGGTCTCAGAGGATCTTTGAATGTAGGGCCCCTTTATGCCTCCAAAACAGAAAGAGCAGAATTTCCTGTCCAAGCAGGAAATAAGTTGTGTAAATTGCCAGCATGTGGAACAGGTGGCTGGATGACTTCTAGAGGGACAGCATAAAGCCTGTACTTTACTTTAATAAAATATTACAAAATCTAGACACTGAAAAACAATAGGATAGCATGGATCTGCTTCCCCTTGCCCCGCCCCCCATCCTTTTTTACCCCATACAGGAAACTTGGAAAAATATGGCTACATTCAGGATGAGGATTTCCCACAAAGTAAAATTCTATTTTCCTATTCATCATACTCATGTCAGGGTGCATAAGAAGCTAGGATTGAGGATGTGAAATGAAAAAATACTTGGTATTCTGATGAGGTTTGTGAAATAAGCCCAGCCAAGAGAGAATAAGCCCCATCCTCTGCAGAACAGCTAAGGTTTTTTGTATGTTGTTTTTTTTTCTTTTTATGTACAAATTCAGAGAACTCTCTGGAGGTGGGAACACCTTGTTAATTTTCTCTGGTTAATTCTGGGATTTAGACAGGTTTTACTGTCAAGTAAAACAGAAAAGAAGATGCAATGTCAAATTTAAAACTCCTTCAAGGTATACTGTGCCTTCCTGCAGTTGTTTCACAGCCCCCTCTCCATTTGTAGGTTCTCAGGTAGCAACATCAGGGACCACTTCAGACACTACCAAAAATCTTGATGTGGAAGCACTGGGAGAATTCTCCAAGGAATGCAGAAGCTACTTACAGGTCCCTTCCCCTGAGATAGTAAGATGCAAGTATCCGGACAGCACCACAAGCAGTTTTCAGTATAGTCAGTCTATTAACATGCAAACAAAGAAAAATCAAGAGAGGTAGACTTGAACATGACTATAAAATCATTCACTATCTACATGCATGTAAAATCATATTAAACACCATAATGTAGCTTCTACAGAAAATTTTTTCTTTAGAGATACTGGATTTCCAGGCTTATCTGTATTCTGCACATTACAAATGAATAGAATATTAACATTTCACATAACTTTTTTTTCCCTAATAATATTCCCTGTATTCCTCAAAGCTCTTCCTCAAATACTTTTTGCACCATGTGGCTCAAGGGAATTCTACGATTAGTTTGTGCAGAGTCACCCAGGTGTTTGCAAATGCAGTACAGAGATGTCTTAACTCTTTTTACGGAGCTAACTCAAAGAACATTTACTGTTACAGAAAAACAATACCATTTAGATCCTATATATTAATCTACATATTAATTTTTAATATGAGAATCTAAAGATTTTTTTTACTTGCATAAACAATTAGTGTATTGCTTGTATACTACTTTGGCAAAACAAAAAGATTTCTTGTATTTCAGGCTCCCCAGTGCTTTCATAAGTTTCAGGTTCAAAATTAATTGAAAAACAATCAAATTCTATTGAAAGAGAAATTCAAAAATTTGTATTTACATGTTAGTTACACTTGCCCACTCATCTACAATTACACAATACAGCTTGCTTCTCTAGTGAGGAAAAAAAAACCTATTAGGATAATGATTATCCCTTGAAATACTACACTTCCCTAAAATCAAGTAGTTTTTTTGTTTGTTTATCTGGTTCTTTTTTTAATCAACATACAGATATGCCATACAGCTGCTCAAAACAAACAGTGAGCAATAATTAAGTAGCTGAAACCACAGAAGGAGTTTTAGGTAGGCAAGATGTTCTAATGACACAAATTGGAACTTTTTCCAAAAATAATGATTAATTCATGCAGAAAAAAAAAAAAGGCAGAGTTTTGAAGATAATAAATGACTGAAATCTGAACTGTATATTTCATCTGAAATATACATTTTCCAGCACACTAAAAGAACATTTGAGTCAATGAGCATGTATGCATATATGCATGTGGATGCACTTACACAAAGAAATGAGAAAAGAAATGGTATATACTTATCTCAGAAATCTCAGTTTCACTACCTAGAAACTATTTTCACTGGAGTGTCTCACTGAACTTCTGAACTTGTACGACTCTTCTTAACTCTAATGAATTATGTTTGAGATAGAAGAGCAATAAACAGTCCTGTTGTTAATGTGAAGAAAATAGAGCCCTTATCTCATGTTATAATTGCTACATTTTTATCTTACAACAGTTTCAAAACCCTTCCAAAGCCCTAACAAACAAGAATGATATTTATTCATTTAAAAACAAACCAATACCCCCACCCCCCAAAATCTTACCAGTCATTATCTTTCCAATAAATCGCAGTAGGTGAAAGATTCCTCTGTCTCCTTCATTATCCTCTCTGGTACCTATCGGTGTCATTGAAAAAAAGTGTCATCAGAGAGGATTCTGTAATATTCTGAGGGTTCATACAGGTACGCTAGAATTTTCTTTAGCCTTCCAAAAAAAAACCTACTTTTCATCTCTTCTTGCTTTAAGCAATTATATGTTGAAATTCTGTAGTGCTGGAAATCAATAGGAATGTGCTGTGACAAATCCAATCAAAATGAGTCATTTTAAAGGTTGGATATGCACAAATGCAGTTTTCAGAACAGACTTAATTTTGCATGTCAGCAAGTATGTTGACTTCATTATTTACTTACTGTAGTTTTAATTTTTAACATATTAATAATACATTTGTATTCTAATTGATAATTTTCATTGCACTCTCATAAGCAGCAAAGTTTTTCAGCTTTCAAACATCCCCCCAAAATTACTTGAACTACAGCACTGCTTTTGAGGTAGATAAACTCCACTGAGCTATGCACTGGCTGTGAAGGGCCCTGAGGGCACGTTGTGGCGAAGCAGTTTTGATGCTGAACTGCTAAATAATTAGCAGGTAAAGGCCAAGTCAAAATTAACTTCCAGGACACTAAAAGAACATTTGACTCAATGGGGATGCATACATTCACGTGGATGCACTTACACAAAGAGAAAGCTTACATTGGTACACACTGAAAGGTTACACTGGTACACTATATGCTCAAGCACGTTAAGGGGCTGTTTTGTCTGCAGCTGTAATAAAATAAGACCAATCCTTCATCTCTAATGAACCTGCAAAATCTCTTTAATCAGTAAAAGCCGTGTGGATGAACAAGACAATTTAGATGGAACCAACTTGTTGTATCCGCTATTATTATTATTCCTAAGAACTAAGAAATCTAAATATTTTAATAAAAACACATATAATCACCAAGAAATGATTAATGACAGAGATACATTAGAATTATTTTAAATAAAAGCTAAAAACCAATAATCAGTAGAGAACTGCTTATATCACTATGGAAATACTTGCGTTTCAGACATACTTTGCCTCAGATAAAATTAAAAGGATCACTTTTACACAATTTCTGTCCCAGTAAATGCTACCAGAAAACCTTTCATATTTCTTTCAAATCCTGTTGGAGAAAACTGCAAAGACTGCAACAAAACTAAAACCCCAAAATTTTAAATATATTTCTGAGAACAAAACTGCTGAAGTAGAACTAAAAAGGAATGGTTAAATATACACTTAATCTTACTATTGAATTACTCTATAACAAAAATATCGCAGAAGCTTTCTTTTTTTTTCCCCTCCATACAGACCTAGGGTCTCAGCCAGTTTTCATCAGAATAAAAAGCAAAATCTCATAGAATTCAATTAACGGAAATAAACCTACAATTTTATACTACTATGATGGCTGTTTCATCTGCAAAACAGTTGCATAAGAAGGCTTAAGGCAAAATGGCAGCAGACCGAGAGATTATTTAGTAGATATGAAAATGATACTAAGATTTTTAAAAGACCTCATAGAGACTACATAGACTGGAGAAAAGGACAGAGGGAAAAGCTCTGTTGTAGCAGGAGGTATTGATCAAGATGAGAAAGTAGAAAAGCTTGAAAAATACAGCTAAATTGCAAAAGATCTTTACATTGCAGCTAAGATGAGCATAAAATATCTCATCCTACTTCCCATCCATGCAACAATCCATATATACTATATGATAACCATGGAATTGCCACCTAGTCATCTTCATATTTGTTACTGCAATGACAAGGCCAAAATAAAGCTTACCTGACTTAAAAATTTCTACCCCAAACAGGATTTATATCTTCCACTCCATAATGCTACTTGACAGTGACCCCAAGAAAAGCTACTGTACCGATTGGGTTCAAATCCTCAGCTTATGAATATGAACTCACATGATACTCTAGGGCCTGCCACCTCTTGAACTCCATGTATCCAGTCCAGTGATCTATTAGATCCAATAATTTTTTTTCCACAGGCAGATTATATATGATACATAATTCATTTATTTGTTGTCTTTATATATGTACATATGTAATGGTCTCTATCAGGTCTCTGTTGAGGAAGGTGAGGTTCATTCTGCCAAGAGAATCAGAGAACAAGGCTACATAGGCTATAGCAACAATTAGAATCACAGAATAATTCTTTAATTTTCATTAAAAAAAAAAAAAAGTTATTGAGTATATTCCTAAAACTAATGTTCCATGGAAATGTTTGTTGTTTTATACAGAAATAGTATGTTCTCACAAAGAGAGAAAAAAAGAGGCCTAGAGGCCCATTCAATGAGAAGGAATATGAGTTGTAACAATCTCTGTGAAAACATCACGAAACAGCTTCAGAATATTTGTCTTGCATCAGTTAAATAATACTCAAATCTACTCATTTTCATTAGCTCCAGAGCTGCCTAGTCATTTGACAGTCCTCTTTCATTTCAATGTTATTACATTAGGGGAAGTGGTTGGAAATAGCTTTGGAAACACACAGTAGGCAATAAATAACGCAAACTGCTTTTCTTAAATCAAGCAATTTATGCAGGATATTCAGGAGTTACTTATGGTACATGCTTCTTAAAAAGGTCAAATTAAATTAACCATTAATTTATACCAGAGCTGCCTGCAACAATTGTCTTAGGAATCTAGTTTAAAATGGCAAATATGAAGCAAGAGTCTGCTCAGGTATCCTCAATTACTCTCCCTCACTGGTCATAAATCCAGTGCAATGCAGTAGGAGGCAGATTTTTGGATAATCTGTGTATCTGTTAGAAGGACTTCTTTTGGTTAGGGTTCTTCTTTGTTAAGAATGGTTAGGTTCCTATGTACTAGGAATGATCACAACTCCATAAGGTGCACAAAAGCTACACTTGCTTATTGTTTTCATAGTGATGCTACAGAAAGTAAAAGAAACGGGGTTGAGTCTGAAGTGGCAGAAATATGCTCATACATTTTTTAAAGGGCTCAACTGAAATAGCCTACAAGCTTCACTGCTGCCCATCTGAAATGAGAATTGTTTGATGCACTTAAAGCTCCATGTGCCCACTGCATTATTTATATTGCACAAAGATGAAGCAAGAGAGACTACTGTACTCATGGCAACAGATTAACAGTCTCTTGATAAAAAATTGAAAATCAGAAGACTCCTAAGTACACTCACTATTTTTATTTACCCTCTTTCACAGTTTCAATTTTAAGTAGCGAATAAGAATTTTTTAGATTTTGCTACTTTGAGACTACTGTTCTTTCTCTATACTTTATTAGCCACAAATGCCATTTACTCAGTCATTTCTGTGGCATTTGCCAGAGCTATTTGGACAGTTTTACAGTCCATCACAAGCAGGCATCACACAAGGCTTCCAAGACTGTATATCCAACAATACCAGAAATACACTGGTGTTTTACAGGGAACCTCCATTTCTAATGAAACACATCTTATTATACCTGAAACTAATCTCTCTCTTTCCTAGTCAATGGTCAAAACTGGTGCAAATTTACCAACAATTTCAAGAAAGTGTATGCAAAGAAGGGAGACAAGCCTATGGCAGACAGAAAATTTAGCTTTTCTTTTAGGGAAAAAAAAAGGAAAAAAAAGACCTTCTGAAGATGGTTGTTTCTGAACAGAATGAAAGCACTAGGAACATCATGCTAATAATCAGTCTTGCATTAATCAGCGGGAAAACCCTGCTGTCAGGCTTCGACAATTGATGTAATCCAGATTTAAAATTAGCCTGATGATTTTATTTTTAGGGAGTGCAATCAGGGCGCCTGTTAAAAAGCACAGAATGAGAGTTAGGCTTACAGGTGTTTCCTGGAATCAATCAGCACAAGCCCAGAAGAGGAGTTCCCATGAGAGCTGCACCTGCTCACAGGCCTGAACCTGCACTGCCGAGCTGCTGGGGGCTGATCTGCACCCACACAGCTGCTGATTTGTCCTGGAGCTTGACTAGGAGCCACAGTTGTTTTTCAGGCTTTTCCATCACTGAAAATTGAATTGCAGAACAGGTGGCCACTTTATTCTGGGTTTCTGCGGTCATGTCTATCCGCACGTAAAGATGTGGGCTATCACACAGATATTATGCACAGCATGGTAGTCTTGCTGGACATAAATTAGGGCAGTAACACACCTGCCCTAGTGCAGAAGAACATAGTTCCTACCTCACTCGCACACAGCAAATCCAGCACTGTGCACAGTGCCAAGCTTGCTGCACACCATGCAACAACAACTTGCTCTTCTCTAGAACTTTTGGACATACTACACTCGCCAGGCTGCCACAATTCCCAACAGATGTAGAACAGGCTCAGAATCCATAAAGGCAAAATTTCCAAGCGCAAAGTGACAACACATTTGCTAGCCTTAAGAATCACACAAGATGAAAATTTGACCCTTGCGACCCCCTAGAAAGGGAGAAAAGATGATGTTTGTCTGAAGCCACTCAGATTCTCTCTCATTCCAGTATCCTTTAGTCTTATCTGGTATAAATAATGAGGTAAAGATAAAAAAATAAAATAAAATAAAATAAAAAAATAAAGTTTCAATATTTACCAGCTAAAGCATGCAGCTGGGGAAATTAAGACAAACACAAGGTATTTCAGGTCTTATCTTATTTTTCCAGCTGGGGTCACTGACAAGTAGCATTATGGAGTGGAAAATGTGAATTCTGTTTGGGAAAGAAATTTTTAAGCTAGGTAAGCTCTTGCTTACCTTTGCAGTAACAAATCTGCAGATGAATAGGTGGCAATTTCATGGTTATCATATAGTATATATGGGACCAAAAAGTGGAAGAGTTGCTTTTCATATAGAAATAACATTAGGCAGATAAGAGGCAGAGCAATAGCCAATGCCTCTATTGCAAATCTCCTCAGGAGATACAGAGGCTCCTGACAACCAGATCTCCTGTGGTAAGGAGAGGTGTAAAGTGGCAAGGCAGAACTGCGTGTTACCCAGACAATGGGACATCCTGCCCACATGCCTTGGGCACGGTGCTGCAGTCAAGCAGATTAGACTCTGATCTTGAGTTCAGCAGATTTTGGCTGCCACCCAGGACCAGCACTAACCTGCTGCACGCTCTTGAGCTTCTCTCTTGCACCTTTTTCATCCTTTCTCATCTCTGAAAGAGCAAGGACTTCAAACTTGGAGTTTAGAGCTTTGAGCTTCACGGAGTGTCCTGCAGTAGCCCAGGAACATGAAACAAAAAATTTTCTGTTAAAAGTAAGAATGTATAATTTTCCTTGCTGGTTGTCACCTTGGATGCCTGGATTGCCCAGCAACTTGCCCAAGCCTTCACTGAGAGCAAAAGACAGCTGTAACTAATTACCTTTCTGGGTGAAAAAGATTGTGAAACTCTAGAATTAGGCACCACAATGACAAATGCTAATTATGAACAACCATCAACAATTTCAGCCCTAAATAAAAAATGACAGTGACAACTATATGCATTCAGCAGCATCTGGAGCAAAAAAATAAGATAATACAGATAGCAGAACTCAAGCAGAGCCAAATCCCTCTTTGACTTCTCCGTCTGTTTCACCTCGGACTCTCAGATAATCTTCCAATTCCCACGCTAAAAGCCATCACCAAATCTTGCCTGTGAAGGGCAGACAGCACACATTCTTACCACCAATATTGCCTGTACCAACTAGATTAAGAGAGTGTTGATAGAAGAATTATCACAAGGAAATCTTCCCTCCTTTCACAGTACAGACAGAGGGTACTCCATGCAGGGTTGCACTGAACCACCCTTCTACAGAGCCACAGGTAGATAAATATTTGGGGGGGTTGGACCATTCATCCTCAAGGACTGTGAACATTTGCTTGCTTTCCTCTCTTTCCAAATTTTCCCCTTTGCCTCCCTGCGTGCTTAGTCAACAAGGCTCTACATACTAACAGAAAGAGGAGTCAACATGTGAGTTTGCAACAATACAGGGTATTCAGGGAGCATTCAGAGGAAATCTTACATACCTAGCCAATTTTTAGTAACAACACAGAACAGAATAACACATGCACTACAGGGATATGAGCAAAGTTGGATCAACTTGTACAAAAGAGTTTATAAACTACATTCTAAGAAAAGCAAAGGAGAAGGAAAGACAAGGCAGAAGGACAATATGATTATATGGGCACTTGGGACACTAATACATATGAACAGAGCATAACAAAAGATTTTTTTTTAATGTAATTGTATTTTATTTTAGTCTATAAATAGCTAACGTCAAAAGTCTCCTAGGGAAAATATGTTCAAGGAGAGATTTCAGCAGGAGAATGAAGGATGCGTGTCCAGCGGCAATAGGTTTGCAGCTCCTGGCAAAGGAGGCAACGTGCTTGAAAAGGAAAGGTGCAATGAACTGAAGTCACTTTGAGCTGACCAGGTAGGTCTGGGAGAACACATTGAATAAAGGACAAGTAAAAATTAGAGTGAAAAAGAGAGAAGATGTTAGTTGATGTTAGATGTACGCAGCTGCACTTACAGACCAGATCACTGTTTTCTTACACTTGTTGGTTTAAGTCCTAGACAAACTGAAACATAATTAAAACTCAAATTAAAACACTTGACTATTTTAAAATTAGAAACAATTACCTGACAGGGAGACTCCTACCAGGAAACCCAACAGCCCCTGGAGAGCAGTGAAATATCTGTAGCAAAAGCTACAGATATCAAACCACGTGCAGCAAGGCAGGAGACAAGCTGACCAACTCAGCCACTGCAATGGGAAAGTAACACTGGCTTCTTTCAGTAACATCAAAGGACCCCCACACAGACCAAGCCTCAATCCATGCTGGTCAGAATGGAACCCTCAGAATCAAGCTAATCTCTTACAATTTCTGAGGCTCATCTCTACTTACAGCTCCTTTCACAGGAGCAAATCCCAGGACTTTTAGCAATCATGTCTGTCTAAAACAGAGTTCAGCAATCCCATTCCTTGTCATACTCCAGAGTTCACACTTACCTGTATTTGACTGCTCTGCCACAGAACTAGCACATTCAGAACTTAAGACTTACACAAGCCACGTAAAAAGAAGTGAATGAATATGGACCAATGATGGTTTATATTGAACTATGACTACTAATGCACAGACAAGAAAGCTCTTAAAAGGTGGCACATTTTCAATCAATAAGGTATTTTCTATATGGTGTCACCTGTGATGAGGTACATACGACACTAACCACAACTCCTTGTGTGCCCCCTTCTGTATGAAGATCGGAAAAGATCAACCAAGGAGGGAAAGGGTCCATGCTGAGAAGGTCTGATGAGTACCAGGAACTGGCAGTCCTGCTGATCTAGCAAGAACTGATAATCTCAGGACACCTGGCATCTACAAAAGGCCACCAGTACACATTAGTATCACCAAGAGGTGATATGACTGTACCCAGAGACAAAGACTACGGGACTGTGTATCTTGCCAGTTGACATAAGGACTGACCCTATCGAGGACTTTCTGAACACAAGCCTCCCCACTGCCGTTTTCACACAGCTGCCCATGGGCATAGGAGGTGCTGGCAAGTCCAAGTGTGTGCACATTGCATTATAGCTCCTCCATCACCATGGAGGAGAAAGAAAACTGCTGAAAGCTGGTGAAAAAGGCACACTGTCAGCTGTGATCACAATTAGAAGGTAATGGCTAAGGTGGCGAGCAGTTATATTCAGTTTGTGTCAGTCTGAGGTTTTCAGTGAACGTGGAACTGTGTTTGCTTCACAGTTGACAACAATCAAGATGATATTTTGAGTTCCCCAAAAAGTGACAGTATACAATGTATCATTAAAAAAAAAAAGTCTACAGTCCTTGCACCATACAAACACCTAAACCAAGGGACCGTGGAGCTCCCAATCTAAACGAACAACACACAGGACAAGAGAAATAGGTTTAATCTTAGAAGCACAGCCTGGAGATAGAGAGGCAGACAGTTTAAGTGACTTGTCCAAAGTCAGAGAGGGAGTCTGAGAGGAATATTAATCTACGCACTCCCCTTGGGATTAATCCAGTTCATGGAGGAAATTATATTTTCCCTGAGGGTAGTAGGTATGAAAACGTCTTTGCTAAGCAATCAGATCAGAGTAATATACCATGCTTTTCCTCTACTGTACAAAAGCGGCAGACACGCTAAATAAATGACTAAATAGAAACACTCCTCCAGAAAGCCAAATGTCAGGTCATGGACTTCGGCCACCTTAAAGATAAACACGTAATTAAGGCTAGAGAAAGGTTTTGTCAGCTTTTAAACTGGCTCACAGCCATCCCTTGATTCCTGGTGCTTCTGCATCAACCATCCCTGTTCTCAGAGAGAAAAGCAAGCTGTACGTAGATGTACCAACAGGAATGGCAGCCATGTGTAAGGCAGGTATAATTTGCTGCTCTTAAGAATCAAAGGACTTGTTCTGGATTTTCATCTGCATAATAGAATGGAAATTGCTGTTTAATTTCATTTCTTGATGTCTTACTGATTTTTCCCTCCCACTGAATAGCTAAATTATTTTTTCAGATATATTATGTTCACTTCCCTGAGCTTCAGTGTCTTTTTCTGCTCCTTTCTTCAATTTTTAAGTGCCTGTATAAAATTGTACGTGTCCACCCTCACCAGCATTCACCACTTTTCCTGATTTAGCTGCCTCTGGGATTTCCAATTTTATTTCTCTTCTGGATCATCATTGAAGATACTAAGTAAGATCTCCAAGTTACTCAACCAGACATCTTTCCTACGTATCTAACTGTGGTTCAGGACACATGACAACACCATTTCTAGGTCCATCTGAATTAATTTTCAACAGCATTCAATCTGCTGGCTCCATTCTCCTGTGAAGTTCACATGCATAATAGACATATCTGTATAATCAAATACATACCGCAACTAAAAAGAATAGCTGAACTTTACATGCAAAGCTATAATTATCATAATGATGGGAAGTATGGCAAGATTTTTTTTCTAGGTAAAAATTCCTGGAATCCTAGCCCCAAATACCACCCCAGTTAGAAGACACCAAAGCCTCTCAGTTCAATTCTGCTTTAGACTAAGGGAGAAGAGCCTCCATAGTTCATACAATCTTATTACACCTTAAGGTGCCTTCTTCCTTTCTTTCAGAGTCCAGAACAACCCATCAGCATCCCTCGATGCACACAGAGACCAGCACGGAGCTGTGTCTCCAGCTCTGTCTGGGGGCTCCCACTGCAGACGGACCCTCCTCAGATAAGCGTGGCAGGTTCTGCACCGAGACACTCCGGTGTTTTCCTACAGGTGGGCAAGGTCACGATCAAACCCCATGAGAGGACAACCTCGCATCGAATACAAAGACGTAGGAGGAGATAATAATCTGCCCAAGAAAGAAAAGGACACACAATTTAAAACAAATAAACCTACTAAAACGTTCTTCTTGCTTATTACAATCAGGTAAGAACCCAATTTCATGAAATCAGTTAATTTCAGGAGTTCTAAGATAATTCCAGAGGTACTATGCTGATAGTAGAACAAGGGAGTTAGAAGTCAAGTACAATTGCACAGAAGACTTTTTCTCTTCCTTCTAAAATCAAATTTTAGTGAAGTTTGTCTGCTGTTTGTAAGGCTATTATTCTACATTCTAGCTCCACTCTCTTCCATTAGAAGCATCTGCTCTGTCATCTTCCTTAAAATCACATCTACTATAACTGCACATAAAATTTTTAACAAACTAATGCATATTCCTGAAATCATATATACCATAATTTATGTCAAATAATATCCCTATAATTATAATTTAATCATCTTATCAATTCTTAAGAGATTTCCCTTTGAACAACTGTTTTAAAACTATGCATAAAACTCATGCATCAAACAAAAAGGAAATTCATATTGAAACTGTAAATTGGAACATAATTATATAGCAATTAAAGCAGGATGATTACTGGGAAACTTATACCAACTGACATACTAAAGACATCTCTCAATATGGCATCTTAGGTGATTTTTTAAATTTGTTTTATTTTAGCAATTATAATCTTTATTTTTTCAGTGTTAATTTTACAGAGAAGCTTCTTTAAAAAGCAGTTTCTCAGAGACACTTAAATTTCTTGTGCATTATACCTCACATAAAGTCATGTTTGCATAACTCCAGTATCACCTTATACTATAGTGACATGAGTTTTAAGGTGGCACTCAGGTTAAAGGTGGCTACTTATTTAATGGGAAACATGAACCTCTCTCTAGGATATCATTCATATTCAACACACAGGATTAATTCAAATCTCTCTTGAAAGCAAGTCATAACTGCACATTTTACCAAGCATTACAGTGTGAATCATCCTTTGTACTGGGTCCCAGTTCTGCAAAGCACTTAAGATGTGCTTAAGTCTCTCTCAAATCAATAGAACATGGTTTGCTGAATAGAGGCTGAATCCAATTCTGCACTTGAGGCCAAGTGCAACTAAAAGATTAAATCAGTCTCACTTCCCAAAAACTCTGATCTCTAATGCAGTGAAATGAGTAAGCTAAATATGTTTTCACCAGCTTAATGCAGCCTTCCCTTTTTATTTCACTGCTTTTTTTCTTTTTTCCCTGCAGAGAAATTTTGTATTTAGCTGCAGTAGTTTTATCATTCCTACTGCAGCTAGCTCTTCACCAACTCTATCTTAATACAGCCCACAAATATCTGCATCACATTAAAAGCATAATATTTGTATCTGGAAGGAAATATATTTTCTAGTACCTGTCATTTGCCACAGATCAAATAACTAGGTTTATCTTAGGCTTTGAGAGACTTTTTTTTTTTTAAAACAGTAAACTTTTTTCACTCACAGTGGAAATGGAAACTCATAGTGGAAATAGAAATTATTTGTTCACATAACAAATACACTAAGCATCTAAATGTTATTCATCTCTGCACACATATCTGGAACAGGCATGAATATGCACATTCTAAACTATGTATATTTTTTAAAAGACTAGTCAAAACATCTCAGCTCTTTCCTCACTGTATTTAATCAAGTTTCTTATTTAGTACTTAAACACAATTCACATAGCTACTAATAATGCAAAACCATGAAAGCAGGAGAAAAGGGTAAACCTAATAGATTTATAACAACAGCAGTTGTGAAATAATGTGTGACTAGTGAGTGATAAGTCCCTGAAGCAATCTGTCACATAGGTACATTCCCACAGATAAATTAAAGAAAGAGAGAGATTTACTAAGCTGTTTTTTTATACTTAATAGAAAATGATGTTTATTATAAGAATAATGCATGATGTACTAGGTTTCAACTATTTCATTTTTTTCAACTATTTTCACTTTTTTGCTTAGCAGTGGATGTTGTGAATGGCATGACTCATTCAATGATCTGCACCTGTTTCTTCATTTTTATTTTTTATTTTTAAAAACTCTCATTTCCAGGAATAAATTGACAGAAGGAAATATTTGGAAAAGAAGGACTCAAGAGACTGACCTAGGAAGAAAGTCAGATCTGTCAAAACAAAAATACTAAGAGAGAAAATAATATTTGGCTAGGGACAATTAGCCTTTCGAAGGTTTGTATATCTTATGGGAGAGGATAACAACCCAGTGATCAGGGCCCCAAACTGGGACTGAAGGCTTCAACTACTTCTTCTAAAATTCGTGTGACCTTGAGCGATACCCTTGGGACAGAATATAACTCAGCATAATCCCAGGGTGAGCTGCAGCTCGACAGCAGAGCAGTTTGGGAGCAGTTAGCTGCAGCCTTTTGCTGCAGCCGAGAGCTCAGAGCAGGTCAGTCACAGCAGCAAGGAGCAGATGCCACAGACTGGCCTCCAATCTAAAGGAGATCCTGTTCGTTTCCAACTGGGTCAGGCAGGATCTAGGCATAAGCCTAAATTACAAAGAATGAAAAAAAAATCTATCTTTTGAGAAAGCGTGCTATACATCAAGCTGATCTACTGCTGTTGAATAATGGGAGCACGTACAAGTTTTGCTATTTAATTTCCTACAGGAACAAGACCTTTGCATTGTAATTTTACTGCTACTTTTACACATAGCTTGTAGTATATCAGAGCTACTTTTCAAAAAGCATTATCAGTATAAAATTACTGTTTTAAGGCTCAGATCTTGTTAGGGATCCCATCTGACAAGAGATAATTTGGACCAATTCAGGGCAGACAGAGGATGCCCACAGATCTCAAAGAGGATTGGAATCAATTTGCACTGTCTGAGATAATATTAGTGCTTTTGCGGACAGACAAAACTCTAGGTTTAATCATTGAATTTAAATGTACAAGATCACAGGAACCCAAGGATGGAGAAGAGGAAGGACTTCATCTATTTACTTTTCCATTAAATGTAAATCTTGCCATTCCTTTTTCTCCTCAAACAGAACACACACAGTTTTGACTTCTCAGACCAAAGCTTAAAACCTACAAAATGTACCTTTAAATAATGAAAATGAATTACCCAGAGGCTAATGACATGTACGTGTAAATCCACAGGAAGGCTTAATGATATTTTTGGTCTTAGTATTAACAAACTTCAAATTAAGAAATTGAAATTTCACTCACTACCCAAAATTCAAATCTGCCATCAGTTTCCACCTTATTTCCATTTAACTGTGTTAGTACAAAAATATCTAGGACTTCATACTCTGCTTTGTGCTTGCTACCATAAAATCGCTCATCAGTTTTACATTCTTATCTATCTTAATGCTGTATTTAATATTAATTCATAAGCTTTGTAAATATGCAGAATCATGGAAAACCAGCAATTAGGGAGGCAGTGGACCCTGGAGCACTATGGGGCTGTCCTGGCAAAGGGCTAGTTTCATTTGAGAAGCCTGGAAGAGTATAAATTAAACACTTGTTCATATAAGGGCAATATCCAAGCAAGAGATCACAGGAGAAAAAAAATCCTCACAAAACCCTTTGTAAACATGCTCCTGTTTTGATGAGCATGAATGATTTATTCAACCTTCCATCTATGACAGCTCCTCTTTATTTGAGTACTCCTGACCAAGCAGAAAGAAAACTTCACAATCATGTAAGGCAACTGAATGTTATAGCATCCTCGGAATTGGTATCCATAATAACAACACTTTCCCACAGTCACTGGCAGAATAACTGCTACAGTTAACACTCCACCAGCTCACAGGGAAAAAAAGACACTGGAGGCTACACCAGTGGGTCAAGGACATTACTCTAGGATGGAAAAGCTGTCTAAGAAATACTTATCACAATCACAGCTTTATTCTGCCTTGGATAGATTGTTACAGATAGCCAGGGTCCATTAAGGAAAATCAAAAGAAATGCCCCATTGCAGCAGACCAGCATCCTGGATGCCTATAGCAGGAGGGAATGGGAGAGCACAGCAGCCGGCCCACTCTGTTTTTTTTTTTTTTTTTTTTTCTCAGTACCCAAAATTATTCTAATTGGGATGAAGGATGTTATATCCGTTCCTGTTCCCCGTTTTGGATCTGCAGTTCATGAATCTGTCTAATCCCTGTCTGATCCTGCAGATGATCCCTGACTCCATGTCCTACTGTGGCAACAAATTCTATATTTTCGCTGGAGAAGGAAGCACCCCCTTACAACCAGAGCAGGCGGCTCCTGCTAGTTTCAAGAATAGCCTTAGCACTGAAGCTTGACCTTCTCTATACTCACTACCTCTGCAAATTTCTAAATCTCAGGCCCATCCCCACTCAGCCTCCTGCTGCTCTCTGCAACGGCCGAGCCAACCCAGTCTTTCGAGTGCTTCTTCATTTAGCTGCCTTTCCCAGCACCTTCTCCCAACCCTGTTCTTTCCAAGATACAGACACCAAAATGACACTCAACACAACTTTACACAGGAGCAAAATGTGCAAATACGCTCAGTCTTCCTGCTTTTCCTGCTGAGCAAAAACATCCCTGGACATCAACAGCCATCCATGGACACTGACTGCAACCTTCCACAATTCTGCACAATTATTTCATCTCACCGTTTTTGCTTCCCAAGCACTCTCTGCTGCCCAAAGCACAAGCAACTTGGGATTGTTACAGACATTAACATCCATACACTAAGCACTGCACTCCCAGAAAGCACATGAGTCTTGACTAGGACCATTTCCAGGTTCACTATTAGGTCCTTTCCTGCAAATGAATATTTAACTTGAACTTCTCTACAGTCTAGCTACAGTGCTGTCAATGAAGAACTGTACAAGCAGGGCCCTGTCATGCAATTTCTCATTCAGTGTCTAAAGGCTGAATAGATCATTAATTTTGGTAAAAGCAAGCAAAGATTCAAATAGCCAGAAGGGAAATGCCTAAGTGCATTCTCAATATTAGGCACGTTATTTCATTGCTATCTAGACTAAAGTCTTAAACAAGCAACAATATCATTATCAAGGTCCATGTTCATCAATTACATCTTCATCTGGTCCCTATAGCTTCTCATCAGAAATTCCTTTTTTTAAAGGACATTTTTGTTCGAAGGAGTGTTCGTTATTTCTCCTAGACATAGAAGAGATTACAAAATGGCTTAAGTAGCATAGTCCAAATGCTGAAAGCGGTAGCTTTCAAAAGTTGTCATTCTACGTTATTAACAGTAATTAGCGTGTTTTGGATATCCAGTCCATTTTTATTTTCAAGTGTTCTTATTTTTAATGTCCTTTACATATGTAAATGTAAACACAAATGCATGCTTACCTTTTTAATTTTGCTCCTTTTAAAATCTAAAGGTTAATATATCACAGTCATCTACAATCACCAATAAAATATAACCAATTAATAATAAATAACAAGGATAAAATTCAAAAAGAAACAACTAAATTCATCAACTATCAAACTTCAGGTTATATTCATTATTAGGAAGATAGGCAGCAACTACATACTATTCAAATATGAAAGGAGTGTGTTGTCTCCGCTCTTCCCGAGACATCTGTCTTTTTGCACTGACTTATTGTTTTAATAAACACAGAAGAATATTTTACATTTCTGCATGGATACTCAGTAAGAATATTTAGCTGATGAACTGCAGAGGTCACACCTCGTTGGCATTTCATATTTCTCTGTGCTACATGCATATAGATAGGATACTTACGACATCTTCTATTTACTTTTCAGTTTGGTTCATAGTTTTCTATCATCTCAATCATTTAAACAAACAAAAGCAAAAACCTCAAGAACTTAAATCTTAGCTGTCTGGAATATTATTTATGACAGCTATGTTACCACACACTTATTTACATACATTCTTGAGCTGGATAAGGAACTACATCTAGCATATCTATTAATGGAATTTATGCACATTAATGAAGCCTGGCAACAAACTTATAAAATATTTTGAACCACAGAGATGAGCAATCTCAACAAATTCCCTTACAAGCTGCATTAAAGCCAGTGGTTCTATACCAATTAAAATAACTGCCAAAATTTCTTCCTTGCTAGCATCCAGACCCATATGTTTGAATAAGCTACACCCATCAGAACACCGTCCTCTCTTACTTGGCACTAAGAAGACACTACAAACAAGTTTTTAATTAAGTTAATTTCAGAGTTGCTAAGGAGTAAGGTTTGAAAATCTTCCATCCCTGGTCATCTAATACAATAACTGGATTTTTTTTTTTTTTTTTTTTTTTTAGGATTTTATCCCATAACAGCATGTCAGAATTCGACTACTTGTCCAAGACATCTGCTATTTACATAGAAAAATAGCCTTCCCTAATGAGATCTCAAAAGAAACAGTCCTGCATATGCAAGACTGAATTCATTTAGAAATATGAAGGTGTATTTCTTCCTCTGTAAACACCAACGATTCATATAGAAAAATGTATTTCTCCAGAACAACTGGCATAATATTTCTTTTTAAAATAATTATGGGATTGATTCACTCTTCCATTACTACAAATTCAAAATAAATTGAAATAACTGACTTCAGAAAAACTGGAATTATGCTGGAATGAAGCAGTTTGTATATATTTCTAAAATAAACTATTTTAAATTCCAGATATATGTCTTTCTAATATTAGTCATCCTCTATAACATGTGTTTTTTCACCTGAATATTACTACTCACATATATTCTCATTAGCCTTGTCAATTTCTTCTTGTTTGTGCAAGACAGAAATAATTAATCATAGAAAACATATACAAAACATGCTTAGAAGCAATAACTACCTCTGTTTTCTAATATTCCCTCACATTGGCCTTCATATTTTTCACTGCTGTCAACTCCACAGGGAGGAATAAACAGCAGAACTTGAGTAATCCAAATACAGGAGTTACTCTGATTGCTGTAGTTGTGTCTGTAGTCTGTTTCCACCTCGTGAGTACAGATGCATTTCTAAAGCACAAGAATCCTTTTATTATGACTTTTCAGAGCGTTCAGAGCTGCAAGCAGCAAACACAGACTTCTACTGACGAGAACAACCATATTTTAGACAGTCATTAGACTGAAACTCAGCATCATTAAAAACAGGATAGACAGAAAACATCACAGGCAAAATTAGAGAGACTTGTGCTACTGCTGATTTTTTCTAGGTTATCTCTATGGGAACCTTGAACATGATCACCTACAGATTTTCATAAAGTATTTTACACACCAAAAGGGAAAAAGAGAGTGAAGAGATCTAACTTTTGCTTCTTCTAAAATAACAACAAAAGTACATGGAAATCACCATTACAAAACCAAGTATTTTAGCTATTTAACAAAAAATGCTTGTTACTGTGACCATTCCTACTCTGAAAAAGAACACAGTTAAAACACATATACTCTGGCACTTGAATTAAGAGCTAAAAGGGAGATGAACACAAGTAATAGTTAATTTTTTTGAGACTTTATGAAAGATGCAAGTAAAGCAGTGAGCCTGACTTTCTGCTTAATTCATTTATTACGAATAGGCTTGCCAAGGAAAAGGGTTATACAGTTTTAAAATCATGAACTGTCTTCAAGGAAAAAAAGAAATCTACATCGTTGAAAATGCAACTGCCTACAGATTGCTCCCTCAAACCACACATGGTTTCGCAGATATGTTGCAATTCAGCCTAAAAGTTGAACTTTTTGCATCAGTACATACCTGCATAAACATACATATAAACAGAGATCAGTTTTCTGAGCTGCGTATATGTCTATTTGAGCATGACTCCACATGCAACAAGATCTTAAGATTTATTTTATATCGGTTTATGATCTTACTTATACTAAAAAGCGTATATTCTCCTCATTGTTTTCTCCTGCTCAAATATTTTGCATTTCGGTCACATTAAGCTAGAAACACAGGTATCACAGACGTCCTTTGATTTTTTTATGGGACTCTTAATGGTGTGGTCCTATTCCCACTTTGTCTAAAGTTATGAGTGATATGGCAGACGTTTGATGAAAGGATCTAGGTCCTTCTGATTTTGAGACATCACACATTCCACTGAAAAATACTTAAAGTGTTAGTAAGTAATGATCAATAATACTACCATAACAATTGATAACAAACCCTGGGATATTATTATTTTTAAGTTACAGTCACTGCAATTGCGCACCTACAAATTTCCCATTAATCCAGGCAGCTTTTTTTGTTTTTGTTGTTTGTTTTTTTCCCCCACTTTGAGCTTCTAAACAAATATCCCTAATTGTGGCACAATTATGGACTTCTAGCCACAAAGAGAACATACTTTACTAAGAGACAAAAACACTAGCTTATTAGACTCATTATAAGAAACTAAATTCACAAAGAGATAGACTTAAATGAGAGATAAAATTGTTGTGGAACAAATGGATTCTCCCTTGGCATTTGGTCAACTATCTCTCCAAAGTACCAGGAACTGAACTATTTCTTATTTATCTTTTCTTTCCTATTTATTTTTTTTCCACTTTTTTCTTTCCAGCTGCATACCAACAGATCCAGTATAGCAGCATCTACATTAGATGTATCAACTCTTTCCTGAGTCTGCAGACTAAACAAGCAGATTCAAATCTCATGCAAATCACATAGCCACTTCTTGATGATTATTTTTTTTTTACCAGTGGGTCTCTTAAATTGACACATATATTGGATTAAGTGCTTGAGAAGACAGGACAAATCTGCTTTCAGTACAGACATGAGAAGCATGACTGAGATTTAGCAGCTCCCATTCGAATCTCCGTGCCGCAAAATCGCGATACAGTCATCATGCAGCAACGACTGCGATAAGGACTGCGGGAGCAGCGAGTCGCTTCCCATCTGCTCCCTCACTTGCCTGTTACTGTCACTTGCAGCCTAAGCAGTAGCCATCAAGGATATACATGTTGTGACTTTAGATAAGCCAAAATAATCTGACAACAATTTAGTTACGGTTAAAAAGACAAGTACCCACAGAAGCAATCTGGAAGCCCTTTCCTCTGGATTCAAAGAGCAAATATATTTAATAATAATAGTAGTAATAGTAATAATAATAATGCTGTCTTATGGAAAGAAGAGTGGCTCTTCAGCTACTCCAGAACTTAGTAGACCAAACATTACATCCTTGCACAATTCTCAAAGCGTTAAATTTCAAAGGTAGCTATATGGCAGGTAGGCATCTACAGCAGGAAAGGCACCTCCACGACATGGCTCCTGCCACACTTTCAATGCTGCTGTTTCTGGGAGCAATGGTGATTTCTGTACAAGCTCGTGTACTTTCTTTTTCTAGCGAGCTCAGGTTGTTGGGAAAAATATGCAGTTTCACATATACTGCTATAGTGCAACAGCTGGCAAATGTTGTCTTACTAATTGTGACCTCTGTACAGAAAAGCATTAGAATTGTGTTTGCACCATAAAGCATCTGCTACACACATACATAAATATTTACTATTAAAATATCATTACTCTAAAAGCAGCAAGTGTGACAACAGCCATAAGGATTAGCAGGGAAAACCCTGCAATTGTTTTCTTAACATTTTATTGTTAATAAGGTTGAAAGATACTGAAGTAACTAAGGGGTTTATGAGCTTTATAAGCCATATAGGCATTATTCTCTGGATTGCTAACTCAGGATATACCATTTTAGGCTTATCAACAGAATACCACAAAAGAGCTCTGCTTTCTAAAAAGGTAAAAGCTCCATATATTCCAAAAATGTTCAAATTCTGACAATGTTAAATGATTGATAAGGTTGCTATATCTTTCAGGAATTATATTAAAATGATTTGTGAGTTCTGAAATGATCACATTTCCTAACTGAGTTAGCCCTAACCTCATCACAGATTTAACAGCAGGCAACATGAAAATACAGACCTTGAATCACAGAACCGGGCAATCCACGAACGTGGTTATTCCTTGCATGCAGTCTACAAGAAGGGACATTGAACAGACAGCCAAGTTCCTACTGAATTACTCCAAAATCATTAGGACCCGCAACAAAAAAAACATGCGAGTGGAAATGTGTTCTACACACAGCACCTGAATTTGTACCAAATTTGTCTTAAATGCCTGTGGTGCCACAGTGTGACGGGGCTGCTCTAGCCTCCTGAATTGGAACCAACTGAAAAGGAACCCAATACTTTAATTATTATCTACAAGGGGGAAAAAAAAATAGTATTTTCTTCTGTTTTTCTTCTCTTTTAGCTGCAAATAAGGGTGTAAGGGGTTGTCTTTTTTTCCCCCCCTCCACTTCACTGCTAGCTGATAGCACAGAACTAGACTATCCTTGCTCTGGAAAACCCATTTTATTCTGTGTTCCCTTGACATCCAGGAACTAGATTAAATGACATGCTGAAATAAGGACTAGTCCAGTTTTATTACTGCTCTGTGTATATGTCTATCTGTACACACCAGAACAAATTAAAATAAAATTGCTTACAGCATTTTGATTTTCAAAATCTTAAAGCAACTGACTTCTGAATTTAGCAGCCTTATTGCTACATTAAAGCTATATGCTGTTCTCAGAATATTCCTGTGACATTCAATAAAATTGCATTTACGGATGCCCCTTTCTCCCTTTTCCTTTCCTTATGCCAGTGGTTGCCCTTCTCTCCATAGCTTGCAATATCCCTCCAAGGAACAAAACAAAACAGTTCTGTATTGCTCAGAAAAAAGAATCCACCTCCTGGCTCCCAACTGGGATACGAGAGCATTGAACTGCACACCGAGCAGAAACACTGCAGCTTCAAACTCCTCCTAGCAACCAGAATAAAAATGAGACACGGCAATTCATAATAAAAATAGTCGATATTAAAGTGACAATTAAAAGCACCCGCTACAGACAGGTCTCTAACAAGCTCAAATAATCCAAAAAAGAGTTTAGTAAAATGGCTTTATAATATCTCTCTTTATTGCATTATGCTCTGTAACACTGAAGTCATTTTTATTTTCCTTAGAAGGATAAATTTTTTATCGCTTTTTTTATACAGAAGATTTTATACAAATACACAAATATTTCCAAGCTTAATCCTGTTTCCTATGACACCACACTTAAGATTGTGCACAAGCATCCGTTTGGATGCTCATCTTTGGACCCTGATCCTTGCTTTCCAGAACCAAGAAGGGTGTCTAAAGTTGTGCTGCTCAAGTGCTCTTTATTTATATGTCAGCTCATATTTCTGTCTTTCATTTGTTAGGCACCCGCAGAGAGTTGGTATGTTTTCCCTTCCTCAGTAACCACTTAAGGCCACATATACTCACAGCTAAGGTAAGAAAAATCAAAACTTACTTCCAGGGAGAAAATAATACTGACCGACAGCTCAAACCCCACATATTTTTTACCAGATGCACTTTTATGCTGTCTATGAGTGTACTAAGGAAATAAAGATGGTCACAGGAGACGTGAGTTAAAATTTTCTCAGAAGAAAAAGTAGTATCAGTTTTGCAACCTGATGACAAGCAGGTATTTCTAGAAACAAAATAATTTTGACATCCCCAGGGTTTTTGATTTGTTTTCATTCTTTGTAAGATTTTAATACAAGATTGTTTTAAAGATTTTGATTCCTGCTTTGGGAGAGAGAGGGGAAGGAAAGGAGCAGGCATAGGATATTAGCTTCATTATTAGAAATAGCACTTTTCTTGGCATATCCTGAAAGGCCTGTGCCAGCACTCATCCTGAAATGGTACTAAATATAATTCATTTAATAAAAGACTGGCTAAACATAAAATTAAATCAGGCAGCCAACTTGATTGTTTTCACAGGAGGTGTGAACTGGGGCACCTGCATTCCCCAAAATTGCCTAATGTTAATGAGATTTCAGATTCATAAAATTGCAACAACCCTAACTATACATGAAAAATATGACATCTGTTCCTCAGGCCGTGTCATTATTTGGGGAATTTGGCTACATACAATGTAGGAGTTGTAATCAATTTAATTAAATATCTGTAGTATCAAATATTTCTATGAATGCCGAATCCATCACCAATAAAAGTTGTATCAGATCATGGGCACTAAAGAATAATCAAATTTTTATGATTATTAAGTGATATTTAGTGACCCACTAAAATGAACAGATTTTTACACATTAATTTGGCTAAAGCAAGGTTAACTAATTTCACCAAGTTTCCTACAAGTAGCCAGAGCCAGAAGAAACAACATCTCCTCAGAAATTGAGGAGGCCTTTTTAAAACAATGTTTATTAAAAACGTAGTTTGAACATCTAAGACAGAAACTTGGAATTAGAGGAGAAATGTATTCATAGGAGTTGAGGAGATGGAACAGAGGCAGCTAGGAGGAAAAAATGCTGATTCCACATTCAGAGGAGAAATCTGACCTGTGTAGGTAGAGTCTACAGTCTACACGCACAAAAGGGCCCCTTCCAGAAGAATTCCCAGTATGGGAGAATAAATGAAGCATATCCTAAAACAATCATAATTATACACAGGGGTGCATGTGCATATTTATACTCGGAAAGAATGCCTTCTCAAAAAGCAATAACTTGTTAAAACATGAGTTATTTTTCATCTGTTGCTTTGTGTCTTTTTCCTTCTCTTAACACATGTCCACGAATAAGTAAGCTATCCATGAGGGCAGAGCGGTAGGTGTTACCTCAATTTTATTGATGGTTTAAGAGTTTCTCACAACATCCTCAAGGACATACAATTGAAGTACAGGTCAGGTAATGGGGGAGCAATGTGGATTGAAAAGCGCCTAAACTGCCAGGGTTATGGTCAGCAGCATGAAGTCCTATTGACACCTAGTGGTGTCAATATTGACCTAGGGTCCCAGACTGTTTCCTCACACAATCCTGACCTCATCTCTATTACACAGATGTCTTCCTGAGAAAGCGAATATTTTTTAAAAGAGAGATAAACTTAGATTCTGTACAGAGCTGTATATCTTATTTAGCAAATACTATGACAATAGGGAATGTGAATCATGGAATCTAATAAATCTGTCCAAATTCATTATCTCTGGGGGACTATTTTATCAAAACAGTTCTCCCCTTTTATAGGATGGTTTCAGTAACTAACAACTACTCTAACTTCTTACTTTGATTCTGATTATGTGTATTTACACCAAAAAAATACAAAAAGGTATTTGGAAATAGTAATATAGAGATAGTTTGGAAATAGTAATAAATAGATATCCCAAAAGTAATTATGTGAATATCACATCTAGACACATAACTAATATTTAAAAAAAAATTTTTTTTGAGAGGTTTGAGTAAGATTTTGATTGGAGATCTAGGCAATTATTTCAATTATTCAATGATTTCAATTTTATTTATTTTAATCATGAGACAAAAGATGTTTCAATTATTTTAACAGCAAGCTATTTTTATTTTTTCCCACAGGTATAAGAGATTCCTCACAAAAAAAGATCCAGTATATTATGGAAAGAGTATACACACACTAAAGGAACAGGAGGGCTCATAGCAACATGTAGACTTCTAAAACACCTCGTATCCTTAGGGACTGTTGGATGTGGGCGTTGTGTGAGAGGGATGGCTGGTAATAGATTCCCAGGAGGATGCTGCAGAAATAGACAAGATTGGGGTCTTTCTGGCTGAGCGTAGAGGGTGACCATAATGATGTGAATATATAAACAGCATGTAGGCATCCAGCTTACACTTACATATATTAAATGATGGCACAAATCCATGTGAAAACAAAAGCATCTGACAGAAAATATTAACAGTTGTCCATGAACACGTTAAATACCAGTCAGACTAAGTGACCAAATGACAATTATTTGGCATTAACAAAACCTTTTACAAAGTGTAAGGAATGACATTTCTCATCATAAAACCTAGGCATACCTCAATACGCGTGACTTCAATCTGCTTCATGTTTGTTTCATTTCACACAACTCTCTATGACTGGGTTGCATCATTTAGACCATTCCTTCTAGAAATATTGTTTTATATTCCTTTGAAAATCCAAGGTTCTACCAAAATAGCTTTATTTCCTATTTTTGCAGCTGAAAGATCTAAAATATAAAGTGACTTGCCAGATATCTGTTAGTGAATTAGTGACAGTGGCAAGCCTGGAACCTCAACTGCTATTTGGCAGACTAAAATTTCACTGTAGATTAGGAGAGTACTCTGACATCTGTCATACTTAACATGAAATTTCATTTATGACTAGTGATTTATGCCAGATGTTTTACCATCCTATCGTAGAAAGACAACTGTAAGAAAGCAAATTAGCAATTCTTAACCCTTATCTGACATGTGACAGGCTACAGATTATGTGTACTATATTAATCATCTGCAAATATGAAGACAAAAGTTCAACTCATTATTATTCTAATCTTTCAAATACCACACTATTTTCCCCTCTGCCAGCAGGCCATGCAGGTGCTCCTAGGTAGGATAAAGCACACAGACCAGAGTACGTAAGAGCAAAATCCCTCAGTGAATTTCAATTGGCACAAAGAGGGGCTTCCTTTTCTATTTGGGTTCTTATATTACACTTTATACTATCCTATTCAGAACATAACATCTTTCTAGATCTCCCTCTGATACGAACAGGATTTAGCTTGTGAACAGGAGACTATATGCCAGTTAATGCCTTAGAAAATCTTTTCAATCCTTTAAAATAAAAAGCTCATACAAATATTTCTTCCTGTAATAGCTTCAAATTATAAGCACATAGGGCATGCAATGTCAAAACTCAGTGTATTCAGTATAACACAGTAACTCTGAAGTGACCTTGTGTCTTCACATCTATAAACCTTACTCCAGCAGAAAGTAGATCCCTTCATTCTCAAGCAATAAAAGACAACAGGTAACAATTATCTGAAGTACCAGCTGTTGTCTTAGCTGTAGCAATTACTCTCTGTTCTCTATTAAAGAAACAGGGTGACCTCAGACAGTGTGACTGCATGGGAGCATCAGAAGAGGCTCAAAGTTAGAAGGAGGTATTTGAGCGCAAGGGAGTTAGTAGCAAATGCCTTTTACTTAAAGATGTTCAAAATCTACCTAGACAATTCCTAGGCAGGGTCACTCTACAGGGAACAAAACACTCCAAATCTGTAGCTCACCTTTGACTTAAATTTCCAGGCTCTGAGTGCAGAGGAACTACTGATTCCTGGTTTTCTATGGATTTGTGTTTTCAGATTGAGCACCTGAGTTTGCAACCCTCCTTTCAAGGGATAACAAGAGATGTAATCCAGCTCCTTAGACCAGATCCTAATTTTTACCAACTAATAGAAACTTTATAAACTGGAAATCTTTCTTCCCTCTCATCAACTTTAGCTGAAATCAATCTAGAGAAGAGGTAGAATACAAGACAAAGACTACAAGACAGACAGTATGAGTCCATGTATTCCTTTCCTTAGAAAAATAGCTTATAAATTATCCCAATGAGCACTCAAGTCCATTAGTTTAAGAATCACTCCATTTTCAACATCTGAAATTAACCCAAAAGAAATTCCCCAGAGAATGGTAGAGGGGAGAGAAAGAAGTAGTGTGCAGATCACCTTCCCTCCCGGCTTCACTTGTCCTTGTGCCTCACTAAGGTGTTGGACACCTATTCAGAACCTGGCAGAGTACCCTAGAACTTGTGTGTGTCACTGTCGGTATGAAGCTGTGAATACACCAGGATTGGTCTGTCCACAACCCAGCACATTTAAATCTCACACAAACCAAAGTGGCCAAGTACACAAAACTTCACTTTAGCAAAACGTTGGTCAAAGTATTGTGATGATTACACAATAAGTATTGTATATGCCCGTGTGCTAAGTCCATGGAAGATGCTACTAATATATTTATGAATTCTGCTGTGCTCTTCAATAATAAAAACTGAAATAATAATTTATTTTCTGCTTTGTAAGAACAGGAATTTTCACAACTCCAACAGCATGGGATGAATAATTAAAGAGGTGCTGCTGTTGGCTATTGCTAGGAGGTGATGGAACACGCACTGCAAAAACTGTGGTGCTTCTTAGACCCTGATGAAAGTGTCCAGGCAGGCATAAAAAGGGCTCATGATTCGATCATCTGATAGGGGAAATAAGAACTACAGAACTTTTGGTAAGAACCAAAAGCCTCCAAGATGGATTGAATAATGCTTATATAGGGATAGAAAAATACTCCAGCTTACATGTAAGAGCTTTCAGCATAAGCAAAGACATTTAGCTCTTCTTTACTTTGGAATGATATCAGAGATAGAATAATACTGCCACTGCAACAACAGTGCCATGTCTGTACACAACGAGAAATTATTTTTTCCTTTAAAATAGTTCCCTCAACCCTGATTTTTAACACGCCCCTCAAATCTGTTCCAATCCTAACTGAAGTCACAAGGGAACAAATAGGGGGAAAAAAGATACTCTATTTTAATTATGAAGGACTCATACTGTTGTGGAGAAACTTGCCCCCTCCCAGGAAGCTTGATGGTCCTTATTTTAAAAGATCATAAAACTTGAACAAGATGAATCAGTCCCCGAGTCATAGTTCCTCTTTCTTCTCTAAGGTAATTAAAACCAGCAGAAAGCAAGAATACACCAGGCTTTCTTTTAATGGGGCATAAGAGACTGTTACGGACTGTGTTTGTCTCGACATCGTTGACACACCATTTACCTGAACAATGCCCCAGTATCTTGTCTATGCAAGACCAGCTCAAGACCCAAACAAGGCCATTATCTCTATTTACACTTCTTAATGCCAGGCATCTTGTCTCTGGGAAGACTGTAATATCAGCTCTCTACCTGGCCTCCGCATGCTGTCTCTCGGAAGACCAGCTCAAGACCTGACTCAGCAGTGCCCACCAGAGCAGCTCACATTCCAGTCCGGGGAAGAGGAACATCAAAGCACACCACACGTATGACACAAACAACACGTACCAGAAAACTGCAAGAAAGTGGGAGGACTCTTTGAGAAGGGGGACATAAAAGGAGCACTCATTCCGCCCCCCCACCAGTGTGTGGGTCATCACCTGCACCTGCGTGCACGGCCTTCTGTCCCTGAACATCACCTGCACCAAAGCAGAGTCAGCGACACTTAGCCGGACTGGTAGTGGTGGCAACTATAATCTCATTGCATCTCTCCCACTTACTTGCTTATCTTTCTTTTTTTCCCTACTTCTTCTCTCTGTCCTATTGCACTTATGAGAATAAAGCTAACAAGGTTGTACGGCATTTGACCCCGTTTGTGTCTTAATCTCGCTCTTAGGATTATATTGAAACCTCCCCCGACACTGGATCGGGACACAGGGTCAGTTAATTAAGCCATGATATTTTGAATATATCTCTCATTTTCATATTAGAGGACAAAAATTTTCAAACTATCTTCAGGACTGAGGGCTTTAAGAAACAATGATTATAAATTAGATATATTTAGGAGCATGAGTCTCACAAAGCCATGGACTGTGATTCAGGCTTCCAAGTCATCCAGCTCTTTTTAAAGAAAAAAAACCCATACAGATCAAAGCAGCATTTCTCAGCCCCTAAAGTGTAGGAATGACCTAGGTTTCTCTAAAGGAAAGGCCCTGCAGTGCTACAGACAGCAGGGTAGATGGTCAGCCCCCGAGTCCTGCTCTGCACCCATACAAAGACTCCTCTCTTCTACCATTGGCATTGGTGGTGGTGATGGATTTATAGTAATCCATCTTGGGAAAAGGCATAGTACCCCACGAATTTCTAAACTGTAAGAGTACATTTAAATTTCAAAACCATACAAAGCATTTTTCCTCTTTTAATAGAACTATGTTATGTTTACTGCAAATATGCCCAACAGGCCTTTGCCCCAGCAGAGCACAAAGGCGCTGAAGTTAATAGAGCTGGACTGATTGACACCAGTGGAGAACCTAGCTCTTATTTGACTATTTTAATACTAAACAGATTTCATTTGGACCAGAATTTCAACACACTGCACCTCCCTCAGGCACTCCTCTGTTATCCTGCATGGCCAATTTGTACTAACCATAAAATATGCATGCTGCTTTGTTTATCAAACTAAAATATTCAACCTACCCATGCATGAGAAAGTCAGGTTCCCCTGTACACTCTGGAGTTACAAGAATATACTATAATAGGCATCCCTGTGCATTGGGAGTGCGCCTGAATTTCTATAAGAACATTTTCAACTGCTTACTGAGTCCTTTAATTGCAGGCACTGATGTGTTTACTCCCCACACAGCTGAACAACATTTAAAAGATCTCTTTGCACACCTACGAACTTTAGCACATTCTTATTCTAATAAGTATTCAAATCCCTTCTGAGCGGGAAGGGAAAAATTCTTGCCTAATGCATTTTTTTCTACAGTGAGGGAAATTGGAAGTAAATAAAATCAAAGCTATTGAACTGCACCTTTCCTTGCCGTTGTAGCAGCCGAGCACATTTAAGCCCTGGGAATAACAATTCCCAGCTGAGACAGATGATGTCAAAGGAAATAGGTGAGTGCCGGGAAGCACTGCAGCCTCTCCCACGCACTGCAGCACGTTACCTGCTGGGCCATCTATCTACGCTGCTTCTACCAGGCACACAGGCAACCCGCTCCTCCCTTCTGCAGCCCTCTGCATTCTGCTTACGCTGTGTTAAAGGCAAAGGGGGATTTCACACTGATATCCAAAACAAAATGGACAGCTCTGCCTAGTCTTCAGAGGCAAGAGTGCAAATTTCACCCTCTTCAACCTTTAAATAGGGAAATAGTTATTCTGCACTAAACTTGTTTCCTGACCAGCCCACTCCCAACTGTGGCCACAGAAATTACATCTGACTAAATTTAATTCACAGAGCAGATAGCAAAATTCCAACTCTTAAACTCTCAGAAGAATTCCTAAACTTGCCCAAGCATCCAATGTTCACAGGAGATTTGTTCCCTGTTCATGCTGGAATGTGATCAGACTGTCCTCTGGTAGACAGAGGCTGACAGAATCACAGAATCCTTAAGGCTGGAAGGGACCTCTAGAGGTCATCTAGTCCAACCCCCCTGCTCCAGCAGGGACACCCAGAGCACGGGGCACAGGGTCGCATCCAGGCAGGCTTTGAGGATCTCCAGAGAAGGAGACTCCACTACCTCTCTGGGCAGCCTGTGCCAGGGCTCTGTCACCCTCGCTGTTAAAAATTTTTTCTTTAAATTCCCATGGAACTTTCCTGCGAAAGTGTTGATAGCTCTGAGGTCCTTGCCTACTAAAATAAACAACTTAGGGAAGCTTAGGTCCCTTCTTTAATTTTAATTTGGGGAGCAAGGACTCCCAAGTGGACTTGGCAGGTCCCACTTCCATCCAACATGAAGACCTCCAAGCACAGATGGCAGTGGTCTAGTCCTTTGCACTTAAGAGTATCCTCAGTATAATAAAAGAACCTAAAGCACAGTCCTCTGGCTGCTTAGAGAGGAAGACTGGTCTAGCACTGGCCAAAAAAATCAGCCTTTACCACAGGCTTCCAAATGTCTGAATGATTCATTTTAGGCATGATGATAGTTTTCTTTGCTAAATCACATGCAGCATTAATTTGGATCTGGCATTTCAACAGCAGAGGGACAAGAGAAAACAGGAACCTAAACCTCTTTGGCTGATTCTGCACAGTAAAAACAAAGGTAAGATTACACAGAGGGTATTTATCCTGGCAATAGTTATTCAGTAACCTAGATATGAACACTGCTAAAAGAATGCTCTAGTTAAAATCAAGAGGGGAAGGCCTGAGCCTGAAGGAAGCATCAGAAAGGATGAATTCATGTGGAAAAAAAACCACTGCCAGATCCCGCTGGATAAGAGTTCAAGAGCAGCCACTAAAACAGAGAAATGTTACCCTTGCAACCACACCAAGCTTGAACGGCCAGAGCCAGTCTTCACCATCAAATCAAGAGCAAACCAGAAATCTCACCTACACAAAAGAGCACCAGAAAGCCCTGCTTACCATACAAAACAGAGCAGTTGTCAGGTTAAAAGGCTCCTGCACCTGTATTGTCACTTGCAAAACGCTATATCCAATCTAGACCTGAGCTGCTTTTCTTTTCGAGAGAAAAAGTACTGTATTCTATGAAATAGGCACTCTTAGCCTTCAAACTACATAAATTTTGCATGATAACCACGCTGAGGCAATGAATTCAAGGCACTTACAAGGTTTGAACTTCAAAACTGTTGGCTGCTCAGATTAACACAGCTACATTGCACTCATATTCAAGCTATAATCCCCATTTTCACTGTTAAGCAGTCTGACTACACCATGCCAATCTTGTATGTATGATCCATATTGCTTTTTTAAAACAAATGTTTTATGATTCTTCTCCTAAAATATCACTGTAATGAAATCTCTGATTTAATTCCTCTTCAGTTACAACTCTGACTACAGCTACTGTTTAAAATACTCTTTGCCGATTAGCACAGGTTCTACTGAGCAGAGATCTTTTGTTGCCAAAGATTTCATGTGAAGTAGAATCTTAAGTGCTCGCAGTAGATTAGCTTGGCAAATAGAAGTACTATTAGGCAGTCAACAGCTGTTCACACACGGCCTGGAATATAGAAATGAGCTGGTGAAACAAATAGATTGACAGAGAGAGCATGAACACATCAGCCCTCATCCTTTTTTTTTTTTCCAGAAAACACACTGAGATAGCAAACAAAGAAAACATACCACCTATGAGTCAGTAACAAGGAAAGCCGTCTGGATTTACATTTGGTCCAAAAATAGCAGCCTAATAACTCGCCACCCTTACGCAATCAGAAATCACTGTGGGTCTGACCCAAGGTATGGTCGGAGTCTCGCCCTCAGCAGCACTGGATCACCCACGACCAGCATCAGTAATGAGCTCCCATTTTTTACAGGGTTTCAAGTCATAACTGAAAAGTTGAGATGCTGTAAAGAGATTTTTATTTTCTTGCCTACGACTCAGAAAATACCTTGCATAACACGCCTTCATGTTCAGATCTCTGCAACAGTGATTCTTTTTAAGGGTCTAGTATTCAAAATCTTTGCCTCTAAAAGGGTCAGCGTTCAAAGAGAGAAGATATTTTTGGATGCATCAAAAACTGCCTCTCCTTTTTTTGTAGTCAATGATCATTAATTGATCATCTCCAACTAAATAGGAGCCATCACTTAAGCAGAGCTACAACTTCAGCACACAGGTCTGCCTCTATTCTGCAGGCAGATCACGCGTGCTGGCACTCAAGCTCCTGTTGACAGAGGCCAAGAGTCCGTCTTGGCAAATCACGTAAGCAAGCTAGAAGGATTTCTATAACCAAAGTAGCACTAGAACTTAAAAATAAGTCCAACCTCCCACTATGAACACACAATGCTTTCTATTTTATACATATTGCACATTTTGGATGCAAGAGAAATTAGCAAGTTTATTTTCAGCTGAAACCTATCAAAATTTTCAAGAAGTCAAAACATTTTAACAGTTTAAAAACAGAACTTCAGTTTTGTCTTTCTTTAAGCAACATTTAGCCACAATATCTGGGGACTATTACTAATACAGCACAATCCAAAATTAAATCATCTTTATTTTGAGGATCGAGAAAACATTTTATCTCAAAATCCAAAAGCTTTTCAGCAAGCGTGGTAATTTTTAGTGATATAAGGGATATCTCCTGCAAAAAAAATACCAAAATACTTCTGGTCTGTTGGGCCTATATCAATAATGTTCAGATTAAGCCACTAATAACTACAAAACACAACTTGCAGATAGCAGATTTGGATGGTGAGGTCTACTTCATTCATTTTCACAGACAAAATGACTATGCTGACCATTAGAATTGGCCTTTACATGGCTATGGAACTAGAGGTCATTAAATTAGACCATTTTTAAAACAAAGAAGACATGTCCAGATGTACATACCAGAAGCAAAGTTCATGAAGTAAGATGAAAAAAGGTTAGTTGCCAGAGCTAACTACATGAAAGAAGACAAGAAACTCAATGCCTTAAAAAAGGGAGACCCAAGCCAGAGAGAATTCAAACAGCGTCTTCTACAAGCCTTAAAAAAAAGGAGGGAGTCATTTTTAGCCCATGAGAGAAATAACGATCAGTGTAAAGTTTATAATCAGTTGAACGAGGTTTCTTCTCAGCTAAGGTTTGACCATCCACCATGGAAATTCTGAATCAAATCTGTACTTAATAGAAATTTGGCACTTTCGGAGCACAATCTATTTGTCTGATTACAGGTATATATTTCAGAAGAAATAAGTGACACCTGAAAATCAATTTCTCCTCATTAAGTATATGAGAAGGTTATATAGCTTTCATGCATGTTTTTTCACACGCTGTTGTCTACAAGGTCAGCTGAACCCAAGCTCTTCCTTCGGACAGGAAACCTAGAGCACCAGGAATAGAACTGCACATTTGGGGGATACTCTCAAAATAAGTTTCATTAAAAAGAACAGAACACGGATTCTCTGGTAACTTTTGATTTCTGGCATTCCTCAAGATCACTGCTCTATCATTGTATTTTCTAGGGCTCAAGGATCCTGCTAAACAGGGGAGAGGGAGGAGGGGGAAACAAAAAGTCTATACTGACGATGTGCCAAAGTCTGTTGGTCTACAATGGGTTCAAGGAGTCTACAAGCCAGCAACATTTTTAATGTGACTTCTGAATATGAGTTTACACTGAGTGCAACTGTAAAAAGATCACAGAGTAGTACAGAGCAGACAAGACATGTTAATGATACATTTTCCAGCTATTAATCCCCGGTTGTTCAGAGTTTATATTTAAAATGCTGCTTCTGGATGTGCAGCAAAGTGCAGGTCTTCACAGTAAGAGCTGTGGATCTTAGCCTATCCTGGTCTTCAACACTGTTTAAATACGGAAAAAAAAAAGGGGGAGGAGGGGAGGGAGGTTGTTTATATAAACCTATGACAGTGAAAACTGCAAATCTGTTGCCATTTAGAACATTAGCAAATTGCTTCATTCTGCATGGGCAATGCACAGCAATTCTGTTCTTAAATATATGTATATATGCGTATATATAAAGGGTGTTTCTAAACCCACAAGTATAGGCTCTGCTGAGATTAGCAGTAGTCTCATGACTTCATTTTATCTATAAAGCTGGTAATTCATTACATTTTCCTGAAACCATAAACCTCGCTGCTATCAGTACTAGCCTGGCCCAGATTTAAAAGACCAGTAAAGATGATGGCTATTTCTTAATCATACTAACAATTCACTGAACAATGCATTCCTTCACTCTCCTTCATATTTGATATGTATCTAACTTGTCTTAGCATCATCAAGAATGTAACAAAAACATTAGCACAAGAGGTGTGATTAAGTAAAAGAGCCATCTCTGCCTCTATGTGATCATTTTTGGAATGGTTTAATTAAGTTTCTAATGCGAAGAGAGCTATTTCTGGTCATCTATTCAGTGCCCGTTGCCTGGGAAAAAAAGATCTGCAAAGGCTGCTGTATTCAATTTTAACAATACAGCTGTGCAGTTATATTAGAAGGGTAAAAGGGATATGTAGAATTTTTCCTCCTACAAAGATCCATATTACAGGATAAATGGATGGTTGCAAGTGTATTAATTTCCTGAGAAATCTAACATGCAAAAACAACAGATTTCATGGCATGGTTCTCAGAAAACATACTGGCCACTAAATTACTGCACAAAAAAAAAAATAAGGCAGATATTTTAAGACATACTCCCAGGGCTCCCAGCACACTTCCTTCTCAGCAGCTCTCCTTAAAAGAAAGAAAAGAAAAAAAAAAAAAAAAAGAAAAAAAAAGAAAAAAAAGGCAGCAATGCCTGAAGGTCAACAAATTCAGGCTGCTTGAACTGTAGGGATGAGAAGTTGGGAATACTAACTGCCAATGGGAAGAAGCCTTCTTCAGAAATTCCTGAATAGCTCCAATGGTCGGTTAATACCAATAGGTCTTGTTTCCTTTTACCTATGGATGTTAGCTGAGCCAGTATCTGGCAGACTTAAGCAGCATATCACAAATAGCACAAGCAACTCATTCACAAATGGTAACTCCATGTGCAGAAGTGACTCTCAAACAGATCTGCAGCTAGAAAACTAGGAAACTGCAGTCAGGAAAATGGAAGCCTAAACTTCAGCTGAAGTGACAACTGACGACCAGATCAAAACACAGAAGAATTAGCATTGATCCTGGCTCTTCTCTAAGCACCCCCCCAGCATGCCTCGTTCTGGTCACGTGTCCCCAAAATCAGGACTTGAATAATGTCTTCTAAGCAGGCTTTGGTCCTGACTCCTGTCAGCCATTCCATTTCTGTGAGAGGAAAAAGAAAAAAAGGAGTCTCTACAACAAAAAATTAAATAGTTAAGACTGTTCTGCTATGCAAAAATGTTTTAAATAATTTCTGAATAAGATGTCATTCCTAATTCCAGAAGTATGGTTTCTGTCCACTAATAAGATTTTATTTTTCACACACACACACACCACACACGAGAGTTGCATTCTGTTATGAAATGTACATGAAAGTGAGCAGATGAGGGCACAACCAGCTTCCCTTCCAGAACCAAAGTAAGAAATAAAGCACATTTAGTTTCGCTCTATATACCTGTGCTTTAGAAATGTGCTTACATCAGCAAAATGATCAAATACCTTTTCCACTGCTACAGATTTTGTTTAGGAAGACAGATGGATTCCAAGTCAATGAAAATTCAGAAGTGCTCAGTTCTTGACAGCAGAATCATGGTGTGTGGTGGGGTGGCGTCTGACCTAAACCAACAAAAATCTTCTGATGTTTTGAATTTTTGCATGGAGGACACCCCTGCCCCCCCATCATGAATAATAGATATCTCTGTCTTGCTTCTAACACTAAACTTTGCTTTTAATGTATAAAATAAGAGTGTGTTTCAGCACTGGCTGTTCCAGTGACCTCCAGGAGACTTTTAATCAAATCTTGCATATAACTGGGACTTCAGAGATTATTCCATTCCTTCGCAGGAAAGCACAAGACAGCTCTTGTTTCAATTAATATTTCAACTCCGCAGAACACTGCATAATCAAAAAACGTAAAAGGCCCCTGCAATCTCAAAAAATTGAACTCAGTAATTAAAATAAAGATTAAAAATATCATGGAATCCTTATGTGGCCACAGCACTATAAATACACCTCATGATACCATAGCAACACTTCCCTTTGGACTCTTTGATAAATCAGCTCTCTGGCAGGCTTATAAACCGTCAGTCAGTGCAGACACGTCTGGGGCATCGCTGCACGGACCCCTCCTCTGTTGTTTCCCTCCTCCTGAGCTTGTCATGCTGAAACCCTAGAGGTCGGCTTCCTGAAGAAAACAAGGGCTGCAATGGTTTAAATTCACGTGGAATTACGGCAGGTCAGGGTCACTGCCTTCAAAAGCAGCCCCAGGGGCTCGGAGCTAAGCCCAAACCTGGGCTTATACCATACACGGCCTCCCAAGGGTGTCCAGCTGGGAATGGATCTGCTCTTAATCCAGTCTTCCTTGGAGTTGCTCTCAGCCACATAGCCAACAGCTACACAAATATAAATTTTGCATCATATTTTAGAGATGCCTGTACAAAACCCGCACAGCTGACAGGCTCAGGACAGAATAAACCAAGCAATTCCTCATATCTTTTGCAGAGCACAGAACTCAGTCCTGGTTTTTGTCCACCTGGCTTGCCTAGACTTACAGGAATTCTCCCAAACGTACAGGAGACTGGCAGCAAAAGCCTTGATCAGTCAAGATAACAGAATACTACCTGACCAATAAAAAGAGGAGCTTGGCTTCTTGTATGAAGCAAAGAGCAGAGGCATCCTTCTATTTCATTTCCTTTTTCCTAAGAAAAGTGATTTTCAGCACTTGCTAGACCCACCTCTAGAATATGGCACCCAATTTTGGGGCTCCTAATACAAGTCAGACATCAGAAAAATCAAACAGTTCAGCAAAGGATCACTAGTTATGTTTGGGGCTGGAGATGCTCAGGCAGGAAAAAACAAGAGAGGTTCCAACTACATACAAAGGAAAACAACTATTTTTATTTTATTTTCCCAGGAGACATTCAGGCAGTGGTAGAGTTGTGCAGTTTCCATCCTTGGAGGTTTTTAAGGCCAAAGTGGATACATCACTGAGGAACCTGATTCGACCCAAATGCTGACTTTTCTTTGAATTGGAGATTGGATTAGAGACCTCCTCGAGTCCCTTCCAACCTGAAGAACTGCACAACTCTGACTCTGAGGTTCATTTTGGGATAAGAATTTCAGTTTCCTTTTTTGGCAACAAGGCTCCTTGTCCCCTTAGAGTAAGAGAGGCAAGGCAGTGACTGAAAGGCCTCACACAGAGGCAAAGAGACCTGAATCTCTCGTACCAGAGACCAGCCATAGAGACTTTATTTTGGCAGAGGGTAATTCACCTCAAAAAGTAGCTGTGGCTTGAGAGTCCACAGCAAAACTGCCAGACACATCAGTATGGGAGGCAGAGTAATGCAGCCTTTAGAAAGTACCTGAGAAACAGCACAGCAAACAAAATGTAATAGCCCAGACTGAAAAAGGGCCCGAAGTAAAGGCCAGAAATCTCTGTTTGAACAGAAACAGCCATTAAGATCTTCAGTGACTAAGTACAGGATTGCACCTGCCTTGTCACATCTGAACTGAAAAATAAATAAATAAACCAAGTGCCCGCAGAGAGTGGTTGCATGACGCAGGCTGGGACGCTAGATCCGCAGGCAGGAGAAAGGGGAGCCCTGCAGGACCCGGGGTCCCCCCATTTGCTCATTCTGTGCAATCTAATGGAGTTGCTGCCTGCAGAAGTCCCTTCCTTATTTGCTCACTTGGCCATAATGCCTTCTTTTTCCCTGCCTGTCCTTTCATTCTCCCTCCTTCTCCCACCTTTTGCCTTTTTCGTCATTGGTTTTACGCTCAGTTAGCTCCCTATTCTCCACCTTTCTACCTAAGACATCACCACACTCCCTGCTTGACCTTTACTGCCTCCAGACCTCTTCTCCAGCTCTTCCATTGACCAACCAGATTGTGACATCCCCGAGTCACCTGGGAATTGGTGAGAAAAGAGCAAGTATTCCTGACTGTAACGTACCACACCATTTACCTCCCCTAACGTTGAAATAAACACCAGAACAGTTAAACTTTAGTGACTGCTTTCTAGTGTTGTCACTAGTGACTGCTTCTCAGGGTAGAGGAGAGACAAGGGACAAGGTTAAACAAAACTCTTTTCCGGGTAAGGGATGATGGATGAATGAGTGGGGTGATTCATCCCCAAATGGAAGTAAAGCATATTGCAAGTTCTATAAAAAAGTAATGAAACACACTGTGCTGCTATCCTCCAAATCTCAATGGATCCAAAATCAGCACAAATCCACTGCAGATACAGTAACCTACATCAGCTAAAGTGTTGGATGTTCTTTTGTCATAAGGAAACTGCAGTTTCAAGACAGACTTCTTTGTTGTTGTTTCCCTCTCTCTCCCACTCCCTTTTTTAACACCTTCTTCCCTCACACTAATAAAATACATATTACAAAAGCTGATTATTTAAACTATGCATTTGAGATCAGAGGCATAAAAGCACAACTTGGGTAGGTCTCAGATCCCTGAGATTCTCTGTGAAGCTGGCCCAACCTGACAGAAAGAAGAGGCAGCAGAAATCTATCATCTTGGGCTTGGCAAGAAACTGCCTTGATAATCAGGTCTAGCACACACAGTGGGATCATCTAAGAAAGAAGACTAAGAAACATCTGTGAAGTAGATGGAAAAGGAGATAAACAAAGACAGGAAAGTGCTACAAAGGACAATACTTCCTCCCTTCCTGCATAATTTGAACTGTATATTTATAAAACATAATGACGGTCTAATTACATTAACTTGTAATGAACGCTTAATTGTAATTAGTCACAGTTTCAAGCTGGAGGGAACAATTATTTTCATTATTGCTAATTAATGTACAGGATGCTGTGTAAGATTTTTTTTCCTAATTCTAACAAAGTGACCTCACTCGCTTCATTGCTTTCCTATCCTTTAACAACGTACATTTCAGTTCTGTCTTCTCAAAGAATTTCATTTTTTATTCAGAAGATATTTTCCTGACAACTACACTTGCAATGGATTTTTTTTTCCATTTTCAAAAAAGGCATATAAATGGAAAAAAAATTGCCTGATACATTTTGACCAAGTTTTCTTGGAGGAGAAAAAAAAAAATAATCTTTTCCCACATGTGAATGAACAAGCAAAATTATCAAATGAAACTAAAGGTAGCTGAGTACCTGTGGGGATTTTTGTTTTGTTTTTCTAGAATTGGTTGTGGTACAGGACCACAAATGCACGTAATTCAGGTAGACCTGATACCTGTTATCAAGGCTGACACAATTGTATGGGTTAGTGCAAGTAATAATAACTCAGGAGAAATCTTAGTCATGGAATAATGAGCTGTAGGGACTAAATGAGTTACTACTGCGATCCACCAGCTGTCCTAGAGAAAAGATTCATCACAGAAAGTTCAGATCATTCAGTTTAAGAACAACTTGTAGGCCTACTTAAAGAGAATATAAGTTTTCACACAGCCTAGGATCCAGCATTTTACAGACATGTACATGTTAGGACAGAAAAAGCCTTTTTTGAAAACTAGTTCTGTATTTTCCTCACAGATTAAATGTTATCCTATGCAATAAACTCACAGTAACAGTAATATAAGAGATGAACGCTATTTTAATATTTTGTGTTTCTTTCCTACTGGATCCCCTCTCCTGGCTTATGTTTGTTTGGAGTCATGTTTCAAGTCCATTTCCCCACAGTGCTGCCAGTAATGCATAAAGAAGATCCAAATACGCTTGAAGGAGGTATTCAAAATCCTCCACAGCAATAGGCAAGTGCATTAAAATAGCTTACAGCACACTGGCTATTACCAGCAGGCATGTTTTAATGACAAACACATTGCATCTTATCTTCCGTGCAAGGAAGGAAGGAAGGGAAAGAAAGATCATCAAGTTCTGTGAGCATTTTGCAACCTGCCTGATTTATGCAAGTTAATGAAAAAAGGAATGTACCGATTCCCTTGGGGAAGTCCCAAGCAGCTAATATAAGTCCACTCTGCCTAGAAGTTCTTTAATTAAAAGCAAAGACTAGTCAGTGAAGATGTCATCCCATTCCCCTGCTGCTTCTGAATAATTTTGTGGTCCTGCCCTTGACAGGAAGGAAAGGGAAGATGCATACCACAAGGGCCAGACCCGTCTCAAGGAGAGAGGCCTTTTCTGCAACATTTTCACAGGCAATTCGGAAATTAGAAGATGTGAATTTAGGTCAGCCGCACCAAAGCCCGTAGGACCAACTTGACCTAGTGCGCACAGAGGCCTCGGGAGGTCACACAAAAGCCCGAAGGGCCCCCCCAGCCTAATGCACACGGAGGTCCCACAAAACCCTGTAGGGCCCCAAGAACCCTTGCACAGAGGGGCCCAGGGACACCACACCGAGGCCCGTAGGAATCCCTCCAACCCCATGCTCATGGAGGAACCCAGGAGGACAAAGCCGTCCCCACGCGCATGGAGGTCCCGGGAAACCGCGAGAAAGCCCATAGGGCACCCCCAGCACGGTATGCACCAAGGCCCTGGGAGGCTGCACGAAAGCTCAAAGTGCCTCTCTGGCCCAGCACGCATGGAGGCCCCAGGAATCAGCCCAAAAGCCCCTATCCCCCTGCCACACACACACACCAAGTGCACATGGAGGCCCAGGGAGGTTGCACCAAAGCCTGTAAGGCCTCCCGGGCCCAGTACGCATGGAGGCCACAGGAGGCTGCACAAAAGCCCGTAGAGCCTCCCCCAGCTTCATGCGCACAGAGGTCCCGGGGGGCCACACGGAAGCCTGTAGGGCTCCCCCAGCCCTCCCTTAAGAAATCACATGCTGTTCTGCTGTAATTTGTTAACAGCAGTGCAGCCAGAATTACCTCTTTTAGTCCTCAAAGTGGTACCATCAGCACTCAGAAGGCAGATAGAAACTCTATACCTAGGTTTGAATACCTCCTTCAGTGTTAACGATGCTGAACAGCAATACAATGTACAACACCAACTATTTATCTCTATACTCATTCATTGCAGGGATATGAAAGGAGAAATGTCGTTCAGGCTACTTGGAAAACATCTCTTTTCACTCCCTAAACCAACAGTATGTCCTGGCAGCACGCTGGGAAATTGCAATGCAAGGAGTCTTCTGCTGTGGAAATTCTGGAATAAAATCAATTTTGCAGCCCTAATCAGCAGAGCAGCTTGTCAGGAGCTTCTGTCCTCGGCACAAGATTGGTCTCGAGGAGACACCTGGGGAATCTTCCCGTGGTTCTTTAGGATGCTGCTCTCAGCTGCTCCCCTCATACCTAACCAGCACCTGCACCCGAGCAGGTCCCGTGCAAGAGACAGCATCTTAGCCTGAACCAGGGACATATAACAAAATCAGGGCTAACAGAACAGATTTTGATCCACAGGAGTTAAAATACATGTTTTTCAGTCCACTGCTCTGTATTGGAGGCAGCAGCTCTGATGCAGAGGCAAACCTCAGAGGGCGAAGGGAAATTTATATTCCTATTGCCAGATTCATAGCATCTGTAAAAGCCTTTGGAGAAGCCATGGGCCTAATTTTGGTCTTTTATCGCACTTCTGAGACACAGTCCTGCAAATTCACTAAACACTCCTGTGATTCAGTTAGGAATTTGACTCAAAGTCCAGGAGACCCAAAAGATCTATAACATTAATATGGAGGGCAACAAATCTAATTCTATCCACAAAGTCCAAACAATAGAAACAAAATTATGATTTTGGTCTATTTTTTACCTTTACTGCAGCATAACCTAAGAGTAAAGGAAAAAGCAGCAACTTCAAAACTGCAGAGGGCATGGCAGATCATTTAGCTTCTAACAAAGACAGAATGACAAGCGAGAGGACAAGACAAATTCTCTAACCTTTGCCACTCAGATCCTTTACATTATTTTCACAAATTTTCACGTCTGTTTTCATACTCTAGAAACTCAGAGCTCTGTGGCTGAGATGAATCTTAATTATGGAATAATTTCTATTTGGGGATGAACAATAATACACCACTCCCTGTAATTCATGTGCTTCAGACACTTAAATGCATACTGTATGCATCAAGCATGTTAAAAACCAGGACTGAGAAAAAACACACAAAGTGATCTACAAAGATTCTGGCAAGTTTAAGTAGTAACAAGGGAAGGAAGCCCACTGGAAACTCATCTGACTGTTACACTCAAAATCTTGTTAGGGACCAAAATGGACATCTATTACTGTCTATCCCTTCTCTGGTATTATACTCACCTCTCCAATGTTCCTCTGTTTGACAACCTCTGTTTTCCTCAAGAAGAGCAAGCATATGGTTTACAACTCATCATCAGCATCCTGAAATCTTCATCAGGAGGAAGTGAGCCTTCAGGATCACATGCCTTCCTCCTCAGTCCTGGGGTCCCCTCAGAGTCATATTTTTGTTTTCTGAGACTCCTTAGATCATCTTTCTTTCCTTTAGTTTCCAGTTATTCAGGTTTTTGCTCCTAGCTAAAACTAGCTTTACCCAGCCAGGGCTCCTGCAGCTACAGTTAACTGCCCATTGTGTTTGTGTTGATAGTCTGGGACCTCCAGCATCTCTTTGTCTTTTCACTCTGCAGCATCACCTTTTGTTTACAGACAGTTCAAGCCATACAAAATAATTGCTTGTTATTGCTATAAACAAAAGTAAAACCAAAGGCAAAGGATGCAGCAATCATCTGAGTGCTAGGCAATCACAGCTAACAAGCTAAAGTAAACTGAGATGAAGCCAGCCCAGCCGAGGGCCAAGACCTTGCACGGTCATATCAATACAAAGCTAGCGGGGTCCCAAAAAAACATACAAAACACTTACTATTACGTGACAATCATATCTACTTCAACAATGGAAAACTTCAAAAACTGGAAGACTTAAATGCTCTGTCAGATCTCTAGCTAACTTCTGAGTTCTTCTGTGTCTCAACGGCCCCATCAGGCTGAAGCTTCTGTCTCTTCAGGATCTTACAGCTGTCTCAGATAGAGACTTTTTAACTTACTAGACAATATAAGATCCAAACTTCTTTTCTAGCAAATGGCCTAAATAATGCCATTTCGTGATGAAAATCTAACAGTCTCCCCTGATTTCATCTGCTCACAACTTTATTTGAAACCCTAATAAACAAATTTCCTCTGATTTTTGCCACTATGTTGACACAAATGCCTCAATAAGCAGGTTTCCTACGTTCTTCCATACTCAGAGATGAAAAGTGATTGCACTCTTCTTTCAGTGGCTACTACACTTACCCACTTTTGCTACAGCAGGGAAGATTTCAGAGCAACACCTCTCATAGCTCTTCAGCACTCACACAAGGACCACCTAAACTATTTTCCAGTGCTGCAGTAGACAAACTAGTAACCTTTCTGTGAGTCCTGGATGGTTTGGTGTCTTAATAAAATTCCTTGCTTAGTTAAAATCTGTGTTATATACTTTATTTTTAAAGTTCCTTTTCCTTTTTAAATTACATTTACTGGATAACGGGCACTAGGATCCTGTAGCAGATCCTAAGAAGCGATGAGATCAAGGTTTAAATGTGTGCCAGTAAAAGGTATCTGCGTCTTTTAGAGCAACTCTTCTTCATGGGGGCTCTTTTTTGGTGCCTATTCTCTGAGGGCTTAAAAAGGCCAACAGTAAAACCAACTCAAATCTTGCTGCTCAAGCATAACTTACCAGCCATTCAGTTCCAAAATCTGAGGATTGAACATGTGCCATCTAATAGGTCCTCAGAAATTACAAGGCACCTTAAGATTTTGTGGAATTTTTCTCTTCACTAACAGAATAAACCAAAACCTTCCATACCGAGGGCAGTTGCTATCCAATGTGACGAATACTGACACTTTCCTTAGGCTTACTTCTTTCAGTGCAATGCCTACTCCTTAAAAGATAGGATATCCGGCACAAAGACAATTTATTGGTCTTTCATATCATAAGATACGAAATCTTTTTCAGAATCTAGGCCAAATACATACAGGTCAATTACAGAAAAATCCCAAATGAATCCCATGAAATATTGAATATTCAGTCTTCAGTCATCTATTCTAATTTCATCCATCATAGTAACATTACAGAGGCAATAGATACAGAGGTTTTATTAAAGTCATTATTAGGACTGAAATGTATAGTGGTTCCTGTGTTTCCAGGGCATAGTGATTAGGTATGGCCCAGTTTGCTATATTTTCAGTTTCAACAGACTAAAAGTTTCACTTGGATCAAACCAGTAATTTCTGGAGGCAGGATGATCAAATATACTGCTAAATGAACACAGCTCTGCATTCTTGATTACAAGAGCAAGGAACATAGCTCTCAAAACACCATGAATTGGGTTTGGCCCTTGGGTGGGTCAAAAAGCTCACAACCCTCCTCTTTCTGGAAGCACATTTCAGCATGTAAGAAACCTGGTAATGACAGTGTCTAGCACTACCTCACTCCTCCTCTGTCAAATAGGAAGAAATTCTGGAGGGCCAGACAAAAAATTAGGAAGCAAAAAGAGACAGCCTTCCCAGAGTGGCCATAGGAAATAAGATTGATTCTCATGTGGTTGGCCTCAGGGATTTTGTGTCACTGGTAAGTGAGGAATATGTATTTGTTCCACTACTTGCATGATGACTGCTTCGTCATTTCCTCCTTGCCTCAGAAGCAGATGCATTTGTGTAGCTCCTTACCAAATACCTTAAGACCCACAGGGAAAAGCATGAAGGCTCAGTTAGGAGCTTATGTTTGTGCCCAGGAGCAGCAGGAACAGGGCAGCTCCCTAAGGGGAAAGCGATTTGGAAGTTGAAAGTGGCCACTGCACAGGCCAATCAATAAGCTCAGACAAGAGCAGAGGTGGGCAAGAAGTCCTGTCAATGATTCAGTGTCATCAGGCAAAAGCAAGGTATCAAGGCAGGTGCAAGACAAGAAATCCAAGCAAGAATCCAGGAACAGGGACCTATATCATTGCTTGGGAAAGTGCTGGGTGCCCAAGTCTGAGCTTGAATGTAGCTCCTGGGCCTAGGCCGTGGCCGCTAAGGACACTCAAAATAAGCAGGTCTGAGGGCCACCAGTAATTTCAGGAGTACCTTCTCAGCAAACAAAGTTTTGCCCCACAGGATTTTTGGCTTTTTTTCATGTGGCCAAGGCACAACAAATTGTTGATCAATAAAGTCCTGAGAAAGTTTTCAAAGGCAAAATTTGTTTTACCTTTGTAGATATTACCAGCTAAGAGGAGGCTGAACTCAGCACAAGCTACAACCAAAGCAGGGGGGTTCTGCTGCTCCATGCTTGAATCCAGCAAGCCTGAGCAGTCCTGCCTAGACAGATGGCCCAGGCCTGGCTGGTGCACCGACCTATGCCTGGAAGATAAAAACACAGGGTCAGCAGCAGCATGAAGTAGTGTTACCTCAGAGAGAAAACCAGGAGTCATGCTGGGCCTGTCAGCACATGACGATGTAAATGTAAATGTATGCTGCATGTAAATACTGCTACGTATCCCTAGGCTGTACTCCACCGGCCGCACAAATCCTGACCCGTACACAGCGCAGCGCACTCTGCTTTGCCTCTCCTAAGGTTTCTGTGGGACAACTTGTACTGCAGGAGGGTGAGGAAAGGATCCCAGCAGTGACTTCAGATCAAGGCCAGGGCCACCAATTCTCTTTGGTTGCTCTACTGGCAGAAGACAACCAAGATGCCCACATGCCCCCCTTCCCCCCGGGCCTTTTTTCTTTTCAAGAAAAAGAAATAACAGATTGTCTCTGTAATGGTTCCTATGGTCCTGGTAAGCATTTCTAGAGAGAGAACAGCAATATTACAGGTCAATAAAACAAAATGAATGTAATGATTTATTCACAGCCCTGTATAATCTTAGCGAAATTACTGAAATTAACACCAGATTCTGCTCCTTAGGAAAATCATTTGAAGCAAATGTTAAAGAAAGTCTAATTCCCATATTAATTAAAATTCACCTAAGCGAGAATGCTTTGCCAAAAGTATAAAGTTTTTAAAGAGCTGGAAAGAGACTAATGTATCGTGATGTACATAGTAAAGGAAATGATCTAAGTAGTATTAAAATTTTCATTACAGATTTTAAAGAGAATAATCCAAATTGCTTTCCCAAATACATTAAAGCACCACTGCATATTGAGGGTAGATTCTTACTCCATTAAAGTCAATGCAACACGCATTGATCCCTCTAAATTCAATATTCTGAATGCTTTCACCTTTCCATAATGTACAACAGAAAAAAGTCAAATGTGCACTTGTGCACTGCAGATGGAAACTCAAAATGCAGTCAAATACAGATATTTCAGGCTCAAATGATTCTCTGGAAGTGAAAGTGGCACCTACAACATGCTAAAATGGATAAAATAAATAAACAGCATGTGTGTTTTTATGAATACTAACTAGATTGTCTAAATCATAGTGAATTACCTGCAGTGTTAAAGTAGCCAACGAAATCTACCATTTACTTTGCTAGTCAAACAGCAAAATAAGGATAATGTTGGGGAAAGATCCTATTGAGCCCATAGAGGAATAGCATCTAATATTGAGTGCTCAAAGAAACTAAGACCTAAAGGAAAAACACAAATGATTTTGACATTTGGAAGCCTGACTTTGAGGTAATGGGGTACAACTTTGGAATTATGTTTCTGTGTCACTGATGTGTAGAAAAGCCCACTACAGAAAAAGAAGAAATATTTATGAGAGGGAAGTTGTAACTAAGCTAAAGGGCAGGAGAGGCCAATACAGCTAAGCAGGGATATAAAAGCAATAAAACTCTAGTGAATCTCACAGGTAGGATTGAGTGCTTGGCAGGGCAAGGGACGGAAAAGAGTAGTAGTAAACAGAAATATTAAATTTCAAATTACAGGGAATATTCTAACTGCAGAGGTATCTTAACAAGTGTAGTCTCAGCCAACAAAAGATGGCAAGAAAAGTCAACCCTCAAAGGAAATGATGCAACATTCTAGAGGAGCAAGAGAAAAATAAAATACAAAGAACGCATTTCTAGGGAAGATAAAACTAAGCACTCCTAAGCCAGACAAGTGATTTGCAAGTGCCATAAAGAATTATTCACATTCTTCTCACTATCAAGTGAAAGTAATCGTGAGCAGAACACAAGTAGCCAGTCTAAGTATATGGGACAGAAACCTGAATAGGATAAGTCAGACATCATTCTCCTATGCCATCTTTACTCTTCTCTTTCCCCTCAGTCACCCTCTCCCAAGTAATCATTCTAAACGGATTTGCTTTCTACGTACACACTTATTCTACACTGGTAAGCAGAATAAGCATGAAAATCATAATCACTTTCTACGTTCCATATTGGTTAATGCAATTCCACAAGCTCAGTGGAGTCCACTCTCTGAGATGGCTACCAAAAACCATCGTCCGCTCGCAGCACTAAGGCAGTGAACACGCTGCTGTTGTCCTCACCATCTCCCTGGTGATTCACAGCTAAAATTGTTGTATAAAACTCCCTGACTCCTCTTTACCACATTGCTGGTTCACAAGCAGAGCTCAACCTCGCTACCGAAGATGCCGCACTCGGCACACCTACGAGAAGGAACAACGCTGAGAAACAGGTTCTCCTCACTGTCTGCCCAGAGGGATAGCAGAGCCTTGGCTGCGCGTGTACAGAGCTCTGCACCCAGGTACTGTGTAGGGCGGAATTATTGTATTTCATAAGCAATGACAGATTCACAAACAGTTCTTGACTCTTCCTATGGCTCAAAAGTGCTGCTCTATAAAGGCAGCAGTATCCTCCTAACTCCCTGAGGATGCCTGGAAAATTGTCTTCTGGCCAGAAAAGGATACTTAAAGGTTTTGACATTCACAGAATAGAGGTGCTGAGATGTGGGCTTGGACTTGGTCTCATCCAGTCAACTGTGACAATATCCTTGATTTCTCCTTCCATCTCTTACTCGAAATACTCGTCATCATCACTCAGTATGCAAAAAAGAAGCCTGTATCAGGCACTAGCCAGAAGCCTCTGTGTTAAGCAGCAACATTACTGGAGAAGTCCATAGTGAAGATCCAGCCCCTGTCCTTACAGCATATGAAATTCACGGGCCTCAGTGCAGGTGAAACCAAACACCTTTATTTAAAGACAACTTAAAGAGCTTCCAGCTCCAGAGCAGCCCCCGCCCTGCCCCGCAGCACTTGAAGCCCCACAAGCCAAGCAGCCACATGCGAGGCCATCCCATGAGCTTCTTGGTCTTGCACAGGCCACGTGGCTGCAGCTCCCGCCTCTCCTGCTCAGATCCCCCATGTGCCCAGGAGATGCTCCCCATCATCACCCCCAGGCTGACCCCAACATGTCCTGAACAGCCCAGACTTACCATGACTGGCCTTCCTGTAGTGCTCACTGGGAAGAACTCACATTTCACATGTCAATCAGCAACCACAGTGAATGAAACAGAGCAAAAGGGTTTGTGTCCAAAGAGGTTGACATAACAAGCAAGCAGAAAAATGTAAGTTCCCAATGCTTGGTAGAGGTGAGGAAAAATTGTATTGTCGTAATATCTCCCGATTTCAATATATTTTGGCTTCTCCATACTTATTTTTAACTGATTTGGTTAACAGTTACAGTAATGACGGAGCATTACCTTAATGTAGCCATCTTTGCTCAGGGTCTGCAGTGAGTTTTGTACAAATACTTGACACTCTTTCATGTGAATTATCACCACTACTAACTTCGGTATAAGAGGGACAGGAAAAAAAAAAAAAAAAAAACCACAACAAAACAAATTTAAACACGTAAATAACTGAGATAAGAGAAACAACGATTCATATCAGAAGTCTTAAATCTACTAGAACTGAGCATATATATTAAAACTCACCTTTAAAGTAAAGCTTCAGATGTGGGAGCTAGAGAAAGAGGTTCATATAGTTATATTTGTAATTGGGAGTCAGCAATTAGGGAATACTTTTTGACATAAACACTTTATGATATTCCAAGTGGGTATGCATAAAACGGATACAAGGTGGCCAGTGTGTTAGGAACAGACTAACAGTATGCTTAGCATGCCCAGCTGGTCTAGGAGCTATGAGGTATGTCGCAGTCCTTTCAAATACCAATTTCCTAAAGAGATTCAAATTTCATTTGAATGGCAGAAATCCTCACACAGAGAGGCTGATAAGTGGCATAGCTCCGTGGAGGCAGATATTTGACAGGCAAGAGTACATACTGACTGTAGCAAACTCTATACACTTGGTAAACAAACTGAAAAACAGGATTTTCTCTTGGTCTGAAAAAGCATCTTGCAACAGGTACAAACCGATAAGTCTAAGAATCACTCACAAATCCTTTTCCTCCACCTCATGCCCAGGAACAGGCTGAACACTACAACAGCAGAAAAAAATTAAAAAAAAAAAACAAAAAACAAAAACACAGATTTCACTGGTTCACCCAATTATCGAAATCCATTTCACTGGAGGGGAAAAGGGGCTTTACTGCCAACAAAGTAAAGAGCTGAAGAAGTAAACAGATTTTATTGCTTCTTTCTCCATCTACTGCACACTTTGGATTTGCTTCTCACACTACTCACCAGAAAGTCAGTGGTCGAAAAATCCAGCATCTGACTTTGGAGAAGGGCCCCAAATAGTCCCTGTCAGAGGTAAACAAGCAGGTGACTAGGAGCCATGCCTTAGGTAAGAATCCATTTGCTAGAGCAGGCTTATACATGAAAAAGACTGTGGAAAGAGGGAGAGGATGGTACTTCGAGAGTTTAAAGTACAGTATAAAAAAGAGGAAGCATGTTTTTCAGAGTTTATGGGTGATCCACTAAAAAAAGAAAAAAAAACAACACACACACACAACTACATTGCTCATGTTTTTATACCGTCAGAAATCAAACTCCTCTTCATTTCACTGAGATTTTAAGGCTGCAGTTTAAAGCTCAATCTGTTCAGTCCATGTCATCTGTCTAGTTAAAGGTCCTTACTGTAATATCTGCAGGTCTAGCCAAATGCTTTTCCCACCCCACACCTTTATGCGGTTCCTGCTACAACAGACACTTTCACCAGCAATTACAGCCATATTCATCATCATCATCATCATCTTGTCTTTGCCAGTCTTTTTTTCCCTTTGTCTTTTCCCTTCCCTTACCGCTTTGCCCTGAGGCATTGTTTTCAAGGCCCTTCACAGATTATCTTTTGCTAAAGAATCTACCTTAACATAACCCCTTTTGGAAGGGCCCTGTCACATACCAGTAGTCTCTGGAAGTCCTGAAACAACTAACTCCCCAGAACACACATTGTAGTAGCTGCTGCCCATAAATAAAGACAAAATAAGCCCAAACTTACTCATTTTTCTGTGAGACAAATAATCACTCTGGCAGCATTTTGTGGGTTAGGAATCTTATTTCCAAGTCAGAAAGACTTCAATTTAGTAGTTTAAGATTCCAGAATACAAAGTAATTTTGCAGAATTACACTTCAAACCGCTACAGAGTAGAATCACTAATATTCAATGTCATTTATTGAAAAATGTAAGGCACCTGGCCATCTGTAGTTGTCCTGTCAGTAAGGGGAAAAAAAAAAAAAAAAAAAAAAAAGATTTGTGCATCACTATCCTCTTACAAAAATTATTTTCCATTCATGCATGAATTAAATGGATATTTTCCCACAGCTGAGAGCTCCCAGTTCGTAAGATAGGAAATACCTCCTACTTCTGTCATGCAAAAGCACATCTTTCAGGCTATGTTCTATTCGCTTGCACAAATACACTCTCAGTTGTGCAATATTTTAACTAAACAGCTAATATTAACATATGGCTATATCATAATGGAATAAGCTAACTGCCTAATATTCAGGTCTCCTGTCCCTGTCCAGAGGGAAGCTTTTAAATCGTATCGTTGCAGACTGCAATGTTCCCCAGACTGGGAACTAAAGAACACCACAGCCTTATTCCAAGTACATAAATTGTCTAAATTACGATAAGCAAGAAAATCTTGTACGAAGGGAAGACTTCTATCTAAATATTCTGTAACAATCTGGGTTACCAAGATATATAAACAGAGTTTTGGTCTTGAAAATCTTAATTTGTTAACAGAAAAGCCAAAATAAGTATAACCATTTCTCCTCTGTAAATACTTCATGCCAGTGTCCAGGGTTTTGAGCCATCTGGAAGGGTGCAGCAACAAATGACACCCAAGGGTTTATAAAACAGTTCTATTGGAATATATTGCCCTCATCAGTATAAGAGGAAAAGTGTTTTTGAGAAAATATACAAGACCACTCTAAGGATAAATGAGGATAGATCACTGACTCAGAAGACACAGATGCTAAATACTTTACATTTTACATAAACATTGGAAGAAATAGTAGCAAAAGAAAAGAGCCAGGAGAAAATTTTGACATATTCCCAGAATTCCTACAATGGAAAAAAGAGATCCTTCTTCAGGTATGTTGTGCTTAGATGAATGAAAATTGTTTGCCTGTCCACTGCAACACACACACACACACAAATCTTCTGAGTTTCTGACCTCTCTCAAGCCTTCTCAGAAATGTACCAGCCAAGCCCTACATGTGTTACCCTACACAACTGCCCTTCAGAGGTTACTCAATTGCACTCAAGCTCATCCTCTGTCCCCACTCAAAATAATATTATGTTCACTACTTCCAGAGGAAAGTTCCACTTCTGCCCTGCTGCAGTTCAGAGGAGAGGAAGGAAAGAAAAATCCAGGAGAATACAGTGAACAAAAGTAGTTTATCAAATTTCTCATTTTCCAACACTAATGCTGAAGCATGTATTTCTGAGTGATGGTGGCTGTAGATATTTTTTTGGATTGACAGCACACGTGTGGTAAGTTCAGAAAGACACTGGAACACCCAGCAGTGTTTGCCAAGAAGGAGATAGAGAATAATTTGATAGAGCCATTTCTGATGGCATCTCCATTTTTATCAATATAAATCTCAAATCTGCAAGCACTGCATAAAGCCCTCTTTTTGTCACACTACTTTCAACTAATAATAGTATGATAAAATTATAGAAAAACAGAAAGGTATATTTGTGTACTACGCAATGAAGCACAGAAATGAGCACTCAGGAAGGGGTTATCAGAAGGTGACCTGACCTTCAAGATGGACCTGAAACACTGATGCCACAATGCATATTTTCCATATATCACATTTGAATACCTCAGTTTAATACCACAGACCTAGTATGAAAGAGGATGACAGAGGCTCCCCTATGTAAGATACAAAATCCCAAACTGGAAAACCAGTGGAGGTTAGAGCTCTTTGTTTCACTTTAATTGACACACTTAGAAAATAAAGGTGTTGCATTTCTATTATGCCTATCAAAAAGAATGCAGCAGTTTTCCCATCAGCAACACTCTGCCCTGAAGGAAAGGCAGAGACCATCATCAATGTTTCTCCTCTTCAAAAATATAACAAAAAATATAACAAAACATATCTCTATTTCCTATTATTCATTCAGTTACAGTGGTTGATCATTAAAATCTTTCAACATCACATTTTCAAGCTTTTCAACACAATACTTTGTTAAAAAACACTGTCGGGTTCTGCCTTCTCCAATAGGCTGAATTATGTTTCCCTTATTTTGCTGCTGAACTCTTCAGTACTTCTACTGCATTTCAAAGTCTTTACACATAGCTGCATCTTATGCCCTACCTGGTTATTTGTTAATCCTTACTATATAGCTCCATTGTTGGATCACTCAAGACTGGATTAAGGCAAAACATTCTTAGATAAAGGTCCTGACCATGCAGTTCGGGCCAAGAGCAGGGTACAAGTTTCCTGGGACAAAGCCATTGCAATGCCCTTGCAATTATTCTTCACTGCTTTATTTTTAATGACTTTATGGAAGCCATTCACTCTTCATTTTATTCTACAGTCTATGATGTTCCAGCCCTGTAGAATCCTTTGAAAACTGCTTCATTCTGATACTTTTTTATAGTATTAATATGGTTTGCTATTTTGTCAGTCTTACTTGCAAGTTAGCTCTTTACTGTGGAGCTGGTTACTCCAGAATTAATGCTATGTGTTTATCTCACTGAATGGCACATTGACACCTACAAATGGGGCACACTGCACAAGTTACAGATTAAGCAAGGGTGATAGCAAAAGAGGGGAAAGGGAAGATATAAGGGGCTCTACATAGGGGTATGAAAAGGTCATGCGTATTTTGCATGACCTGGGAAAACAGACTGCACTAACAAACACAAATTCTTTAAATGTAGAAGGAGAGAAAAGCTCCTTCCTCCTTCCTAATAAGCTTATATATGCTGCAAGGTGAAGCTTTGTGTTAGGAAGCCTAAGGTCTGTCCTACACAAGTAGGTGTACACACACAGGCGTGTACTCACTCACAGTTACAGGTGTCCCAGCAAAATCCATTGGGGCTCTGAGCAGGAATGTAAACAGATAAATGCTACTACGCACATGTAACTAACTGGTACACATGTGTCCAGAGGTAGTGCAAACACATAACTTTGAAAGTCACCAGGCAACCTGGATTCTACAGTCATATGTAAATGGCAGGTGAATTTGATTTTGTTAATTTTAAATGCTTGGAAATACAAGTTGCATTGTGAATAAACATCAATGCCTAGCAACCTAATAGCCATTAATAAAGATTTTGAGTCCATCCTTAAAGTCAGTAAGTACCCCTTCTTCCCAAATTACACCAAGACCGAACTTTCCTAGGGAGGAAACATTCTCTGTTGCTATCCTAATAAACTTCTATTTTAGATAGATTTTGGCCTCACTTCTCTTGTTTACGCAGAATTAAATAATTGCTTCTTCCAATCACAGCCTCCCAGGGAGGTATTCTTGCTCCGCCACTATGGCAGAACGGCTCAGACAAATACATGCAATTCTTCCACCAGTTGTACAGCAAGATCTTTTTGAAGTCAAGGAATCTTTCAAACACCTCAGATGCACTAAAACACTTTTGTTCGGTTCCCAAGGTTCTGATGCCAGAAGAACCTACAAACAGCAGTTACCATTTACAGACTAAAGGATTTCAACATCAGAAGGAAGATAGAAAGGGTTCCACATTTATGCATAATCTGAACTCTATCTGGTTGAACTACAACTTGCTAAACCACCATAATTCTTTTGTATGGGTCATTTATTTTACTTCAGCACTTAGTAAACAAAATGGTTGTATCATTCATTCATGTAACAGCACATTCATGTATACATCATTCATGTAACAGCACAAAAAGGTCACTGCGTACATAATAAGCCATCAGTATGGTGTAAGAGACTGTTTTGAATTGTGTTTGTCTCAACATTGTTGTCACACTTCTCGGCCTTGGCTCTGGGAAGACTGTGATATCAGCTCAGGGTGTTTTATCCTGCCTGACTAGTGCAGGAATGGTCAGGGCAAGCGGTCACTTTCAGACTAATCCCCAATGCCCCCCTTAATAGACCTTGAGGAGGAGCCGGCTGAGAAGAAGGGCGGGAACCTAATCCCTCCTCCCCCTCGAGGGTGAGTGGGGAGGCAGAGGATGGATGTTTGTAAGCATAAGATTCACACTAAATGGATTGTTCCCTCTTTCTAACCCAAGAAGCGGGTTTGTCTTTTGTTTCAGAAAGAAGTGACCCAAACGCGTCCACGGAAGATGTGAAACAGGTCATGGAATGGATTAATTTTCCATCAGTGGAGATCACCACTGATGGAAAATTTTCTTTGACTGGTCCTCCACAGCAACCAGCATCTTCAATGCATTGCTTCATGCTGCTGTAGTTACACCACTAATGCAAAGCTCTGTGTGTGTGTGTTGTCATGATAGCGACTTGCTATGGTTTATCTCACGGTACGCATCTCATCTATACACACTATGTTGAAAAGTATGGAATTTCTCATTGTCAGAAATCAATCTTTTTCTCCATGGATAATTCCTTGGAGATAATGTTCACAAAAACATGGCCAAATTAGAGATACACGACGAACACGGTTTTGGAAAATAAGAAAAACAGCTTCCTAACTTGCTAAGATGGGAATGTCTATAGCTGTAGTACCCAGCCATGCTACAGAAGATCTGACCTAGAGATCTTGCACAAAACATAAGAGACTAATTTCTAATTCAGGGAAGCCCTGCAGGTAAATGGATGTTTCCCTCAGGTAATAGTCAAAAATAATTTTCAGACATATTCTTATTTACTTACTTAAGGTAAAAGGCTGATAAGAAAAATAAATTCTTAAAATTATTTAATAAAAAGGAAACTTTTCATTTGAGAAAACATTTAGGGAAGATTGAGTTCATTCATTCTTTCTGCTTCACAGCTGCTTTCCAATCTGCTCTGTTCATTTCAAAAAATACCATTCCACAAACAGCAAACCTAGGTTACAGCTGCTTATAAGCTTGGGTAGCTGGAAGGACATTCCAATAAAAACTTGAGCCAATACAAACATAAGACATTTGAAATTCCCAGAACAACTACAAAGTGAATGGAGATCTGAGATCTATTTCTGTTTCTGTTCTGAACTATCAAGGCTTGTTATGAGTAGTCATTAGGAAACTGGGAAAAACATTTGATTCCTAGCCTAGCAGTTTGCTATATATTAGCCACATTCTTTGTTTTCAGTCAGAGCTTCAGCTTATAAAAAATAGCAATCAAACAATACAGCAATGAAGCTTTTACATATCTGTCTGGCCAAGATATAAATTGTGAGCCACATTCAGAAGAGATTCAGGACACTGGCCACAAAAGTACATGTGATCTTGAACTCAAGTCATTGTTCACCCTTCATGCCAAATCTTAAATATCATCAAATATCATAGATAAAATACCGCTACTGGGAAAAATATGATAGAAATAAAGACCATAGTATCAATATTTCAAGAGAGAGTCCTAAAAGAGTCCTAAAATGAGAAAATTTGATGCACTGTTCTGAACTTTGAACCAAATGATATTGGACCCCAGACTATCACACATCTCCAGAGCCTGTTCTTGCACTCACCAACAAAACTCATTTGTTCCAGCAGGAACTGGAGACATTACAGCCATCAGCCTTCCACACAGGGCAAAGATGCAATCCCTTCTTCTGCTTCAGCTTTGAACTTCCATCTGCTACAAAACGGAAAGCTTCCTTGGCACCAGAGTTAAATGCTACAGAATAACAGGTCAAATATTCAGTGACTTTGGGACAACATGTTCAATATCCATCTCGTTACTTTTTAATAAATACGTAATAGATATTTGAGTATTGTAGTATCATGATCATGTATGCCCTCAGCATCTGTCCAATGCAGTTTAATGCATTGACATGCCACATAATTTAGAAATGGAAGAGACATGAGAACAGTAGCAACAGAAGAGGCTGTGACCAGAGTATGGGCACACCCTAACCAACTTCAGTTCCAAGTGGCATGAGATCAGCTCACTGTTCATGGGTCAAAAAGAAGTTTGCATATGCAGGAGTTAAAGCCACACACAAAAGAAAACATTTTGCACCAAGCAGTGGCTGGACATTTTACAGCTGTGCTAGAATAAAGGAAGGGGAAAGTAGAGGGGGAGCCTGCAAGGACAGCTGGGAACCCATGGCGTTTGCTGTGGAAAACACAACAACATTCACTGGAACCAGGAATTCTGAATCTTAAACAATAATTATAATTATGGTTTATCTGTAAATATTGGTGTTTATCTGTAAATAAAGTTGTTTCTGGGTGAAAAGATGGCTAAAATATTATTCATATTCTTAAGAAACCAATCCATACGATTTACTGCATCTTTTGATGACCCCATGTTAAACTGTCTCTTCCCCCAGAAAAACTGAAGTCAACCCAAAGAGCTCCCTGCCATGAACCAGAAACCGAGAAGCCCTGAAAATCTCTGAGTCAAGCACATAATGCTGTATGGAAATTGGGAACATAAGAAAATATATTGGCTTCCAGAGCTGAGAGAGATTCTGGCCACTTTTCCTGCACCTTCACTATGCTGAGAAAGCCTCAAAGAAGAGCAGGGAAAAGTGTAGGAAGCTTCTTTCTCAAAACACACACAGACAGGAAAAAGGTAGGTTTTTGTCTCAGACAGACGAGCCACTGCTGAAATAACTCCCCCAAGCCCCAGTCTTCTAGCAGGGAAAATGACCAGCAGCCCCTCCTCCATAACAACATACTGTGTACACTGCAATATGCAACCCACACACAGTAGCAGAGAGCAAAGGACTTTCCCTTTGGTGGGGAATAGGGGAGGAAAAAAAATAAAATAAAAAAAGCACAGATCTTTCTTAGCATGTTCCCCGCTGTTTACCACCCTGTCCCGTGTCAGCAAGATCGGCTTTCTCAGATGGGCACAAGCCAAGATTTCCCTTCACCTCCCCCATCAGCAAGTGGAGAGCTGGGTCACTACATCTCCCTGCTCTAGTGTCTGCGATTAACCCCTCTGTAAAATAAAAAAACTGTAGTTAAAACCAGCCTGCTGGATATGTGCAAACACATATCATTGTTTCCAAATGCAACTGCTAGGAACAAACTGAAGATTTTTTTTCCCCCCAGGACTAATTTGCTTCATTTTGTTATGTTATCTTAGCATCAGAAATTCACACACAATATCCTCTTCCAATTTCATCATTTTTAAAAAAATATAAAGACATTTAATTTTACTTTTGGATTCAATCTTTCTACCCTCTCTCAACACACCTCTCTCTGCCCCCCACCATTTTTTTCCTTCTTCTTCCCTGTTGTTTTAACACTCTCCCGAGCATCTTGGATAAAGACCCCTCCCAGCAGTAATGCACTAGACAGAGATTCATCTTCCTCCTGCTTGTCGTTCATTAATGGCACAGAGAGCTGTGCCCTTTGACTCTGACTTTAAAGCCCTGTTTTGTGACAGAGAGTCTGGTGTGAAGAGCATGCATCAAAGTCATCATTATTCTACATTTATCTGCAGTGAACTATCTTTCTCATCTATTATCCCTTAAAATGATCTAAAGCCTCCTATGTGCTGTATTATTCTTCATTATCTGCTGTTCCACTCTCATTCGCTTCTCACTAGCACTGTCTTTGTTCTCTGTCTTTCATTTTCGGAGCCAAATATCAATACCCCTCACAGTGATCTAGAGGTTCACAACCAGAAGTCACATCAACGATTTTCTAAATATGATGCAGATCACAATAAAGATTTTCTGCTGCTCGCATGGATATTGTTGTTATTCAAATTGAGCCCTGCTCTACGGAAATGCCCTAGCTGCTCCCTTGCCTTCCAGCATTTTTCCACAGAAGCGCGGAGGACATAACATTGCTATTCTACATCTAATGACAGAGAGACTTGACTTTCATATACCCCCATCATCATCTTTGTCCTCCACATTTAATGCTGCACCCACTTGACTTTGCAACAGTTTTTAATCTTGTATATGGAACAGCACACACACATCGGTCTGAAATACATTTCTCTAAAGCCCTGACACCATTTATTAGCAGTGAATGAATTGCTTGTATTTATTAGCCTGTTAGATGTCTCCCTTTAAATGCATAAATTGGCTGCATTTTTGGCAAAATTACCACTGCACTCTCTCTTACAAGGTTCCTTAGTCCTTTACTCCCGTCTCCCCTTCCATCCGTTAAAGGGTACCTTGGATGCTGAATGCCTTTAAACGGCAAATGAACGAGCTACCTGAGCTGAGCACGCTACGCAACTTTCAGCCGTTTGATATCAAAGACTTCATGCAGCTCATCAGTCATCACATAACTACTGCCTTTCAGACACCAACTCAAAAGAGAAGCTACCTGTGAATAATTCTGCACCATGAATTTTCAGGTGGGGAAGACAGGAGGAAAGGGAAACACTTCTAGTAGGATTGAATGATTCAAGGATTACAGTCCTTCTTACTCCTTTACTGCACAGCCAGGCATGAAATGTATATATGAAGTGTTGCCCAATTCACGTGAGGAAAAGCATCAGGAACACGTTATAAGAAAGATTTTCTAGACAAAATGGGAAGTATTGCAATGCTGGTAGTGCCGCTATCAGATCCATTTCTCTCATTGTGTCAGGAAAAAAAAAGCAATTGGAAAACAGCAAACAGATTTAGGTTGCAAAATCTCAACAGTTCACACTGATCAGGGAAAGAAATAACACAGGTATTGCTCCCTCCAGATTTTCAGCCTGGAGAACTTATTTTTCTTCTCTCTCTCCTCTCTTTATGTTCCTCATTCTCTCTAGTTTATGGCTTCTGAATCTCTAATATATATAACATGAAGACTCCACTGAATCAGCTGGCAGTATGTCAGATAATAGGCAAATAAAATAGGTTTGAGGAACTCTACCACTTGCCAGGGTGCAAGAAAGCAGTGATCAGAAACAATGACTTCAGTATAACTTCTTTGAACATCATCCTGTGCTTAGATGGGAACCCACTGGCTGTCCACTTGGATTTTTATAGATTATAGGGAAGAGGACCAGACCAGAGAAGAGCAGAAAGGACACAGCCTTATACCCACTGCAAATATACCTCAAATTATGAAAGTTACTAGAATCCACTAACATTTAACTTTGCTTAAACCATTCTTAGCTTCAAATTCAACAAGCCAAAAACTGAAGACAAGCTCCATAGCAAAAAAGTGCAAAGATAGAAAATCTGTTCTATCAGATAAGTAAGCGCACTCACATCAAATGAGTTGTAAATTATCAGACTGAATCTGCACATTGACATTCAAACACTGGAATTCAAAGAAAGAAAACCAAAAAGAAAAAAATCTATCTGCATTCATTGCCTCAGTTCAGAAGCAGGGCCTTGGCTTGGTTTCAACTCCATACTTATATAAAAAAAAAAAAAAAGGCTTCCTATTCCTCATGCCTACTATTGACATTTTTGCATCTTTTACATCTTCATTTCTGCTCCTGCTGCAAATGCTAGTGGCAATGTTTAGGCCTCTATCTGTTGAGTAAAGAGCATGAAACTGTGTCTTGTCTCTGTACAGAAGGGGAAAAAAAACCCTCTAAAGGTATTTTTCCTCCCAACTCAAAATATTCTCACACAGTCAATCCTGACTCCACTGCACCTATTTGTCAAACATGGCCTTTCTGCCCCTCAAAGAGAACCAGAGGCATAAATAGTTTTCTCAGAAACACACTGGGGAGCACCAGAGCATTGAAATATTAGAGGCACAGGAAACAAGCACCATGTTCTTACATGGCACAAGCTCCTGCTGAAGACAAGGGAGTTTCAGTGCCACTTTCTCCTACAGAAAGGTGGCAGTTTTGATGCTTCTGAGGATTTGGAATGCAAGCAGCATGTGTTGTCACTGACACAGAGCTGAAACTATGTTTTGTTTTCTGAAGAAAGCACTTTTGATAGCCATCAGCAAGAGATGTGGCAATTGAGTTAGTAGAAGAGCCCAGATTTCAGATTCTGTAGATTCCTGCGGCAATTTCCTTGGTAATACTAAAACTATGTTCATGGGGAGTTTAGAAAAAGTAATAAGCCCTGTGAAATTTACAGGTATCTTGTAAATTGCAGGTAATATTGCCAGATGAGTTGCACAAATTTTTCATGAAGGATATGAACAGTTTCTGTTCCATCTCTGCATCTCTTTTCAAGTGAGCTTGAAATCAGCTTGGTTCAACCTCCAAATCCACTGTGTGTGTGTGTGGCAGGGCAGGGAACACTATTTATACATAGCACCTCTCAAAAACTTCTTCAGGTACTTTCCTTAGTCTTGGAAATTTTATAATATCCTTTATCCATAGTTCCACAAGCGCAAGTGGATCCATCTCAATGGGTCACACTTGGAGAAACAGACACACGAGGAAGTCAAATTTGCTTACCGTAATGTCACACAAGCAACCTGCTGTGGAAGTAGTAAGCAAAAAGTCTCTTATCTCTCTCTCTTGTGTTTAATGACAGATGATCCTGACTGTGTTCTCCTTCTGCTCTCTAGATAAGCACACTGAGTCTCTAAGCTGAGTATTAGTAAGCGGTTAGCCAGGCAGATGTTTGTTAGGTACATTCAAATTTCTGTATCCCTTTTGTATCTTAAATGCAGTACTCCCTCTCTATGACACATTGTTTTAATATATACATCTGATAACCTGAAATGAATCACAGCAGGCAGAGCAAACGGAACTATAGTTTTGTTTTTTTGGTATTTTTTTCAGTTCAAAGTAAGCAAGCAAAGCTGTAGCAGCTTTTACTTTCATCTGTCTCACAGGATGGAAATTCAAAATAAATAAATAAATAAACCCCACATATATTCACCTCAAGGAGTTAGATCTACCGAATGCACAGCAGCACAGCCCTGTGGGGATGGAGGCTCTGAATCTGTAGACTTAACAGCATGAACTCTTCTTGCACACAGCTAATGCAATTGCACATAAGAGGCAATAGATAAAGGCTTGCTGACTTTAACACCTTTTGTTCATCTATAATTCTGTAAAGAATATTTGAAGGCAATATTTTACCTCGGAGCTCACCTCTGACTAGGCTTTCTTGTTTTACTGCAGAAATATCTATTTGCGCTTTTTTCCCCCCCATGTTAGACAGCAAGTATGCATCACAAGGTACGGTTTTTGTGAGGATAGACCTCACTTGATAATTTCTGCATAGTGACACTACTCAGAGAACTTCTCAACTATGTTGGTACTCATTAAAGAACTTAGCACAGTATAAAAATCCCTCTGAAGCTTCCTGCTCCCCATTCTCCCAAAGCAGGTTGCTCGGGCTCCCTGCTGCATTTAGCCCCTTCTTAAATTTAGGTTTGGTTGTAGTGGGGTGTCGGCGTCCGCCCGTGCAGGTTGCAGGCCGGGCTGGCACTAGGTCGCAGGTCTTCAGGCCTGGCCAAGGAGCTGACGCTCCCGAGCATGATCTCGGATCCCCCCGGGGAACCAGCTTGTCTCACCCTCCGGGATCCTGGATCCTCTGCGATGTCGGCTCACGGGCCGGAAGGAGGACGCCCCCGCGCCGGGGCACCCTCTCGGGCTGGCCCAGTCGGGTCAGACCCAGCCAAGGCGAGGAGGCCGTTGGGGTGCGCCGCAGGGCTTTAGCCACACCAACGGCGCGGACAGGCAGCAGCAACTGCCTAAACATCCGGACGGTCAACGGACGGTCAACAAAATACGTAACCAATGTGGTTCAGGGTCAACCAACGACTTTATTACAGCCAGCATAAGCTTTTATATGACGAGCGGTAGGAGGGACGATGGGAGGAGGGAGATACGTGATTGGGTGAGGGCTGTTGCCCAGATGTCCTCATTGGCTGCGCTCCCCTGTCACACAGCGGGTTGGCCGGAGTGGCTCGCCCCGGCCCCCACCTTGGGGCTGCCCAATGTTCTCCCATGGGTGTGATGAACCGCCCGGTGCTCTGCAGGACTGCCCAGCCAGGCCAAGAGGCAGGACTGAGCATGTGCAGGCACCAGGGTCACCTGGAGGGCAGCCCGAGGGCTGCACTGACCTAGGCCTCACCTGAGGCCCGTAAAGATCTCCCTATGCCCAAACAGTGGGGTAGATCGTAAGGCTTGGCAGCCAGGCCCAACAGCTGCAGCAAGTTTATTGCAGATAAAGGGATGAGGTGAAGAAACAACAGAAGGCCAGCACTCCATCCATACCAGAAAAGGAAAAAAAAGACTTGGAAAGAAGAAAGGGAAACTGCCAAAAAATATTTTTAAATGAATCATTTGCAGATCTTTGCCAGTGGAGAACAGAAGGAGACACTCTGAGACAGCAGAGGAAGCGATAACTAATAGGGATGAAAGAAGTGCTGCCCTTGACCAAATACATGTGATAGGAGTCATCCATTCTTACATATTGGCCATGGTCTCTCTTTAAATATGATAGCATGGACCAGAGCTGGTAAAACGAAAATTCTGTATGAAAACATGGCACACTAATAATTATCAGCAAGTCAGAACCCAGTTTCAGTTGCATGTAAATGAAAGCAATCCCACTTGTAATCCTCATCTATTAAAAACTGGCCATGACAACTGATCCCTTGTTTTGCTTTATATATCACCTGTGCACATAAAAGATCGGTCCAGGAAGGCCTGAAACAGTGATTTTACCAAGTATTCTTGTGCTGCCTCCATCTATGTATTATCTGGAGATAGCAGAGCTAGATGCCTGCAAACTAGATTGAAGGGGCGTGAGAGCAAAGCAGCATCTTATAATTAATTAGTCTATAATTAATGAGTCATTCAGCTTACAGACAAACATGAATACTGATTGCAGCACCCGTTATAGCTATTTCTTTCATTTGCACCACCAGAGGTGTCAGTGCAGCAAGAGCACTGTAATTGCCCGAAGCCTGATCTCTCCACCTTGTACAGCCAGCCTGCAATTACTGGAGGTACAAGCAGAGTTAAAGCAAAATGGTGGGAACCTTGGCAGGCAGGGACATTAAGAGGTCACCTCGTGCAGTCCTGCCGCCTCAAACTAGTTAATTGTGCAATACGATATCACAGTTATCCAAGATTATTAGTGGCCTGCATTAGAGCTGTCCACAACTGGCCTTACAAAGGAGGATGATCCCAGACTCCCAGAAAGGTTGAGGTTGGAAGGGACCTCTAGAGATCATCTAGTCCAACCCCCTGCTCCAGCAGGGATACCCA
>JAWLRI010000145.1:117403-141328 GCA_034781795.1 Crypturellus tataupa
TGAGGTTTCTCTCCGCCCAGTTGTCCAGTCTGTCCAGGTCCCTCTGGATGGCAGCGCAGCCCTCTGGGGTATCAGCTGCTCCTCCCCGTTTGGTATCACCAGCAAACTTGCTGAGGGAGCACTCTGTGCCTTCATCCAGGTCATTGATAATAAATTTTACAGGACTGGACCAAGGACTGACCCCTTGGGGACTCCACTCACCACAGGCCTCCAACTTAACTCTGCACCACTGATCACCACCCTCTGAGCTCTGCCACCCAGCTAGTTGTTAATTCACCTCAGTGTCCACTCATCCATCCCACACTGCCAGAGTTTGCTGTGAGGGATAGTGTCAAAAGCCTTGCTGAAATCCAGATATAGGACATCCACTGCTCTCCCCTCATCTACCCAGCCAGTCATTTCATCATAGAAGGCTATCAGACTAATCAAGCATGATTTCCCCTTAGCAAACCCATGCTGACTACTCCTGAGCACCTTCTTATCTTCTACATGTTTGGAGACAACAGCCGCGATGAGCTGCTCCATGACTTTTCCAGGGAGGGAGGTGAGGCTCACTGGCCTGCAGTTGACTGGGTCCTCCTTGCCATTTTTGAAGACCAGTGTGACACTGGCCTTCTTCCAGTCTTCTGGCACTTCCCTCGTTCTCCAGGACCTTTCAAAGATGATGGAGAGCAGCTTAGCAATAACATCCACCAGCTCCCGTAGCACTCTCGGGTGCATCCCATCAGGGCCCATGGATTTGTGGATGTCAAGTTTCCCTTAGAGCTTTCTGACCCAATCTTCCTCTACCCACAGCAAGTCTTCATCTCCCCAGGCACCTCCTCTGGTTTCTAAGGTCTGAGATTCCAGAGGGCTGTCCTTCGTAAACACTGAAGTGAAGAAGGCATTCAGTAACTCCACTTTTTCCAAGTCTTTCGTCAGCAGGACACCCATGCTGTTCACCAGCAGACCCACGTTTTCCCTAATCTTCCTTTTACCATCGATATATTTGAAAAAGCTCTTATTATTTTTAACATCTCTTGCTCGATTTAATTCCAACTGTGCCTTAGCTTTCCTCGCCACATCCCTGCATTCCCTGACAACATTCCTATAGTCCTCCCAAGGAGCCTGTCCTTTGTTCTACCTTCTGTATACCGCTTTCTTCTGTTTGAATTTTGCCAGCAGCTCCTTGTTCATCTATGCCGGTCTCCTGCCCCCTCTGCCTGACTTCTTACTCAAAGGGATGCACCACTCCCGAGTGTGGAGGAAGTGCTGTTTGAATACTGACCAGCTCTCTTGGGCCCCCCTTCCTTCTAGGGCACTAGCCCATGAGATTCTTCCATGAAGGGCTCTGAAGAATAAAGCAGCCATAGAGCTAACACCCTCCAGGATGCATAATCCCACTCCCAAACAAGAGGATGCAGGAGGACACCCAAAGCTGCCGTCACAATACCTAGGTCAAAAGTCTGTCAAAAGCTCCTATTCCATGACGACTGACCACCCGTGCACCTCTACTATGACTCATGCTTGGGAAGGAATCTGCTATAAGCACTGGTAAGGTCGAGAAGAAATAAACTGCTCTTTTATTACATTTGCACACAGGCACACAAAATCACATTTACCCTAAAGGAGAAAAGAACTGCTTACTTGTTCTCTTTACAAGTTTAATTTGACTAATTATTCAAGAAAGTGCATTATCTCCCTGCTACGTTTCTTAGTTTTTCAACATCCAAGTTTTTCCTAAAGGCCCCCAGTGAGGACACAATGCTAGGAACAATCATAGCCATGCTAGGGGGGAATCATCTGACAAACAGTTCCAGGAAGTATCTTCCAAACTGAAAATAGTGTTTTGCTATTCATTATTTGGTCATCAAAAATAGGATCACACACAAAAAAAAAAAAAAAATCAGTAATTTCCAAGAAACATTTGGCCTATTTAGCTAAATACTGTTTCATATACATCCTTAAGATCCACTTCTGTGACAACAAAGCTTGTTTCTACTTAAAGATATTCAGTATAATACTAATGCCATTCAGCATAAAATTGTGTATTGCCATAAAGCAGTCATTCAGGGAAAGATAAATCAGCTAAAAAAAACACAAAAACAAACAAAAAAACAACCAATCTTTATTCTCAAGGCATCCATGGATTATTCTAAAAGCCTCCCATTAACACAACATAAAACTCTCTTTGGTCAGCATCCACCCCTTAGGAGTTACAAACTTTCCATGCAAGATGGCCCCCATGGTTTTTTTGTTCATTTCTTCTCTCATAAATTACCACCTGACAGCCTGAGCTTCACTGCCCATTTCCTTTATTTGTGTAATTTCTTTACCTCGGGCACATGGGTAATGCATCACCCTTCAGGATAGTCAAATCATACTTCAATACTACTCTTTGTGCAAGAGATATCGATTAGAAGTCACTTTTCATCTCAAGGCAAATACAGTAAATGCCTACATAATTCTCAAATGTGCATTACATTAGTAAACATAAGTGCTACATTGAAAAGTCCCCACTACATCATGCTTTGTGGTGTTCTTCATGGGTAACTAGTAGTATAGAAGATAGTGCTAAACAATAACAGCCCTAATGGTTATTTAAGCAAAGCAAAACAAACAAACAAAAAAAACCAACCACACCTGCTGGATCATTGCTGGATTACTTAAATTGGCTACAGATTTTATGTTGATATCACACAGGAGATGAGGCCTTTGTTATCAGGGGGGAACTGAGTCCTAAGTTTAAATGAAAACTTGCAAATAAATTATGAACACAACATGAAAATATTAGTAGTAGTAAACAGCTACAGTTTTGATTTGCAAAGACCAAATTCCCCCTTGATTTTTGATAAAATATAGTGATTCAAACCCATTGCTACTTCAATCAGACCCAAATTTTATGAATATTTATATAAAAGATTATCTTGTTCATCCCTACAAAACATGAGAAGTCTGGATATGACCACTCATAGATTTCACTCCACTCCACCATAAAAATTGATTAAGATTTGTTTTCTTGAGCTGTACAATTAATTCCTGGAGGAAAAAAAAAATGCCATGTTTCCTCAGAAAGACACAAATTATTCACACAGCATTTATCATCACATCACATTTATCACCAAGTACGTTGTAAGCAACGATTCCAAAAAGAATAAACTACCATGAAATTATCAAGACAAACTAATATCAAGATGAATAGTTCAAACAGAAAATAAGAGCTCAAGAAATAGAAGTATTTCAAAAAGACAGCTGCTTCTGACACATCACCTTCAATAAGAAATATTTGCAAATATAAGTTTTATCAAGGGAGTCTGAAAACTGGAAATTATCATTCTTAATTTATCATCGGTAACAGGTCATCCTTGAAAGATCAGTAAGTTTAGTTTCATTTGAGTAAGAAACTTGTCAGCCTCAGACAGTATCCACACTTTGAATAAAACCATAATATAAGGCTAAGACCAAAAGCTTAGCCTTAGCATGTAGAAGCTACAAGCATATAAGCACGCAAAGAGGCTATGTTCTTAGAGATTTATCTAAAAGAGCAAAATAGTTAAGTTTTGGGGGGAGTGAGGTAACAAGGCAGCATTGAGAATGGATAAAGAAAAGCAGAAAGGTATGAAGAAGGGAAAGATCCCAGGATACAGACTACGATGGTAACAAAAGGACAGAAGGCGAGTGCAGGAGGTGCAAAACAATCAAGCCTGCGAGAGACCCAAAAGACACTCCAGAAAATCTACAAAGGGTCAAAGGATGGTGCTCACAGTGTCTGCGTCCTCATTTCTCATCTCCCACAGGCCTAACACTGCTCACAAGCTCCACATACTGGAGGGGGATCCCAAAGGCATCCACGTGTCTGTTGTGCTCTCTAAGGAAACTGCAGTCATGCATCCCTCCTCCTAAACAGATGCAGTGATGATATTCACCCCCAGGGTTTACCCTGAATAATACAAAGGAGCATAGGAAGTATCAACACTTAATGGACTGGCTGTTATGGATGCAAATCCACACAAAAAACAAATATTATGTGTAATAGGAGAAAAATATTCAGCTCAGTTCCTGATTTTCTCTAATTTGCTTCCTAGCAATCTGGAAGCATATTGGTTTCTACCACACAGCAAGCACCTTCTTCCTCCAAGAGGCTCTTGCCTGGTGATTTCATCCATGCTGTGAACCCAAACAGAAGTGAGCCATATAGAAACAGCAAATATTGCTTGCATTTACAAGAACAGGACTGGCAGCCTATGAAAGCAGGAGACAACTAAGGTTTGGTGGGATTTCTACAGCTATATGAACAAGCAGTGTTCATCAGACAATTAAAAACAAAAAAAACAACCCTTAAATAATTGCCACAAGTTCTGCAAAGATCAGTAATTGCAAGGGCAAAATTTTAAAGGAAAAATACAATGCTGAGCTACAATAGGCAAATTCTTTAGAAATATCTGATGTATGCAATGAATGTACCAAAAAGAAAGGAGTGGTAGTTTATAGTCAAGAAATTACCAAACACGGAAGAAAATCCATGAAAACGCAATGGCTGTTCTAAAACAATAAAACCAGTAAATTGAATGCTAATGAGGGTCCAACAGCTATATCCTTCTAGGTCAACCTACAAATGCATAGGGTACTTAGAATATTCTCTTTTTCCATCTTAAAAGACACAAAAAGTATTACAAACTCAGGAGGCATCCTTTGACCAAAAAAGCATGGAAAAACAAAAGTGACCCGAATTTTGCTCCCTTCTTTACCATATTGCTTTTCCACTAATGTTTACTGAGTTAAATCATGGGACATAAGAACTATCCATCGCCAAGAAAAAAAACCTTCCAACACTGTCACACAGAGGAGTGAGCTGTGGCTCCTGGAGAGGCGAGCAGTGCTTACATGCAGTGGAAAAAACCTGGAAGAAAGTCAACTGAAAGCAAAGACATGAAAACAGTGAACAGATGTGTTAACTCACAGACTCTGAACAAGGCCTTAAAAGCTCATGCTTCTGGGGCAGTTGCAAGAGCAGACAACCCAAATGACCCCACAAAGTATCAGAGCCTGGAGCTTCTCGGCCCTCAAGGCCCGCTCGCCAGTGCAAGCTGTTATGAAGGAAGAGCAGGGAGAAGCCTCAGCAGGAACACAGCACTCCCCTCTTCTTAGATGCTGCTTTTAGGCTCAGGCTGCACCCTTGATCTCCATTTGAGCTATGTTGCAACCATGTCTATGCTTGACCACATGCCCTCTTGATCTTAACCTGACCTGCCACCTCAACTTCCCAGCTTGGATCTGGGATGTGCTCCTCGCCATGAGCTTCCCTGAACCTGGCCACCCTCACGCACCTGTCCTGCACATCTTGGTTCAGGTCCCGTGTCACAGTCACTGCTCCAACCTGCCTTGGTATCAAGTGCAGCTCCCAAGTCACCTTCCCTTGTGGACCTTGCCGCTCCCTGACACACGGCACTGCTGACACACAACCAAGGCTTTATCTTCCCCCTTTACTCTGTGGCTTGAAAAGTTGCAGCAGAACAGCAGCAGTTTGGAAGAATGGCTTGAAAGTGGGAAGTGAGATCAAAACTAGGGCCTAAGAGAAGTTTTGGCATTGCAGCAGCTTGCTTGGGGTGATACACAGTTAACCCTTCCAGGATGGCTGGTGTGCAAGGACTCTGCTCCTCCATGGTTCCCCATGCAGCACAACCTGCCCTCTCGCAGCTGCAAACGGCAGTAACAGAGGATGGAGCGGAGTGAATACACTGCAGCCAAACTGTTGTGCTCCCTGTGGTGGGCCGCTGATCAGCCACACAGTAGCTGTCCAACAGGAGATATATGATAACATGTTCAGTGGTGAGCCAGCAAAGGTGGCAAATCACTCCTTTCAGATGATCTTTGCTCATTATAACGTCAAAACACACCTCCATCCCAGACACTTGTCTGGTACACAGCACAATTGGACCTACTGACCTCAGACTAGTCGTGAGCCCGATACTGCCCGGCTAGTTGATCACGCTGTTTGGGAACTCAGTTTGCTCCTAGGAAGGCGATCGGACCTACGGTCCACAGACTGTGAATTTGATACCGATTTGATATCTCCTTCCCCACCACCACTTCAGTTTTCAAACTGCAATGTTTTTACAAGCAGCAACAGCAATCACTATCTACAGCAGCTGAGCACAAACCAGCTTCAATGTCCTGGTTGAAGCCTTGTGAACATCCTACCCTACACAATGGGTATACAAAGAGACGCAAGAAGCAAGCAGCTTGCTCCACAAGAGCAGTATCCTCTTCATGTGTGGACATACATATGAAGGCAACATTTCTTTTTGCCTTGCTGAGATTGGGCTGAGCCCTAAATCCACCACAATTAGCAAAATAGCTAAATGCAGACACCACAAATCTATTACATTCTTATGCAGCAGCCAAGAGAGTTAACATCAGTATGTATCACCTTTAGCTCTTTGTTCTGAAGATGACATGTAAGCAGACGGGCCATCACAAACATACCTGCAGAAGTTTTGAAGATGAAGGGAGAGCATTTCTGTCTTAAGTATGTTTTCAGAAAACAATTACTACACACCAGTAAATGCACAGTGCAATGGCATCATTTAAAACGTCTTCCCTACAGCTATTCCAGGCTCTGATCTTTCACACGGGTGCTCCTGTCCTCCTGTACTCATTTGCTAGAGCAGACGAAGTAAGGTCGAGGGAGAGCAACTCAGCACAGCTGACCAGAAGTCTTGAGCTCAGTTCAATACACAGAGGTAAGAACCAAAGCATCACATCTGAAGGACCCCATCTACACTTGCCTTTTGGAATCTGAATCAGAACACCCCATCACCACCACTCCCAAAATAAATAAATAAATAAAAACAGATGGTGATGTACTCGCTGCCAAACACATTTTGTTCATCATGGAGTCTATTTCAAGAAACACTATATCACCTGTCAGGATAAATGCACACAAGTCTTCCCAGATGTCAATTTGATTCTCATTTGCCAAACGGGAAGGTAGTTGCACTTTTGGGGTATTCTCCAGCCACAATGGCACTGGCATCACGTGACATTCAATGTTATAAGGGATCAAGCTGTCAGATATCTTCCGAGATGTCTGTGTCCATGTAAATCTGTGTGCTTGTCATCTAAACCTCACATGGCACAGCCCATCAAGGATGAACAGGCTAGTGAAACCAACACCTTCTGCTCCCTTGGCCAACTACTACCTTTTGCCCACCAACTCCCCAATCCTTTAAGTTCTTTGCCCGATGTTACTGGTTGAAAGTGGTTGCCTCTCCTTCCTCATAACTGCGCTGAAGGAGGAAGGAGTTGCATCTCTGGGATTTTAGTGGGAAGAGACAGACACAGCAAGTGATTGGTTTTGATAGCAGAAGCTCTCCAGGATCAGAGCTCACATCACCAGGCAGAGACACCACTCATCAGGCACCACAGCACACAGAGGTGTGATGCTCACCACACTTCTGCCAGGGTTGGCTCTTTCCTGGCACCTGCTACACTGAGATCAAAGTGAGACTCTCCAGTGATCTCAGCAGACACTGCACGAACCCTTATTTCTTAGTGCCTAGCCCAGACACTTCTCTTCATGAAGAGCAGATAGAATGGGTGACCAAAGGAACTCTACTACCACAAGATGTCAGGGATACTACAAAAAGTCACTTGTGAGGACCAAGCCTAGATGCATTAGAGTACTAAAGCTCAGCACCACAGACTTGTCAGAGATACTGCTCTCACAGTAGGTCTACTACCTGGCAAATTATCAGTGAAAGTAGGCATTTGTTTTTTTTCCCTCTCCCTGTGAGGATTCTGTATTTACAGACTACAGCTAAGGTTCTTAGATAAAAGAAAAGCCTATTTCCAACCACTCTGCAATGCCCTGAAGGTATCACTCAGTCATCTGAAATGTATACCCGGTAACCAGAGGTTCCCACCAGTCTAATAGGTCCCGTTCCTCAGGGATCTCCAAGGGAAATATTACTCTAAAGCAGATGCTAGGTTTAGAAGTGACATTCTTGGCAGCTGGTGTTGTGAATATTCTTTAGAAATTCCTGCCATTTATCTACTGTTCTTCTGTGACAGGCAAAGCTAAAAGTAACTCAAATATTGATCCAGCTGGGACAAAGATGTGTCATCTTATTTAACAGCATCACAAGCCTAGGCTAGATAGGCTGGAGTTTAAAAAGCTCTTGCGGGAGGATGCTTAGGAGCACACTGCGTTCTCAGCACCTGTAGGAATCACTGAACAAAGAAAAAGCACGGAGTTTAGCCGAGCATCAGGCAGCAAGCTGGGGCTGTAATGTTGTTTGAAAATAGTATTTGTACGCAGTGCCTTCACAAAGAGCTAGTTTGAGATGCTTGGAGTCCTCCCACAGTAGCACGCATCACACTACATCAGATAAGCAGTGTCAATTTAAGGTGGTTGAAAAGCTGCAACAGAAGCAAAGATTTTGTAAAAAAAGGCTTCCAAAATAAACCAAATTACACCTTCTAGCATTCATTCTCAGTATTTATTTCACAGCTCTTTACAATTGAAAGGTTTTTCAGGAGCCTCAGATTGTTCTGCAGGAAGAGCGAAGTGTCACCACAAGCACCACTTCCCAGCACCTTGGCACTGTGTTAAGCTGATTTTGTTCTCCTGCTGAGGCACTTAAGCTCAGAGCTGTAACTAAACCCTGTCTCTGCCGCTATACCAAACCATGCCCTAACTCCATCACTCTGTTCCTTCTCTGACCATTTCACAACTTCTCCAAATCACTGCCCAAAGGCAATTCAAGTACAGCTTAACTAAACCTGGTTTACTCTTTCTTCCCAAGCCCAACCAAATCCTACCTGCTCTTTCCTCCCACCTAATTCCATTAAATATATATATAGAGAGAGACATCCCATGCCTTTCTCTCTAGGGTACACCTGCCTATGAAACAACTCCATAACCTTCAACCACTTCCTATCTTTTGCCACCCATTGGCACTGCCAGAACTTCTGACCAGAGCAAAGCTGTCTCACTTGAACAACAGGCATCCTGTGCCAGACTCCCACCTTGCCCTTGCAGTTTATCTGCAGTCCTGTACACCTACCAGTGGGAATGCGTTTCCTTTTCAAAAGCTTCCCTCTGGCTTCCCAGCAACATTTTGCACAAATATAGGTAGCAGTGGAACAATGAAGACACAGTGCTAGGATGCAGGAAGGGAAAAATGATAAAGAACAACAGAAATGTGATTTACCCTTCTGTGCATTTGAAAAAATACCTTCATCTTTCTCCAAGCTACTTTAGAACAATACAGGTTGTTATCTATAATATTATTGGTATATAAAAAGGGATATATACACAGGCAAAAGAGAAATATCCCTTACGATCATTAAATCTAAGAAATTTGGATTTCTAACAACTGTCATGCCACTACATATTTTTGTTCATAACAGCACTACTTTCTTCATCTCCTCCTCTCCAGAAAAAATCTTTAGAGGACTTGAAACTTTTGATCTGACCTTGAAAATTATCCAAATTACACTTTATTTTGTGCATTTAAGAATAAACCTTCAAAATGATTGTTCCTGAACATAGTGCTCTCACCAATTTCTCACAGAAATACACGTTTTGAAAGTCTGAGGCACAATAACCTCACTTTCAATAAGGCTGATAAAGCAGAGATATACAAAGTGCAATATGTGCACTTTCTTGCAATAAAGAATTTTTATAAGGAAGAAACCTTTAGTAACCTATTTTCTACAAGCAAGCAAAAAAAAAAAAAAAAAAGTAATTGCAGGACATCTTCCTAAAAGAAAATTGACATTATTACATAAGTGACAAGTGGATTTACTAATCAGAGCTTGCAGAAGAAAAGATAAAACTATGGTCAGAAGCCCAGATTAAGATTAAAGAAAACTTGTAATTAATTAAATCACAAGTTTCACACCTGACAGGCATTTAGCTGCACTGGGGGTCTGACAGTCTCAGTTATTTACATACACAAACTAAACTAATATAATTAAAATACAGAACTGTCAATGTCTACACTATTAACAAGAACAATTTAAAAATGAAGCTTCAGTCAGAGTCAGAAATTCAAGATATTTGCACCACCATATTTATTTTCACCTAGTCTGATTTCCAAGGTACTTTACTTCCTAATAGCTAATTTATAGCTCTGTCATGCCCACTCTGATATGAAGCATTAAGAATATAACATTTATTTTTTTGCTTTTTTTATTTTATTTTTTAAATGCAAAAGAGAATGCTGAAAGAATCATTATGTCCATACTCAAAAAATATCAGTCAGTGCCGGAAAACTCCAAACTTCCTTACAATGTACTTCAGAGCAATAAAAGGGAAAGAACATACTCAAAAAATGCAAAATATGGGGAAATTTACCAACTCTCTTGCCTGAGCATAGCTCTGTAAGCCTGACACAGCCCTGCTAGAAGAATAAGCAGCATCTTCGCATTTGCTGCTGTGCAGACAGCAGCTCTGAGCGCGGCGCACGCTGTGCGGAGGCCAAATCAGCCAAGAGGGGCCCTCGCCGGACAGGAGGCAGCCGGGAGCTGTCACCAGCCTCACCCAGCAGCAACAGCCTCACCCTCCCACACCACCTCTCCCCGCTGCTCCTTGGCCCCAAACACACCATCTGTAGCAGGAGCACCTGGCAAAGGAGGCTTGAGACCATCAGTTCTCACCCCTCTTCACTCGGCCTCAGCATCACAAGTCACCTTTGATGGTGCTGATTAACGCGTTTCAAAAGGAGAGGATGTGGCAGTACAGATGTTGCTCGAGTTGCTCTCAAGTCTCTGCTAAGCGCAGGAAATGTGGATATCTGGTGGGTGTTCTCCAGGAGTTGGGGCAGGAAAAGCCACAGGGACCCAACCACAGGTGGTGGAAGGGACAGTCTCCTCAGCATAAACTAAAGCAGCTCTAAGACTAACAGGGGAAAGATGTTATTCAAGAAAAACTAATAGCAAGTACCACCTTGATCCTAACATAGCCAACAAAGCCGGTCCCTCAGTTTGGTGTTGCTGCCAAAAAGCCTAGGTGAAAAGGCTAATACCATAATCTCAAATAGCATTACTTACGCCTGAAGTTAAATAATTTTTAAAAGCCTTTCAGAAGGGCTTCAGGCTGTCTGGGATAGTGCAGTTTCAGGTTTATTTCACAGTCTGAATAGCTGGAGATAATTTTTGTGAAGAACACTTAGAGCACAATAAAAGCAGCCAGACAATCACATTACTTGGTCAAGCCACTGCATGTAATGTGCTGTTTTAAAACAAGAATTAAATAAACTCTTCTACCAGCCCAGCCTATCTCAAAGCAGGGACTCAGGGAGAGCTGGCACAGCTGAGGACATACTAATGCCACCAATACAGCCATGGTGGCTACTTCGCAGCCCACAGGAAGGAGCGTCACCATCCGCACTGCTTGCTGGGCACACCTCACCTCATCATCCAGTATGAGGCATTGGATACACTCACTAGCTTCATAGTTCAGCATCTCGTGACACGGTTCAGTGCAGCAAGTGCCTAATTGCTTCAGCACACACCATGGCATGTCATTCCCTCTGCTATAGAACTATTCTGGCATCTCTTTAGTGCATTACTTGACAGCTACATAGTTAAGCAACTGTTTTGTTTTCACATGAGCAAAAGACCTGCCAGGGTAGGATATTTATCCCATCATTTAACTGACACTGGCTGAAATTTTACTCTTTTTTCCTTGGGTTTCATTGTCTTTTCATCATGTCTTCTACACAAGGGTTGCACATCGATGCTATTAGCAGTAAACAATCATATTGATCAAAAATACACATTCCAAGAATCCCACATGGCATGATGCATCTAAAGATTTCCCAGGCTGAAAAAGTCTGCCATCGCATCTCCTACAAGGACAACATCAGGCAGTGCTGCTCTGAGAAAATCCAAGTTCCAACTGCTGTGTGAACAGCAGCAATGGTCATGACGTAGCTGTGAAGGGTGGCTTTGAATATAGCTGCACCCTGGTAGAGATAGTACCTTTGGAATCCTATCAGTGGCTGTTGAACACCTACAAGTCTACCAGGGTTTGTTTGATCATGTTGATAGAGGGAAACTGTAAACAAAGAAATGACTGCTTAAAATGGTAGAAATTAGTATCTTGTAATTATAGTAGAGAGACAGGTAAGTGTTGAGTCTTTGCATTGGAGACTTTAGGCATTGGCTGAGTGTACTTTTCTCCTTTAAACTGAATTCTCGTCTTTGCAAACTGAGCAATAAGCCCACAGGGCATTTCCTTTTCATTTCTCACACATAGCACTTGAATAGCAATAAACTATATAAAGCACAATCATGCAAAGGAGGAGTCATCTATGGCACTGCCTATGAGCCCTCACTCAACTTCAAATGGGTTTAGACAGTGAAAGCAGCAGTAGCTGCAGAAAAAGAGATGGGCCTAGGTGAGAAGGATGAAGACAAGATTCAAAACTCAGTAGCTGTATGAATTAGAAGTCTTAAGGAGGGTAGGCTGAAGGAAAATAATTTGATACAATCAAAAATTGCTCTTTCCCAAGCAACTTCTTGTAGAACCAGAACAAAACTAAAAACCTCCAAAATTATTTGTGAGGTGATAGGAAGAGGTCCTTTTCTGTAGGTACTTTTCTATAGATGGATGGAGTCCATAGTCAGGGGTGGGATTAGTAATATTCTGGCGACCCTCATTATTATTTTGTTCATTTGTGCACATACATTCACACAAAGGCACAAACAAAACACATACACCCTGAGCACCTTGCAGATACCAGGGGTATTCATTCAGGGCAGCGTGTAACTGCTTTATAAGGACAGAACTTCACCAAAATAAATACGATCTGAAAGAAGTTTCAGTCTCAGTAAATCCATAGTTTTCATTAAAGAATTATCACTATTAGTTTTGATCACCTCTTCCTTGGTCTCTGTTAAATGTTTTGTAAGTACCTGGGCAGAGTTAAGCATCAGAATCTGAATGAAGAAACAATCTGGTGGTCCAGTTACCTTACACAGTTTGTCTTGCACATCTGAGGCAGTGATGAAGAAAGCATGAAGGTTCATGAAAGAAAAGATACCAAGAGACACTGGAGGCACTATCAATCAGTTTAGCATAATACAATTTCCTTCAGCTTGGTAACTACTCAGTGTGAGGCTTGTGCCTTGTCCATGGAGAAGGAACTTGAAAACACATATTTCTACTTTATTTCCCATTAGGAAATAGAATTTTCTCATTAGGACCTGTAATTAATACTCTGCTAAGCTATTTTTGTGGATGATTTGTCAAGATTGTCTTGTAAGAGAGATGACTCTCCAATAGGTTTTATACTGTCAAGAACATTTAGCGTATTGTAACAAACACACTACTCCCAACTCTTAAGGGAGTTGGAAGACCACTGCTGGCAATTGTACCTTCAAGATATAGAGTTTCACAGCAAGAGCGGCATTTGTCAGAAATATCAACAGAAGTGTTGATATTATCTGAGGGGCAGTACCACAAACATCTACCCAAGGATCCATCCTGGTATATACAGATTACTATAAGCTCTCTAAAGGCTTGCTTATAAAGTATCTAAGAATTACATTCCTTCTTTCAACATTAACTCACATCTGCATAGTCATTTCTACCAGGCTTCTAGTCTCAACTGTTCCCTTCACCTGTTCCACTCCCATGCTTAACTTCTCTGCATCTTTATATTTCTAACTATTGTTTCTTGTCCTCCCCTTCCAACTTCAGGCATACTGCTAGCATCTCAATCCTCCTCCTGAAAACCCATGCCCTAACTGGCAAAAACCTGCCTCTCATGTTCACATCACTTCTAAAGTCCCACAGTTCTCTTCATGCCCACAGTCTGCAATGGTTCTTGCTAGAGCAGCACATGTTCCTTAACAGTTGTATAAAGGTATCTTTATATTAGAGCCTTAAATTACAATGTCAACAATTCCATGAAAAAAATTATAATTTGTCCCCAAAGTATATTCATTTCTCTCTCAGCTGGCCATAATCCAGAGATTCAATATCTAAGTAATCTCTCCTCTGATGATTCCTCTGATTCTAATGAGAAACAGACCAAGGAACCTGTCACTCAGAATTATTCATATTACCCTGATCCTATACCATTGTCTTTGTATTTTAAATCTGAGTCGGAGATCAAACCAAAAGTATACTTTATCTAGTAGTCTAGAATGTCTTCAAAGCATCAGAGAAGTACAATTCAAGGAAACAGTACACAGACTGATCAAATATATATAGAGCAGGTACCAAAATGAAGCACACATTAACTTGGATAAATAGTGATTTTCACAAAATAACTCCTACAAATTTACACAAGTCTAAATGATATTTATCCAAGAATTCAAAATAGTTCCCAAGTTACTACAGTATTCTACCCTTTCCTGGATCAAATTAATTTAAACCTTGCACAACTGTTGATCCATTTGGTGGTATATTACCATTTACAAACAAAATACTTCATTAATATGGAAGTACTGTCGATTCTTGGGGAAGGATTACTTTGCAAGTCAAGCATGGATAGCAGTACTGCATCGAGTGCCCTACGCGCAATATTGTTAACCCCTGTATCCTGAAACCCCAGTACACCCACACTTCTGAGAGCTTCCTCGCAGCAGTAGCTAACAACCTTGTTTATTTTACCATACACTTATCTTTGGGTCATTACTGCTTTACGCAGGTTTTTCTCTGCTTCCCTGCTTCTGCAATGTGCATTGTCCTTTGCACAACAGAGCTTGGTACTTATTTCTGCTTCACAAATTGTCATTAACCTTATAAATTTTTAGAACACTATTAAAGTTCAGCAGCTATTTAATAGGGAGCTGAAAATAAGCAGTAACTTGTAGCCACAGAAGTAGCTGTTTGCTGAAAACTGCTGACAACAGCCCCAGGAGGGAGGGAGGGGAGGAGGAGCTAACAATAATCGGCACAATTAACTTAAAAATTGACAAAGCTTCTGAAATCAAGTTGTGGCCAGTCAGACAAACCCCCACAATGAGAGACGGTTCAGAAGAGACCAGCAAGGCCCATGTGCCCACAGAGCTCCAGGGCAGAGTGTGGGAAGGGACCGACCACGGCTGGTGCAGAGAAAGCCCTGTCTATTGGAACATCAAGGACACTGGAGGTGGCCTCTGTTTTAGATAAATGGCAATAGAGCAGCCACCATCTGTAGCAACCCAGGGAATCACATCTTTGTGTGTTTCCCTCTCCCCTTCCCCAGTTAAAATAGTGTCTGCTAGACCAGCAAAGACAGGAGTGTGAAGGGGAGGGAGGTTGGACATATTGCTCACTGCAATATATCTATAACTAGGAGGAAACTTTGTAGAGAGCAATGGGCTAGAGCTGATTTAAGCCTGCATGTTCTCCCCAGCAACCGGGGTTGCCCAGTGTGGTGATAGTAAGGATATTATAGAGGCCAGTACTGAAAGATACGTTTGTATTGTGCCTCAACTGTACATTGCAATTCCTATATTGTGCTAAGTGTTGTGATTTCAGTATATTGCTAAATCAAAATCCCATACAAGTCTTCAAATAAGTAAATCTGATATTAAACATTAAATCCCCCACACGTGGAATATCTAAAAGCCCATCAGTCTGTATTGGGCTCCAACACAAGCGTTCATGAATTCCCTCCTTCCCTGTGGTGGGCTGTGTAATTTCTTGTTATCCCTCCAGTACTAGCTGCATTAATACTAACCTCTGAACTCAATCTGTAGCCTGTTAACACAGCAATTAGTTTAAGCCCCAAGAGAAGCAGGTGAAAAATGGTAATTTGCAGGAAGGATTACTCTGTATGAGCTGCACACAAACAGCGCTGCCCACAGTGGCTTTTCTCCTTCCTTGCCTGCTCGTTTTTCTTTGGAATATGGATGACCCAGATAAATCTTTATTCCATCAGACTCCACAAAAGGGAACCCAAAGCTCTGGCTCAAGTCACGTAGGCCCAATAACCTAGAACGGTTAACTTCAGCTTGCAACTGCAAGCCATAAATCAAAGTCAGAAGCAGCGCAAAAATATACCAACCGCAATTACAAGCCAGATTAATACTTCTGCATTGAATATACCCTCCTTTCCCCACCTGACTTCAAATACTGTTTCCTGTCCAAACCTGATCCCCAGATTCAGAGTTTTCCCCTGCGCTTTCCAGTTTAAGCGAAAGGCTCCCTCTCATCCAGCTCTGGGGGAAGAACAAAACAAAGAAAACAAACAAACAAAAAAAAAAACACTCATAATTAAGTGACCTAACAAAACATCTCTCTACGCACATCAGGACGCCTAAGCACACATATGGTGTAACTAGCACCAGCTGGTACCAGGCCTTCCTAACCTCCGTGCCAGGCCTCACCTCGGACCCCCAAGCTCTCAGCCCACAGCACCAGGAGCTCTGGTCAAGCTCCGGCCTGGCCTCCACCCTGGCCTGGGCTACGCTGTAGGTGCGCCCATCTCCAACCCCATCTCTGGGGGAGGCCACCACCAACTGTTATCCGAGCCACCCTCTCACGTGGTTTCGGCAGGAAAGCAGGCAGAGACAGGCAGAGACGCACACAAGATGTGGTGGGCATTTCCCACCAGGAGTCGTGGCTACAGCAGCATCTCCTGTACCAGCCTGCACCGCCTGCAGCTCCACTTCTCTTTCAGTGCTGGTAACCACACTTAGTGCCACAGGTAGAATATTAGGTACTATTTTTTTCCATGGAGAAGAGACCCCCCACACACACACCTTCGATGGGAAATTGTTCTTCCTTATTTTATGGATTGCCTTTTTTCTTATGCCTCTTTTTCCACCTCAGCTAACTAAATCTGCCTGTCTCTCAGCAGTTGGGAAAGTCTCCCCTCCAAAATGTTCTCTAGAGGTAGGGAGAATCTGTAAAGCTTTTCATGATACTTCTGCTTTCAAACATTTCTTTTTCCTCCCTTTCCATATAGCTAAGGAAAGGCTAAAAAGGATTTTAATGTGAGCAGTAATCATGGGACCAGGCAAGCCAACATGCCTTTTCTTTGAATCCAAAACTGTGCCTACCTTTTGTCCTTTCTCTGCCCATTTACAGCAGTGATTCTCAGCTAAAGAGCCTTAGGCAAAGCTTCCAGGGAGCAGTAGGCACACGTCCAAATTTCATGAGGGAAATGCCTCTACCTTTCAAAGAAGAGGCAAAGCAGAACCACTTCTTTGTGAGAGAACAAGTTAAGAAATTAGTTTGAAAACCCCAGTAATCCAGCCACGAATACTGAGGACTCCAAAAATCTTCACACACTCTGCAAGTTATTCTCTAGGAGACACTCGCCAGATGTCTGCAAACATCATTTGTGTATCTGTTCCCTAAAAATCCGCTTGTTTCCTAACAGCACTCTCCCACTTTTAGTCATAGGTCAAGGAAAGACTTTTCAGAAGTCTTTACAAAGGCTTTTACAAGTATTTTAAAGACTTTTAAAAGGTAGCCAAGTGAAAGGCACAGAAATATGTATCCTATGTGTTTAGAAGCACATATTCTTCTACTATCAGTTCAGATATTTACCAAAACCACATTTTGATGCTGGCTACACAACACACAACTCATACTGCAGTCATTTAAGTCATTCCACAAGGGAAGCAATTCTCCTTTCTGAGTAAATCAGTATAAGTTTCAAACTCAAGCAATCAGTTCCTCTCCAATAATTGAAAAAGTGGAACTTATTCAAAAAAGGTCAAGAACACTTTCAAGCAAATTCAAGAAACATCAAATGAGTTGCAGAGTTTGAGAGGGGAAAAAAACAGGTGATTGTTATAAAACACACTCAAAAGGAAAACAGCACAGCTGAGATTTTTAAGATGGTAACTCCAGTATTTAACTCAAACGCCTCTGAGGCCTGAATTTCAGCAGGTAATTGCTAAGCAGCTCCTGAAAAGCAAGTTTTCTCCAGAGCACCTTCTCAGCTCCATACTGCAGCAACAAAAACTCCAGCAATTCCTGAACACCTTGCACTTGCCTAGCAAAGCTGGGTGCATCTCTGCCCCAAGGCAACACACCAGCAGCTCCCCATCTCATTCTGAGGGTCAAGACACATCTGTGAGTTGGCTTTGATTCTAGAAATTACACCCATGTAACTTCTCCCAAAATAACAGACCTGAAAGTGAACCAAACAGCCATATGCTAGTACAAATGTATCACATTAGAGGTTTGTACTACCCATGGTATCAGTAAAGGGAGCCTTGACAACATTCCATTATTAATTTGCTGTCACTGACAAGAAGTCATCTCTGTTCCAAAATGCACATTGCTCTGTCACTTCCAACACAGACTTAGAACTGAAGGTTGCTGTAGTTGGGCTATAAATCTACCTGTAACCAAAATACTCTTGCTTCCTTCCATAGATGGACAGAAGCTTTCCAGACCATAATTTCCCAGGAGGAAATATCAGTGTAACAGATCATCCTACTGCCTGTGCTGGTCATTGCATCAGGCAGAACCTAACCTGTACTTTCGGGATCTCATTAGGTTTCAGGGGAGGACAAGTCTGTGGAACTCCATGCTGTCACCTGCCTGAGCATGTCTAATTTTTCAGTTTTAAAAAAGTATTTAAAAAAATCTAATTAAATTCAATTGTCCAGAAAGCTGGTGCATTCTCAGTTAGCACCCCTAGAGGGATTACACTCACTGGACTCCAAAAGAAATGGAGAGGATCATTTTTGGAACATCATAGGATACTATAATTTCTATCCACACATATCTGCCAGCAGCCATAACAGCCAAGATGATAGGAGGAAATTCTACCTCATAAGTCCATCATACCAAGTAGGGAGTTAAAAAAGAAAGTGGGATAGGAGCAGGGGAAAGGATTTGGAAATCCACTATTTCCTTAAACTCTGCCCTCCAAACCCAGGAAGTAATAGGGAGCTGTCTCTGCAACCCCGATTTATTGAAGAGCTCCTTCCTGCGAAGCCCTTCACTGCTGGACTAAAAGCACCATCTAGTGTATGCACAACCTCTGTGATTGCTAATTTGAGCTTGCAAACAGGAGTCATTTATTTCTTCAGTCGTTCTTTCCAGACTCCCGCAGACAGAAAAACAGGTAACACAAACTCCAAATACCAGCTGGGGGGGGGGAAAAAAGGCAAAGCCCAGTTCTGTGTTCCTTTGTGCCTCAGGCAATCATTTACTCCACTGCAGAGCTGGTCACTTACTTCACCAGAGCATTATTTTGGTATACAAAAAAAAAAAATCAGAGCAATGAGGTAGAGGTTCCAATGAGCACACATTCACAATCCAGGTGTTTAATCAGTAGCAGATTCAAAGGATGCCCCTTAGTTACAAAGCAAAAATTTTAGTGCCATTTTAGGCCATAAAGTTAAATCCAGTAGGAGTAAAAAATGATTAGAAAAGACAAAATCCTCTAGACCATCTTTTGGTCTGAAAACTTACATATTTCTAGGTTTTATTTTTAGAGAACTGTTATAAATACCATAGAGTGCTTGAAAGGATTGCACCTATTATATATTTATTAACCTGTATATAGGTTTGTTTTTCTGTTCCCACGCCTAATCAAAAAGCAGAAGTACACATTTCTGGTAGTAACTTTCAGGATTGCTTCTGATTTAGTGACAACAACAAATAGCCATGGTATGAATTATTCTTCAACCTGAACATGGAATAAAATTATAATTTAAAATTCTTTTAAATATGTAGGGTGAATTACATAACTAAGCAGCAAACATCACCCTGCTCAGATATCTCCTCCTCCTACATGCGAAATGCATATCCTTGTCTAATTCGGTATGAAATGCCATCCAGGTGTTGAAATACAGTGAAGCAAGCACAGAGAGCTCTGCTACTTCTTCAAAACAGAGTTCTCCTGTCTCATAACTGTTTCTCTGCAAGTTAAGGACAAAATGGGATCCCTGACACCAAGCTGGCTGAATAGAAATGTTATGAATTCTCAGAGGTGGCCTAAGCAGCCACAATATAACAATGAGAATCAGAATTTTCACATTGCTTTCTAACTTCCAAACATTAATAAGGACCATCCAACAAGGTCATTTTTTTTAGAAAGAAGAAAGGGGAAGGGAAAGGACAGAAATCCATCAAGGAAGAATTATCTACCTGTCATTGTGACTATTATTATCCTGTTTTCAAGTTAAGACTCAAAGGCAGATAAATACTGCATTTGTCATAAAACTCATCCCCTTATTGGCAAACTAAAATAAGTGCAGGAACTAAAGCAGCTTTGTACCATGAAATTTATGAGATACTGAAAACCTGCAAAAACCATGAGACGGCAAGCAGAATAATCTCCCACTTTTGGATACCACATTTCAACAGCACATACAGTAATAGCAGTGGGGAAATATTCTAAGAATGATTCTGTCCTGCACAGCAGAAGTGACTGAAGTCTTGGAAAAGAAGAAAAGTCTCTGATATGTTACTTTGATTACTACACTGGACAAGGTTGTGCAAGGTAGTTTTCCACTCTGAAATATATGTGATTTCAAGGCCAAGAAGGAGAATTCTGTAGAATTGCCACAGCCATACGTGCGTGTTAAAGGGCATAACAGGTTTTATAACAGGAAGAGAGTCCAGCACCGCAGAATCACGGGTCACCCCATACACGGCTACTACAAAACAAAGCAAAGAAATACAGTACTTGGCAAGTTTTCATTTTACAACAGGAACGGAACCACACGATCACATACCATTTTAGTACCATTTTTACCCACCAATAAGAGACTGCCCCATGACTTGCTGAAGTTACAGTCGGTGGAGGTGCTGAGAACACAGCTGTCTCACCCCAGAACAAGCTGTCTCACCTCACACATTCAGACCCTGCACATACACATGGATATTTTACCTTACCTGAGCTTAAAGCAGTAGCTCAGGAAACCCCCTTCATAGTAAAATCACCATCCCTAGGCTCTGGAAAAGGAAATTCCTCCTGGAGCTCCACCTATTGCCACCTCAGCCGGGAGAAGGTTACAAACACAATGCACCTGACTCCAACATGCAGGCCCCAACACACCTGACTCCAATACCCCGGCCATGCGTAGTGCCTTCCAGCAGAACCTTCCCTTCCAGCTGGTTTTAGGCAGGCTGAGGGATGGAGGTAGCGCTAACCCAATTTTTCAAAACTGCTAGTCTAAACACCACCACCACCACCACCCCCAAAAAAGAGGGCAGGTTCTAATTCCAAAACTGTTGCACTGATTTACTTTCTAAAATAGAAACCTACCCCAGACACACTCACTCATGGGCTGTGTTGTTGGCCTGGTCTCCAGGCCAGAAGCAGAAAGCAGTATTTTCTGGTAAGAAACAGAGCATCACCACCAATCTGCCTCAGCGAGTTTCACACACACATAGCACAAGCAGGGGAAGCTGCTGCTTTGGTCTTCCATCCTGGCTGTGTTTTAGGCCCACAGGGCATAAACTCTGGAGCACAGCGAGTGCCATGGTGCAAGTGCCAGCTCAGTGTTCACACCAGGCAGAACTGAAGCAGTGAAATGAATGCTTAAGACATCTAGGGATCCTTCTGCATGGCCACAAATCATTTTAGGACTCATCAAGTTCAGGCCAGTCTAAGCAGTCACGTGGACATTGCCACGTTTTGTGAACAGTGTGCATAAAAGGTTACAAGGTTGTCTACATGCAGCAACCACCTTTTCATTCACAGCTTTTTTTTTTTCCTCCTGGAAATCACAAACTTATAAGTGGTGTTACAGGCAGGAATGCTTTCCTGTGCAGTTAGTCATTCTGCATCTGTGTGTCACTAATTTCAACACTCTTTCTGAAAAGATTGGGCCAAGAAAATTTGTAGCAAGAGTCAAACTGAAAGTCTGTTCTAGTCCTTGGACTAGAATCCAGTTCTAGTCCACAATACTCTGCTTCCTCTAAGAAAGGCCTGGTCTTGGATGCATTACAAGAAATGATCAGAGTCATCAAATCCAAGCAATTACTGGCCTATTTCATTTTCATTAAAAGAAACTATTCTACCTCAATAGCAGAAAAGATCAGTAAGAGAATCCATCATATAACACTTTGTTTTTTGATGTATAACATTACTTGCAAGATGTTGTAATCTACAGGGAAGTTGTGTTCTCATATTATTAGCTTTAAATAGTCAGCTTTAACATCTATTTTCCCCAACTCACTCACATGCAAAATGCATTTATCCTTCATTGACAAATACCCAAGCTTATGGGTAAGGTAAGAAACAACCAACACAGATACCACCTTTGTTACAAGCAATTAGCAGCAGCTTGGAAGAGATGCAGTAGTTCGCATTTATAGCTTATTCATCCCAACAAAAGCATAAACTCATACATGGCTATCATATACAAATTAGTGTTGGTTAAGTCTGTATTATTTGAATTAAAGAAGAAATAAATTTGGATTGTCCAATGGATTATATCCATTGATTCTGTTTTACTTACATTGGCCAGAGTCTTATAAAGGCACAAATTACATTACAGAAATAAAACTGGTTAGAAAATGCCACAAAATAATGACAACGCGGTATTATGTTTTATCTACCCCAAATATTTCCCTACAATTATTTTCTAAAGACATTTATGGTTAGGGAAAGTGCTTGGTTTGAAAGTGGTCTTAAATCTGCAATGTGAGCTATAAATTGACCAAATTGAAAAAAGAAAATTTCCCTCCAGAGTAATTGGGTAATAAATTCTATATAGGGCTTGGAAATTCAAGTCTTAGGTAGCAGCAACTCACTCTGAGGCACCAAAAATCCCAGTTCCTATAACGTCCCATGAATTTGACTATACACTCAAGATCATATATAGCTTTCAATTTGAGTAGGAACCTTAGGACTCATCGCAAACTGTTTGTGCAGGAGTCCGGAGCAAGACCTTTGTAGTAACAATGGAAAAGTTGAACTCTTTTGTTTAATTCAGACATTGGCTCAGTCTCAAAACATCAACCAGTAAAACTAACAAGCGCAATGCACTCTCAGATGGGACTAGTTTCCATCCTGTCACCTCCTTATTTCTGTCCCATCTCTCTGCATGGCCCTTGCTTTAATAACCTCCACATCCCCCTTCACAGAGACTTCGCTTTAATTCCTCCATTTCAGCTGCCAAACTGTCAACATAAAACGATGAGCAGCTCTCACCAGGAAACACCTGAAATGGGCCCACAATATTCAGGTCTCAATGCCGATATAATTTTTTTCCTTACTTCTGCTTACATGAATGAAGGCACCAAGATCTTAACAGGACCAGCAACAGCCTCCTTATTGTCCAACCTAGGCCTACAGCTCCTACCCTACAGCTCAAAATTCACTATGTCTAGAAGAAAATACAATAGAAATTAGTGTAAATCAGGTTCTACTGGTGAGTTCTCTATCAAGAAATGCATCCTTACATTAGTATAGAGAAGGCATTGCCAATTTATGAAGAACGAGCGCTGACTGAAAAGGAGAAACTTATATCCTCAATAAAGCAAAATGTGTTGAGATTCTGTTCAATTTTATGTTCCACAGGAACAAAAATGGGTGTGGAAAGAAGTTAGAGAAAATAAACACAAGAGGAAGCAAGACTCTGGGCTCAGAGGTTACATTTCCAAATCCCGATTCCACAAGCGGGTGTTCATACACTTGAAAATATTTGCATAGATAGTCTTACTGATTTTGTGCATGTAATTCTCTGTGTGTGTGGAGAAACAGTACAGAATAGTCACTCCACAGCAGCTTCCTATGTTTCAATTTTGACCTATATTGACCTTATCTATAAGGGAATTCTCCACCTCAGTCAGATGACTTCCATAGCTACGCCAGACAGTTTCCTGATACACACAGTTTCCTGGATTGGGGAACTCTAAGGCAGAAACTATAGGACACGAATAATTGTAAATTGCCTTGCATAAAGGAACCCCCAAAACAGTTTATAATCATAGAATCATAGAATCACAGAATGCCTAAGGTTGGAAGGGGCCTCTAGAGGTCATCTAGTCCAACCCCCCTGCACATGCAGGGCCAC